>JARFYF010000063.1:76908108-76925684 GCA_030265395.1 Rhina ancylostomus
ACTAGCTCATTGACTTTCCCTGACTAACTGATGATAACCACCTGACTCAGCAACCACAGCCACTCACAACCTACATGAGCACTAATGAATTCCCAGTGCATTTAAAAAATTTTTATATAAATATCAGTGTCTGATAAGCTTACTCAAGTCGGTCATGAAAGCTTACTATGGTGCTGCAGTAGCGGGAGATATATAGAAGATTAAAGTACGAAGGAACGGAAAATGAAGCAGTGAAAAAGAAGGAACAACGTCAGAGCTCCGTGTGTAACATCAAAAGAGGAGAGTGAGTAACAAAGAGATAGCTGCATGACCCCAATAAAAGGTTCACTTCAGAAGAGTGAATGAATGAGCTGGATGTAGTAATATCACCACATTGAAGTTTACCTACTCATTTATTGTGAGATACATTAACATTAATACAACTAACTGTAAATAATGTGCACCACAATTATAATTTTGCCATGTATGTATTATTTATTTCGATATCATACATCTAATCAACATGCACTTCCAAAGACAAACTGACTGGCACTGTGGATTAATGGCTACTTACGGAGAATGTGCCCAATTAAAATCATGTTTTAACTTGTTGGTCACAGTTCATATTGTGAATAATAAAATTTCAATATCAACTAGAATTCTATTCTCAACAATAGGACTGGAGATGTTTCTCTTCCAAATGCCTCATACTAATTAGGAGTTTGCCATACAATACCATGATTACAAAAATTCCTGATTCACATGCCCCCAGAATTTGACTACATTGCAATACTGAGCACAAAACATCAGGTTCTGACATTTTTGCAACCAAGAATTTTTTGCTGACATGGCAACAATTTCCAAGTGCCAGAGCAAATAAGTTAGCAGAGGAAATGGTCAAGAATTTAATGATTTGTGGGGCAGTACCAAAACACGATTAGCTGATGCTAAAGGAGAAACAATTTTAGTTATTTTTCAGATGTGCAGGGGAAGATACATAATTAACATGGATTTCTGCGAGGTTCTAATACAGTAAAAAATAAACATGTCATGACTTCCACTTTGCCCTTTCTCTGGGTTACTCTGCAATTCATAGCATCCAAGAAAGCTGTGAAAATATTATGAGAATGCAGTCTGCCATGACATTTTCTGGTGCGTTCTGGGACAGAACAAAGGGCGCCAAATAAGTGGAAACATGTTTTGTGAAAGATTACATGCATTTAAAGAATGAGAATGATCCTATTTGAGCATGTAGGTATATAATGCTATGCAAGGCATGCAATTGCTCTCCATGAGACAACTAGTTACTGCATTCCAAAGGATATTAACACAATTATACATAGTCAAAGCTAATTCAATCTAGGAGTAACGTTTGCATCCATGGTTGATCTTTCAAAAAAAAGATTTAAAAAAAACTCCATATAATACTATTAAATGAAATTAAAAGATCTGTCACACAGATTCATTCCAATGTTTACCCCATAATGTAGCCACATGCAAAATAAACTGAGCTTTATTTAGAGAACAGCCTGCCTAATTATCAATATTTTGAAATAGCCCATTTTGTTGTATAATTTTCCAGAGGAGTTTCAGGTAGTTTTTTTGCTCTTGAATGAACACAAACAGCTGTCTGTATTCAGAAAAAACTATAGTTCCAATCCTAAAAGAATGGGCCCTAAGCATTCACACCAGAGAAAAAGACTTAGATTCAGTGCTCCAGGGATTGACTGAAACCATATGGCGATTTTTAAAAAAATGGTTTTAATGGTTAAGATCTATTTTTATGCCAAGATACTACTTTATACCCACTTGTAGTTCACTCACTCGTACAAATATCAGCACATGAAAAAGGTCTGTTACTTTTTGAGCCTATCCTGAGAAAGGGACAGAAACTAAGATAGACTCAGAAACTACATTGAGCTATTTTAGGGATAAGAAACTCTGGGAAGTTACTCTTTTAAGCCCCAGATGCAAACTACAGGACACTGTAATAACTCATATTCAAATCTGCTCAGGTGTATCAATTTTTTTGGACTTTCCAATTAATTATTGAAAGTTATCACTAAATCTATTTCTATCCCCTTTCAGCATTCTAGATCACTACAACTCACTGAATTAAATATTTCATCATCTCGCCTCAAGTGCTTTTGTAAATGAACTTGAACATGCTCCTTGGTTACTAACTGCTACTGGATTCAGAGTACACCAGAAAATGTCACAGTGGACTTCATTCTCCTTCTTAATATTTTTCAGGATTTTAAAATCTTCATTTAGGACTCCTATCAATCTGCATCAATGTATGAATGAACAGCGTAGTTTCTCTATTCTTTCCACATGCTTGAAGTCCCACATCCCTGAAACTATTCTAGTAAATTTTCCCAACACCCTCTTAATGTTCCTACCACGTTCTCTAGTGTGTGGTACCTGGCACTGAACACAGTAATACGAAGGGATAACCAGTTTTTATAAAAGGTTGATCATAATGTCTTTACTTTGGTATCCTGTACCCATGTTCCAATACTATTTTAACAGCCTTTCTGTACTACCTTCAAAGACTAGTGTTACACAGACCACCAGGTCACTGCATTCTAGCACACCCTTAAAAATTGTAGCATTTAGTTTACATTAGCTCTCCTCATCTTCCTACCAAAATGTATCACTTCACACTTCTCAGTTTTAAATTTCATCCAGTACATGTCCCCCTATTTCATTCTACTTCTGAGATCCGTTGTCATCTCCCTCAAAGTTTACTGCCATATTTTATATTGACTACACCCTGTGTATATCAAAGTCCAGATTAGTGACATACATTGAAAAGAGGTCCAGTGCTAAATCTGACCTCAGAGGGATGTTAGTGTTTAGTACAATCCAGCCTAAAAATAACCATGCACCACTTCTGTCCCATAGTCATTTTTTAAAATCCCATGAGCTTTAGTTTGTTCAAAGACCATTAAATAATGCTTCACAAATTCCTTTGGAAAGTCTACATATAGAACACCAATTGAACTTCCTTCATTATTTCTTTCTGCTATATCGAAGAACTGTGACAATTGGCTGGACCAACTGGTCATATGTTGGCTGTGTATTTCTCTCCTCCAGTTCCATTTGTTACACCATGCTCTTTTACTACTCTTTCTTTCTCCTTCACTTATTTCTTGTTCCTTCATTTCAGTTTCTTTTTTTTTAAGCTCCTTATTGATTTGTACACCTTTACTAAACTCGTCAAGGTGTCATGTTCCCACCAAGCAAGACAACAGTGGAGAGACAGTGGAAGTTGCCATAGTCAGCTGTGTCAAAGGCTGAGAAAGACAAGGAGGGATGGCTTATACCTCATGATCACATGGGATGCCTTAGAGATAATTGAAATTTACAGCACAGAAAATGCCGCTCCATCTATCATTTTCCCTCTCACTTTGCTACCCTTTCCTCAGTTCCTTCTTTATTTTGAATCTTCTAATTTTTATCTTCAATTGTCGGCCAGTGGAGTTAGGTAGCATCAGGCGACAGTTCAGCTTTGGATCCTTTATCACAATTTCCACTGTAGACATGATGTTAAAGTGATTGATGGATACAAGTCAAAGGGAGTACCTTGCTGCAGCACATTTACAAGAAAATTAAAAGTAAAATCACAATATTTGAAATACGTTAACTATATGCCTATACACCACTATACACCTTTACTAAACTCTTCAATGTATCCTAATCCTATTACTTCCCTCACTAAAGGATTCAAGAAAATCCTTTTGACCACTGGAAAATGAGTGAAAGGTGGAAGAAGCAAATTGATGGACGTGACACAGAATTGCTTATTCTTAGCTTGTATCCATTGTAGCCACACCGACCTGTGTTTATGTAACATTTTGACAACTTACTTAGTTCTGACAGAGGCTGACATACTGGATGTGGAGACTATGCTTTGCTTGGCTGGGGTGTCCAGAATGAGTGATCAGACTCTTGGGTTACAGGGTAAGAGATACTGAACTGAGATGAGGAGAAATTTCTTCATGGAGTGGGTAGTCAATCTGTGCAATTTACTAGCAGGCAGTCTTAGTGATGTCAAGGATATCTGGTCCAAAACTCATCTTGGGGGTCAAATAAAGTACCAATGATGCAAACAGCGTGACATGCGCCAGGGAAAGAATGGAGTTTGAAGCTAGGGAAGAGTTTAGAGATGGAGTTTGAAAACAACAGCTTCAGTCTTCTCAACATCTAACTGAAGGAAAATTTTGCTTCTCCAGTGCTAATTGTTGGACAGACAATCTAGCAATTTAGAGACTATAGAGGAGTCAAGAAAGATAGTAGTGAGGTACAACTGGTTGAACATGCATGAAGAAGCTGCTGTGCTTTCAGATGAAATTGCTGACAGCAGCACACAGATTAATCTCCATGGCAGCGCCCCACCCAAATCAATATCTCTGACATTCCCCTTAACAACCTCCCCTCCATCATCTCCAATCTCCTCCCCTATTGATCATCTCCCTCCTCCCCAGCAAACCCCTAATCATCTCTCCCCTTACCTCAACACCCCAGAATCCTCCTCCATATCCTGACTTAGTTGGGGAATCTACATTCATACGTACAAGATCAATTCTACTGCACACAATGCCTTGAGCTTCATGCATTGTGGAATATAAAAGGCTCAGGGCTTTGCCTCAAAGTGGCAAAGACTTTCTGTGCTGCAACTGATTAATATTTATCTGCCTTCAACAATTTATAAGCCAATAAAGGAAAACTGCAATTGCCACAAACATCCAGTGAGTACATTAAAAAAAACAAAATTGTATCAAGTTTGGTATTTATACAAAGGCAAAAGCTAAATTCTTGGAATAATAGACAACAGCTCTGACCTGATCTCAGTGCACACAAGAGAGGAATTGCTGAGTAATAGTTCTCACAATGTGTATAAAGCTAACTTGGAAATTCTACATGAAAATCAAAGCTGGAAGAAATTCAAGGGTTAATTTTTCCCCAAGGACATATTTAAAAGTAATTTAACCTACACACATACAAAGTTACAAATGCTTTAAGCATTTAAATGTTTACTACTGTTCATGAGTAGCTTAGCATCAATTACACTAACAAATGTGAAGACTTCAAATGATATTTTTAAGATTTGCATCTGTTAATATTTAAGCATAATAAATCAGTTTCAATTGTTTTCCACCAGTGTAGGGAATTCCCCCTTTTTTAAAAATCTAAATGAGCCTCATAGTTTTATAAAACCGTTGTTACCAATTCAATGGCTTTTACCCAGATGTTCGTGAATTTGTAGAATCAAAAGTGCTCATTTGTTTCAGTATTGCAGTCTGTACAAACTGATATCTACACCTGTCATGAAAAAGATTTGTAAGACACAGGTCTCAATTTCTGATTTATTATACAGTTGACTAAACAACAGATCTTTTTTCCCTTTACTCACCCAATTCTATACCTAGGAAAACAAAGGACAAGCTAGATAAACTTGCTTTGTTTGTATACTTCGGTAATTTGCATTCCACAGTTGCATCACAATTTCAATAGAGGTTCCTGTCTGCAATCAATCAAGTAGTTGCTTGGATTTTAGCTGGGTGCCCAGAGTGACAGGCTTTCCTCAGAGGAAGGAAAGGAAAAATCACATTAGATGAATCAACACAAGCCGTGCTCCTGCACCAGACTCAAAAGATGTTCTGTCAGAAAATAATGGGGCAATCGGTCCAAATACTTAAATAAGTCCCGTAGCAGAACACTTTGGTGTGGAGTTACATATCGGTGGCTGAAGGCAGCTGACGTTAGTCTTTTACGTTTAAATCTTGGAACTATTTAAGCTAAGCAAGGTAAGTTTCATCCCTTTGCCATTAGCTTTAAGAGCTTTGATTTTCTCAGTATAGCTGTAACAGACCCAAATCAAAGCTATTAGAATGACCAGGACAAGTTGCTCTACTTGCAACTTCAATAGAGAAATTATAACAGAGCTGATGTGGAAACTGAAATGTCACCATGCATGGTGAGACTAAAACATTCTAAGAAAATCTGTACTGCAAAATGTAGCAAGGTGGTGCATGCAAGTCCAGAAGACTGTGAAGGAAGTTGCAATTGGGAGCCAAAAAAGGAAGGTAGAACTTTCTCACGCATTAATGATTTAGCCAGTTAATCATACAAAAATCTGCAGTTAACAAGAGAGACAGGAATGGTGCATCAAGCTATCCTAGGGATGTTCTCAACCTCTATATCTCAAAGCTATATTATGAGTTCTTTCTTGAATTCAGATGGATGAGAATAAATTTTAAGCTTCTGTACCCAATGTTACATCCAAGTACATGCTGGCACAACCTCTCCAGCTATAGTTGTCTCTTGTCACACATGCAGGTCCCAATACCACAAATGCAACAGTCAGTTTTCCTATCTCTGATATTTGAAGGCTTTAATTTGGTTCCCATTTATGAGAATCTTGCCTGCCGATATTTCAACCCATTGTGGGACCCTTCGATAGAGATGGGAAGAGAATCTAACTTGAAAAGGAAACATCTAGTTTTATTACTTGATTTTGTTGTGTGAAAATCTATTCCATATTCTGTTTAATGGAACTGAAGGAACAGTGAGATGGTCTTGCATCACAGCAGTCACTTTGATATAATTAACTATGTAAGGATTACCGAAAAATGCATGTTTAAAAATACGATCCCTTCAACTTTTGATCCAGCAAAAAATACATAAACTGTCAATCCTCACTGAACAGCTATTAACCAAGAGAAACTTTAGGAAAAAAGGAAGTTGCATATGTCAAAGAACTTCAGACCTTTAATGTTCAATTTTGTATGTTATCTGTTGCAAAAGCCAATGTTGTCAGATTTGGGGGGGGCATTAACAAGAAGTTGGTGTGTCCTCCTAAGAGCAGAGAAAATTAAAAGATTTAAGGGAGGTGTTTGAAATCACAAAGGATTGAGAAAAAATAAGTAGATCCTGTATTCACTGGTCGAAGAATCAATAACCAATAGACAAAAATTTAAGATAAATTGGTTAAAAAATATCAGAAGTGAAATTAGGAGAACCCTCTACCTCACTGGTTAGTGTAAGCTGATTCTTTACAAACTTTCAAAATGGGATTGGAATAATACTTGAAAAGAAAAAAGGTGTAGGGCTATGCTGAGAGGGCAGTGGTGTGGATAATTCCTATAAAGAGTTGATAATAGGTTGAATGATCTCCTTCAGTGCTGCATGATTCAATGAATTCAGAAGTGCATTAATGTTTAGAAAATTAGCATTAAATTCTTCAAACGAATCAAAAAACTTCAATTTCATTCTGTCATTTGGCACAAACTCTTATCTTTCAAAGGCTCTGACTGAAATAACCTTCTGACCCCAAAATGAAAATGATTTAAAGAAACATTTCTGATATTGGAAGTACTGGTGGATTTCTTTAGAATATTATGAAACTGAACTATAAACTGATCTTGTGTATTGTTGCATATATTTTGTAATCGCTTTATTAAGCCTAAGTCCATCAAAACTTGCAGCTTGCAGGAGATAACCAGGACTACCATTCTCTGAAAGTTATATCTGCCTCCTCCAATTCTCAGCTTATCAATTAGAGATGAGTGGTGTGTGGAGAATCTCCCAACATGCACTGGTACAATACCCAGACCAAATGGAAATGCCTTTTCCCTCAGGCTAATAACAACATGTGTCTTTGATTCATCTAACGGTTTCAAAACAAGCACAGAACACTATTGTTGGTTAAATATTTTTAAATATGTATTTATTTCAGAGAGAAAGTCAGTGAGAACATGAAAGTAAAAGGGAGTGAAAGACAGAGATGGCAATTCTGAAACTGCAGAAAGAAAGTTGTTGTATGTTCTTGTTTGTTTGTACAATGCGGTTAGAATTATGTGTTACTTGATGTAATGCTGCATTCATTATAAAATACAGCAGTCTTGTAACACAGTGAGGAAGAAAACAATCACAGGAGATTTTGCTGGTGTAATTGACAAAACACAAAGCATTTGAGAAGGGGACCTCAGTGATGAACTCACATTCAATTGACAAATAATCTGGCAGTCACATCCAAATCTACTTTACAGCATTGTACGTATTACCAGTAGTTTTTGTGAATCAGTAATTGCCATTGACAATAATCCAATTGTTTGTTTATTGGGTGGGACTTCATAACATTTACCTAGAATGACCAGAATCAATACCACAAGTGGGAAAGAATTCAGCTCCAACAAGAAATGGAGCTGCCCACATATCTTACAGGATGAACACACGGTCCGAAGAGGAAAGGCGAGATTCTAAAATGAAATTGGGTATGATGAATATCAGAATTTGTTAGAGCAAAGAGAGGAATAAAGTAGTTTCAAAACAGTATCCAAGAAACAGGAAGAAAAGCAAGCCAATACATCTTTTCAGTAATGCTAATTCGGGTTCAGTATGAATTCTCATTGTGGCTACCAATCTGGAGATACAGGAGCCTGAAGACCCACACTTCAAGGTTCAACAACAGCTTCTTCCCCACTGCCATCAGGTTCTTGAACTGACCTGATAAGCCCTAATTCTACCTCGAACTATATTTCCCTCAACTTGTGCTAATGTTATATTATTTATTTGTTTATTGTATTGTGTATGTTATGTATAATTTATGCTAATTTAACTTTATGTAATTTGTGTTTTATGTATTTGTAATGTATGGTGCTGCTGCTGCAAAAAGCTAAATTTCATGGTTTTTATATCTTGGGTATGTACTGTATGCCCATGATAATAAACTTGAACTTGGACTTTATCCATTGTTATTGGTTGAGTTTAACAAAGAAAATGTTACTCACAATCTATAACTATTAAAGTCCTTATGCCAAGATTTCTTTTACGCTTGTTTATTAAATTATATCTTTTGAGCTTGATACACAATGTTTCACCTTTACAAGATAAACTCTTCAATGCACTTCAGTTTTCCCAGGGCCTTCATACCCTAACACAAAACATAAAGAGGACAGCTTCACACGTGTCCTTGTTCCTCCTGAGTGCGCAATGTCACAGAACCTACAGACATTCACCAGCGCAGTTACTCAGTTTTTAGGGTCAGTTACATAAGTTTTCATCTGGGATTTGCACCTTATAATTGGTTCTGAGCAGGTACAGATGGTCAGAACAACTGTGGATAGTCCATGTTAGGAAACTGGGCAGGCTCAATACTCTCTAAGTTGCACTCAGCTTGATACAGATGTGAAACTCAGGGGCTATTTGTAGAGGAGAATGTGAAGGGATTATCAGCATCCCAGTGAGCAACACACACTGCAGAAAAGCCAAATGAATGGAGGAAACAGATTGATTGCTAGTTGGTACCAAAGAGAATTGCGACAATATCTGAGCAACAAACATTCTGCTGGAGGAACTCAGTGAATTGAGCAGCATCTGTGGAGGGAAAGGGATTGTCAACGTTTTTGGTCGAAACCCTGCATCAGGACATTGAGTGGAGGGGAACGGTGGCCAGTGTAAAGAGAGGGGTGTGGTGAGACTGGAACATCCGTCTGCTAGAGAAAGGGAAGTCACCTCTTTGGTGCTTCAAGCCTCTGACCTTGGTTCACGTAGGTCATGAGCAAAGCCATGCAGACTTTGGATGGCAACTCATCTGCTGCTGGCTTTATGCATTAAAATGAAGTCAACTGGAAGATTCTGGATGCATTGCCTGTACCACTCTGGAAGGTTGCAGAGGGGGGAAAAAAAAGTTGGGAACAATGTTCATTTGTATAGCCACAAATACAAGTGGTCATCAAGTCCAGTAAGGACCAGATCTTCCTTGGACACAAACATACCTTCCACCACCCGACATGAAATCTCTGCCTGCAGAAGCACTGCAAGTTCAAGCTAGCTGAGCTGCTGAATGCCATCCCAATGCTTCAACTGTCATTTGATCACGTCACAGTGAGCCCTCGTTTTAGTGGATACTTTTTTTTTCTGATGCTTTCAAATACATCCTCAGTACATCCAACACAGAGGATGTCAGTGTGAAATCAAAGGTTTAAAATGCCAGACCCACACATCATTCTCTGCAAAACATGAGGAGAAGCTGAGACAGCAGCTGCAATAGCTTAATATATTTTCCTAAAGGAATTAAATACCCTCAACTGCTGCTCAAACTCCCACTGGTTTCCTTAGTCAGATGCCTGAGCCCCAGGAAATGCTTTACTGAAAACAAAATCAAGCTGAAAATAATTTGAAAATACCTCATTTATGTCTCCTAAATGCATTAAATGTGTAAATATGTATCTACCTGCATCCAGTTAGGAAATCCTCAAAAGCATTCTTGCTAACATCACAGTTAAACCAGAAAGTGGGTACACTGGAGCCAATCTGTGCTTCTGCTCTAAAATTCAAACTTTTACCCTGTACCACCCTAGTCCTTTGTATAAATTAAATATTCATCATCTCTCAACAGTCTCTTTATTTTTTCTATTTTTTCATATGTCAGGACCAAATCCTGTCACTTGTCACTTTAATTACAAGAGAAAAAACATGGGCCAATGTCTGTATGGACACATTGGGCTGAATATTTCTCCTTTTGTGCCATAAATTCTAACAATTCTATATTAACATAACTTTGAGAACTCTTATCATCTCAACAACTACTGCCACTTTTAAAGCAGTACCATTCTTCTTCCATTCTCACTGTAGAACTTCTCAACAGTACAGAGAAACACTCCATCTTGTGGCTTAACTTGGAATTGGTGACACAGTCCCATTTCCAGAATTCCAATGTAAACTGATAACCAAAAATCAGACTAAAAATCAAATGGCTGAGACTAATGTGTTTTATGGATCATGTGGCAGACAAAAATCTAAAACACAATCTGTAGACAAGAAAGCCAAAACATTTTATTTACCTGTACATCCGCGATTCCTGGCTGATTGGTCCTTGATGGTTGTTTGGTCCGAGGCCCCTTAAGTGGCCTTTTGGCTGACAGTACTTTCTGCTTCAGAGACACTTTACGCTCGCTTGCTGCAGTGGAATAAACCCGTCTCTTTATGCTTGCAAATTGTGCATAATGCAAGGATTGATGATGTATTATTTGCGTAGAAATGATCTCTTTCCTTATTATGTGGCATGTCACTAAATGATAGTCTTGTGATCTTCTGCCTCTGCTTTTCAATGGGCTGTACGCAGAATCTCTCTGATAGCAGCCAAGGTGCCTGATCCGGGGTTGCTGAATACATCCATGAGGGGAGCTCAAATAGCAAGTTTTTTTAATGAAGGATTGAGATTGTTTCAAAGGGTTAACCAATCTTGCAGCCATTGTAGATGGATGAGCAATCTAAAGGCACAAGAACATTAATTTTGAGAATTTCTATTCCTCACAATAGACCATTCCCCTCACATACACTTTAATCTCTCATCCATATTCCAAATGCAAAATCTTCTTCAAATTAGTAAACAAATCACAACTGAACTGACACTCTTGCTATTGATGCAAATCAATAGATTCCCTTAACTTGCTAAGAACAAAATAATCACTAAGTGCATTAAATTTAAATGGAGTCCCAGAAGAACTCTAAAGTTAATTACAAAATTCTGTTGTTTTGAATTAAATCTTAATTGTCATGTGACTTGATTTATGACGAAGAAATGTCAACTTCAAATGTTGTTTCATGAAATTCCAGAATTCTCATCTTTTTTCATGCCTTCCTTATTCTTTATAAAAACATTTCTACAACGTCTGATGGAACAATTCTTAAAGTTTCCAAAATGGCACCAGAGGGTGGTGACTCTTTGCAAGATGGCTTCAATACGTCTATTTATTCCAAGAAAGCATACCAGTGCTTCTACTTCCTTAGAAGTCTAAGGAAATTTGGCATGTCCCCAATGACCCTCACCAATTTTTATAGATGCACCATAGAAAGCATCCTATCCAGATGCATCACAGCTTGGTATGGCACTACTCTGCCCAAGAGCACAAAATAATCCACAGGGAGCTGTGAAAACCAGCCTCCCCTTCACTGACTCAGTCTACACTTCCTGCTGCTCCAGGAAAGCAGCCAACATAACCAAAGACCCCTGTGTTCTGTTCTTGTTTTTCCTTTTATACTTACCTCAATGTACTTATGTATGGAATGATCTATTTGGATGGTATGCAAACAAAGCTTTTAACTGTATCTCAGTAACATGTGACAATTGTAAACAAATTATCCATCATCTTTACAACTTTTCTAAACACAGCAGTAACAATGCAACTAAAAGTCTCACACTCTGTAAATATAGAACTTCATCATATGAAATTCAGAGTCAAATGAAAAAGATGGGAATAAGATAGATAAATCGGAGACATGAAAAGTAGCTGGAACATCAGTAGTTTCTCTAGAAATTGGAATAAAAATAGAAAATGCTGATGAAAGATTATTGACCTTAAATGTTAACTCTTTTCCTCTTGGAGAAGTGATTATTCCCAGCATTTTCTGTTTTTATTTCAGATTTCCAGCATCAACATTATTTTGTTTTTGAATCAGTAGAAATTGGGACTACTTAGTTTGCTATTAATAGAAACTTAATACTGTAGTAACTGCTCTATCTTTTCTACTGATAAACTTTCTTCCAATGAATTAAACCCAACAAAATATCAAGTTTTATGAAAAATTACAAAATGTGGCAATTTGTGCACACCAGAGAACCATAATTTCACCCTTAAGAGCTGATATTTATTAGAAATAAATGTTCTCCGTTTCTTGGCAAGGTCAGTGGAAGGAACACCAGAACAAACATAAAAGCATTCACTGTCAAAAGAAATCAATCTTGGCATCCATTTTAAGTCTACCTCTTTAACTTACTGGTGATAAAAGCTGCAGCTATGTAAATGCTAATGGACTAGACCACCTTGTCCTACGAATGAAGGGAATGAAGAATATCCCAGGAAATTTAAAGTTACAGTGTGAAGTTTTAGGTGATCACGTTTCAGGAATGTTTTAAGAATGTAGAAAGAGGATTCAGAAAATAGTTCCTTTTAAATATTGTACTTTAAAACAAAGTGCAGTCACACAAAGTATTTTTTAAAAAACGAGGTTATTGGTGGTTAAAAATGAAAATGGACTAATTCCAATGTTGTGTTTGAAATGAACTTAGTAAGAAGGAAAAGTAGCAGAAGAGGAAAAATGAAAGGTGATGATTTATGGGAGCATAAGCATCGATAAAGAGAAAAGAGAAAGCTGGTCCATTAGGATGAACCCTGATAAATAGGGCTGGAATCAAAGTCATATTGAAATGAGTAATTAGGGCAGTAGATAGGACCTTCAACGTGCAGAGAGAGCATTCAGAATTGGGTACATTTCTGTCTGACGAAATGTTCTGACATGGTTTCAGAGCAAAATAATGATTTTGGTAATATTGTGACAAGAGAATTTAATAGCAACAATTGTATTAGTGATAGAGGCCACGTCAAGAATAACTGGGATTTTCTTTAGCAATGAACAAGATTTGAAACAAAATATTCCAGGTTATTTGACTTTCATAAAAAAACAGTCAAAATGTAAAATAATATGAGAAAATTTGAAAATGAAGGATGAGATAATATTAGAACCAAGGAAAGATCTTAACCCAGAAAACCAGGATGCAGACACAATAAGGGTGGAGCTAAGAAATAATAAAAGTTGCAAAACATTAGCAGGACTAATCTTCTCACACTGATTATTATCAGGGACCTGTAGGAGTATAGAACCAAAAATTAGGGGACCAAGAAACAAGAGTAAGGCAACAATTGTACAGTGACAAGGAACCAACTACTAAACAAGTCAGTTCATAAATTGTAATCAGCAAGGGTTAATTAGTAATCCTATAGTTCAGCATTCTTTGGGGAAAACTGAAAATAATAGTTTGAAAGTGACACGTTTAGGTCCAAAACTGAGAGTCATAAGTTTAAAAATTCATCTTACAGAGGTAAAAGAGCTGAAGAAAATTAACACTTACAACATTTAAAAGGCACCTGGACAGGTACATGGATAGGAAAGGATTAGAGGGATATGGGCCAAATGGGACAAGTTTAGATGGGAGTCTTGGTCGGCATGGGCTAGTTGGGCCGAAAGGCCTGTTTCCACGCTGTATGGCTCTGATTCTTAATAACAATACATTAGCAATAGCTTACATTAAAAAAAAGTTGCTAACTCTCAACAAGTATACATTTTTTTTACAGTATGAAAAATAATTAGGCTAAAGGTCAATAAATCACCTAAGCTATATCCTAGTATTTTGAAGAGGAGACTACACAGATTGTGGATGCATTGGTTTTGATGTTCCGGGATTCTCTTGATTCTTGAATAGCTGCAAGTGTATTCCTCTAGTCAAGAGTGCAGGAAGGCAGAAAATAAGGAATCTGAAGCCAATTGGTCCTGCAACAGTGGTAAGGAAAATGTTAGGATCTACTTAGAATGTAATAACACTTGGAAAAACATTTGATTTGGTTTTATTAAATACAAACTGTGCTCGACAGATCTATTAGGACTCTTGATAGGATACACATGGTAAAGATTAACCCTTTTGAATACTGAATATCTTTTTGAACCTACAATAACAATATTTTGTTCTCACCATGGAGGAGCGAGAATATGATATATTTGGATTTTCAAAAGCATTCAATAAAGTGTGAAAAATGCTGCAGGACAAAATTAGGATTTGTGGGTTTGAGGCAGGGACTGATGATTAGATTCCCCACCCCCCGGAAAAAAAGGGATAAAATGGTCACTTTTGGTATATCAGGATGTAATATGGGGTGCTACAGTATCAGCACTTGGGGAATCAGCTACTTACAAACTATTCAACAACACAGATGAAGGATCAAATTTGTTGACAACATAAAAATAGGCGGGAAGCAAGCTGGAAGAAGACCTGAAGAGATTACAAAATAACATAACCCGGTTAAGTGACTGGGCAAGGTGGAGGCTGATGGAGTATTATTCAGGGAGTGCAAAATTATTCATTTTGACAGGAAAAATAGAAAGTTAACAAGCATGAAGAAAATGGTGTATTAGTTTTTAAAATTGTAAACAGAATACTGTACAAGTGTGAAGAAGTCCAGCAATTATACAGCAGTTTGGCAAAACCACATGGAGTACCATGCACAGTTCTGGACATCCTACCTATGGAAGAATATACTTCAGTTAAGAGGGGGTTGAAGACACATTGTTTACTACAAGGGAAATCCCATGAAATTAAGTCGAATGGTTCCAAATTATCTGAAATTGAGAAATAAAGATGATCTCACTGGAATATGTAACATTCTAAGAGGCTTTAATCAGGTAGATTCTGTGAGGCCGTTTCCTTAGCTGCAAAGTCTAGAACTAGGAGTCATTAGTCTCAGGATAAGAGGGTGGTCATCTCAGATTGAGGCATTTAGACATAGTATGATTAGACAGAATCAGTGTGCTTTTATGAAGTTCAAATTATGTTTCACTAACATATCAATGAGTTTTTTTGAGAACATAACCAGCAATGGAGGTATGTTAGTACCAGTGTACATGGTATATCAGAATTTTCAAAATCCATTTGATGAGGTCCATACAAGAGATGGTGATATAAAGTAGGGAATTAATGAGTTTTCGGGGGGTGGGGGGGGTGGGAAGCTGGGTGCAGAAGAGAGGTAACATGCTCACGTACACAGATAATTGATTGAAAGCCAGAAACTGATCACGCTCGGGTTAACAGACTGTTACTAGCTGGGTGCCATAAAGTACGGTACTGTGCCTCAATTGTTTATGACTTATTTTAATAAAAAAAAGACAAAGTGCAATGTTGCAATCCAATGGGACGACACGGTAGCGTAGTGGTTAGCGCAATGCTATTCCAGCGCCAGTGATCGGGGTTTGATTCCTGTCACTGTCTGTAAGGAGTTTGTATGTTCTCCCATGTTTGCGTGGGTTTCCTCCGGGTGCTCCGGTTTCCTCCCACATTCTGAAGACTTATGGGTAGGTTAATTTGAGGTTTAAAATGGGCAACACAGACTTGTTGGGCTGGAAGGGCCTGTTACCACACTGTAAGTAAAATTTTAAAAAAATTAAAATATTTTAATTTAAAATTTTTAAAAGATACTGCTGATGCAAGGGCAATGCCACAAGAAGAGCTAGGCAGGAAAGTGAGCAATGTGCAGATGGAAAAGGTGTCTGTGAGGGGATTCAGGCAGGTTAAGCAAGAATGATGCAAAATGGAATTTAATGTGGAACAATCTGACATTATGCACTTTAACAGGAAGAACAGTGGGAAAACAGTAAACAATGGTGTGCAGAAGAACCTCAGTGCATTGGTTCATGTAACAGAGTTTATATGTACTTACAAGAAGCATTAAAGGAGGAAAAAATTGTTTGTTGGGCTCTATTGGTAAGAGGTTAGAGTACAATAATATGTGACCAAAAAGACTGAGAGTGTGGCATTCCCACACTATTCCACTGAACAATGACAATAAGGCATTCCTGCAGCATTGTAGCACAATGAGACATTACATTGAGGAGTCTGTCTGCATTGCACTCCTGCTGTGTTGTAGTGAACAATCTGATGGTACTGCACTCCTGTGGTATTGCATCAAATAGTATGACAATATGGTGTCATCTCAACATTGCACTGAAGAGTTTGACAGCACAGTAATTCTGCATTACCACACTGAGACTAAAAGTGCAGCATTTCTACAGCCTTGAACTTAAGAGACAGACAATTCAGCAAAGGCTACCAGTACAACACTCCCACAATTTAAGAGTGAAGAAAATGTAACAAAAATGATGCACTATTGCACTGAAGAGACTGACAGCAAGCTATTTCTGCAGTGTGGCACTGAAGGGACTGATAGTGCAGCATCCTAGACTGTTGCTTAAACACATCAGAGCTGTTGCTGAAAGGGAATGCTGGAAATGCCCAGCACATCAGGCAGTGTCTGTGGAGACAGAGTTAATATCACATCCCATGCCTGCAACATACCCAGACAGAAGACAATGTGCTGACTCTGCCTGATGTGTTGGGCATGAACATTGAAGTGCTGGAAGGATGAAGAAAAATATTTTAATCCTAAGAGCTGTAGGGGTCTGCAACTCATTATCTGACACAGTGCCAAAGGCAGAAGCTCTCGTCAAATTTAATGAGTACCTGAAGAACTGACTGTAGGGCTATAGGTAGCACGATCGTAAAGTAAGATAAGAGAGACCAGAGACCAGCTGATATCTAAATCAACAATTTAGTGTAGGGAGTCAGCGGGTCAAGCAGCACCTGTGGGGGGTGGGGGGAGAAAAGGGATTGTCAACATTCTTGGTCGAAACCTGATGTAGGGTTTCGACCTGAAATGTCGACAATTCCTTCGCCACCTCTTCCGTTCCCCCCCCAACCACCAGATGCTGCTTGATCTGCTGAGTTCCTGCAGCGGATCGTTTGTTGCTCCAGGTTCCAGCCTCTGCAGTCTCGTGTCTGCATTTCCAAATCATATAGACACGATGAGCTGAATGACCGCCTCCTGTGTCACAAGTTTTGCAATAATTCTAGAAACCGTTAGTGTAGCGGTTGGATAGCGTTGCACCACTGAGCCTGACAATGCAGCACCCCTGCTCCACTGCACTGGAGCGCCGAACAATATCACGCTCCTACAGCATTGCATTGCAGCTTGACAAATGGG
>JARFYF010000063.1:76951643-76965966 GCA_030265395.1 Rhina ancylostomus
TCTCCGAGGCAAGATTCCTTCCAGTTGCTGCCTGTGTTTGGTCCTGAGGAAGTATCCTGACTCCAGTCTTGTACCAGCATGCTGCATTTGGGTTCTCTGTGAGCTTGCTCTTTGCTCAACATTGTGACAATATCATAATTAAAAAGAGAAAGAAAATGATATAGATACTTAATTGGGAGAGGCAGCTTCAGTGAGAGAAAGGGGAATTAGCCCAGTTTAACTATAAAATACAGGGGACAGACAGAGACAGAAGTACATTTATACTTTGTGCAGTGATGTAAAGTGAGGTATTGATAGCTGGCAATATTTATTATGTTTCTCCATCCCAGGATATTAAAGCAAATAGATGAGAAAATACTTAGTGCCTTGGTCATGATCTTCCAAGGATATGAGATATGTAAGAAATGAGCTAGGAAATTATATGTCAACTAATCAAAAGTCTGTTGCAGGAAAGTTACTCTGATCTGTTATTAGTGATTTGAGTATTTAGACATATAAACCAATCAGGGAGAGGATCATGAATTTATCAGGGATTAGTTATGTTTACCGAACATATTGTGTTTTGAGGAGATAATAAACCTGGTAGTTTACATTGGCTCTACAGGTATTATTTATATGGACTTCCAGAATGTGCTCATTAAGATTCCACATAAGATACCAGTAATAAAACTGAGAGCAGTCAGAACTGGGGACCACCTATTTACTTGGATAGAAAATTGAAGAGGCTGGGAGCCTCGACCAGGGAGCGTGTAAGCCACTTAGCGTAATGTGGCCAGTGGTGCCATCCAGGAGTCTTTATTGGGACTTCATCTCTTCACTACATTTGTAAAATGACGTCAATGAAAGAATTGAGAGTCCTATATCAAAGTTTGCTGATGACATTATCTGGCATAGTAAATAATGCAAGAACTTTGAATAATGAATAACTAACAGAAATAATGATTAACTCTGCAGAAAGTTGAAAAGAGGTATTGATAGATAAGGTGGGCAAACTGGGAGATGGAACTGAATTGGGCAAGTGAGGACATGGACTTCAGAAAGTTGGATCAAAATATTTTGTAAAGGGCGAAAGCTAATAACTGTGCATGTACAGAATGACTTGGAGATCCATGTGTAGGAATGAATAAAAGGTAGTGGAAAGGTACAAAAAATAATAAAATATTGGCTTTCATGTCAAAAATGTTTAAGTATGGAAAGTTGTAAGTTCAGTTAGTTACACAAATTCTTTCTGATTTGTTGCATTCAGGAAGAACTGAAAAGGTTAATCTATCAGAACAGGGTGTAGGGGCTTATTCCTTGGAAAGCAGAAGATTAGGGGGCAACATTGAGATTAAAGGATTTGATAGGGTAGATGGGGTTTTTTCTACCTCTGTAGAAAAACTTAACAGAAGTAGCTTGGTAGTGGAATTTTCATGTAAATAATACAATTTTCTCTGCAAAATAAACAGTGTAATGGGGTATTTTGACACTATTTAAAGGGGATTAAATATAGAAGGTAACTGTATGTGAACAAAATTCAACTACTTGTGCATGCTGCCTCTGCCTTGAGCTAGAATATCATTATAATCATATTAATTCCAGTGTGATTAAGGGAGATTCACATCTAACTTAGGTGGATAAAGAATGCACCACTCTCTCGTGTAAAGTGCAACCATTCCCTGCACAGTGGGTAAAGGAACAATTACTTTTGTACGCAACTCATTCAATTAGCTTCAGAATTATAGTTACTGTCAGCAACTCAGCTGACTAAATCTGGAATTACATGTTTTTAGTGATTGTGAATTAGGAGTTACTTATTAAGCTGTGAAAAATGAACTTGTCCACCTTAATAACTACCAGATTAATGTTTCAGCTGCAAGAGCAAATTAATGCAATGAAGCGGCAACTGACCGAGAAGGAGGAGTTAATTGCCACCCTGACTACTGGGAGGTAAGAGTATAGTACCAAGAAGCGCATAATGAATATTCATTTGCTTGAGCACACTTGTGTATTTTTAGGATAATATAATGTAAAAAGACAGTGTGTGTCTAGTGTATTTCTCAATCTCAGGGTATCCCATGACATTTTACAGCTGTGAAGTAATATTTTAATGGAGAAACCAAATGCAGATTAGGTTATTTCTTTGAGGAGCCCTTCTGTTCGGTCTGCAGAGGCATCCTTCAGCTTCCAGTTCCCTATCACTTTAAATCTCCATCCCACTCCCATTCTGATCTATTTGCCTGTGGCTTACTGCCTTTTTCCTACAAGGCTCAATGTAAACTTGAGGAACAACACCTCATCTTCTATCTAGGCCCACTGTGGCCTTTGGGACTCAGTATTGAGTTCAACAATTTTAGATTACTTGCTCTGTTTTTCTGTTTGTGTTAGGAATGGCTGGCTCTGTTGTACAGTCATCCATCTATAACAGTAACTCAGCTTTTCTGTCTTCACAGACACTGCCTGATCTGTTGAGCATTTCCAGCATTCACATTTTTCACTTCAGGTTTCAGCAACAGTTCTGACCTGCATCTGACAGCTATTACATGAACCTTTGTTTGTTTACTCTCCCTCTGACTACCCTCATTAATGTATCAACCAGACAGCTCCTTAAACAGGGGGATCACCTCAACAATCCAGTCTCTCTTTATCAGAGATATTCCCTTTGTCCTCTCCATCCATCTCCCACCTCCTCTGCATCTTAAAACTAAATTTTCTCACTTTCCCAGCTCTGACCTGAGCTGTTAACTCTCTCTTTCAGTTGCTGCCTGATTTGCTGAGTGTTTCCTGCATTTTATTTCATCTGCAGCTTCTTACTTTTTTTTATGTTGCTGTAATGTGGGAGTTGCTACATCCAATTTGCACATGGCTCTGCCATGCAGACAGCACAGTAATTACAGTCTGCTCAAGGATGTTGCTTGCTGGAGAGATCTTGGCCAGAACCTGGGGAGAACTCCTATTCTCTTTGTTGAATTGTGATGTGGATTTTTTCTTTAAACAACCATCTGAAACAGCAGGCAAAGTCAAAAATGAGGCTTAAAGTCTCTTCCAAATCACATCAAGTTTGAGAGTGTAACATTCCCGATGTCAGACTTGATGTGATTTGGAAGAGACTTTAAGCCTCATTTTGACTGTCAGCCTAGATTATGGCCTGAAGTCTTGGGTGGGACTTGCACCCACAGACCTTGGAGTTAGGAGACCAGTGTGCTGCCCCTGAGCCATGACTGACACTTGTATTCAGATCACACAACTGATTCCTCATCTGATCACTGAATTAAGGTTCTTGTTCTTGTCCTTGTTGGGTAATGGAACCCCTCGTACAGTACGTCTGAAAGATTAAAGTGCTCTGCATTGTTAGGTTGTGCAGTTTTATTTAGTTAAATTTCAGCAGGACACTTGATGTAGTGGGGCTTGGAGTGTGGCTTGTGTGAAGTGTGAGCATTGAGGTAGGGTGGGTGCATTTACTGTTGTCAGTACAAGCTGAAACAACAGAAATGGTTAAGAATGTTATGCATTTAAAGAAGATGGTATATATTCCATATTGATGTACAGAGGTCTATATGTGTGGAATTCTTAGCAGTTCTGTTTGGAGACTTTGCATTTATTAGATAGAAAATAAACCTCTATCATGAAATCATAAACTACTATCATTTGGTGCCTCTTCTGATATCTCCTTCATTTTGTTGTTAACTTTTGTCTGTTCTCCCTCTGCGAAGTATGTTGGGATTCCTTTGTGTTGAAGATATTTATTTGTAAATTGCTTTACTTTTATATAATGTAGAAAGTCTAAACTGATTGAAAAGAGTTGCCAGGTTTGTTTGATTCCATGGTTTTTGTGCATCAGATTGCACATTTTAATATTTATGATCCCAGAACTGGAACGTAGAGATCATATTTACATAATGTCAGTCAAACTGCAGTCTTTGAAGGTTTTACTCTCTTCAATCTTACAAAGCACTCCTAATATCATGCCATATCTCAAAGCTCTTCATGACAAATTAGAGCATTAATTAAATACAAATTGTTGTTATAGTTACTTTTGAAATGTAGTCCCTGTTGCTATATATGTAAATAGCAACCATTTGCACAAAGCCAAGCCCCACAAACAGCATATGAAATGAATGACCAGTTAAATAGTTTCAGATGACGACAGAATTCCTTGCTGTAATTTAAATAGTGTCATTGGATCTTCTGCATCAACCTAAATAGGTCAATTAGATAGGCTAACACAAATCTGAAAACAACACCCCCTCAATACTGAACTGAAGTGTGCCTGTTTCTGGAAGGTGGGTTAATTGGTGGCCCAATGGGGCAAAGCCAAACCCACAGCTTCTATTACCTATAGGGCAAGGGAACACCATTACCTTCAAGTTCTCCTGAAGCCACACAACTTCTGAAAATGAACATATTTTGCTGTTCTTTTTGTTTTGCTTGATAGATCAAAATTGTAGAACCCCATGGTTAATAACAATATGGTAGTGCCTCCATCACAGGATTGTAGTAATTGAATTACTCGCAAGGGCAAATAGGCATAGACAACCAACCCTGACTTTTCAAGTGATGTCAATATATACGTAATGAATAATTTAAAAAAAACAATGATTTATTTTTAAATACACTCTACAAGAACTTAAGAAACCAGAAGCAGGAGTAGACTCCATTGCCACCTGCTCAAGCCTGCCCCACTATTCAATATGATCATGGCTGATATGCCCTAGGCATCGTCTCTTCTTTGGTTACAGTTCCTCACTGTCCTCAATTACAAATCTTTCATAAAGTTATCTCCTTTTTAAATACCCCCAATGATCTAAATCCATAACTGTCTGGGATAGAGATTTTCTCAGATTCACATGCTCTGCGAAAATCTACCATAGTTCTATTGAAAGCAGTTTTAGCACAACTCAATCTATTTCCTACCTCCCTCTTTTTCACACCCCCCCCACACTGCTTGGCATGAAAAAATGATGGGGTTCCTGCTGAAGTGCATGGTTGAATGTTGCTGCGGTGTTTGAATGAGGCCATTATCTTAAGCTAATGATATTCAAATTGCACAGTTCTGGCTTCTGCCCTCTTCCTTTTCAGTTCTGATGAAGGGTCTGGACTCTCAATATCGACTGTTTATTTCCCTCCATAGATGCTGCCTGACCCACTGAGTTCCTCCAGCATTTTGTCAGTTATCTACTTCATGTCATCCCAGCCAATGCATCTAATCTGAGCCCCAGCCTGGAACTAATCCTTTGTCATTTGAATTTAAATTAAAAAAAAATGGGATCCAACCCTGTGTTTTATCTGTTTAGAGTTTTAAACTACTTTTTTAATGGAAGTGGGGTGGAATGCACATTCACAGGATGTCATTATCTCAGACCTTTTGGATAAAGACAGAATTGTTTGCTTAAAAAAACAATGGATGAACCAATGAAACTAGCATCATTAGTAAATTCTCGCTTCGCCACATCATTTAGTAATGTAATCTCATTATCTAGTGGTGGCCTCATTGTGCAGTGCTCGGCAATGATCAATGAGCCTGCTGACCCACACACCCCCAACTGAGTGTGACAGGTCAACTCTGTGGTGCACCCCAAGCTATTCACTGTTCTTCAGCACAGCTTGTAAAGTTACTGTAGTCCAATTTTATAACTGGAATAATTTCATTATTTGACAACTTCCTGCACTCAATTTCAACAACTAAATCTCCCAGTGGGGGGGGGGGGGGTGGTGGTGGGGAGGGTAAAGAATCCAATGCACAGTGCTGCACACCTAAATACAGTTCTTGATAGGGTTGTGTCCAAATGATTTAATTCCACAGGTTGGTTCATAGTCAACAATTAACATGTCCACATTAATAGGATCATAGTAAAAGGACATGAAGGAGGTAAAGTTGGTCTCAGAACATGTGTTTCCAAACTTATAAGCAAGTATCCAGAACCAAGGTTATTTATTGGCTCATGCTCTGCTCCAGCCCTGTATCAACTTTCTGATGCATCCAGTTGCATTGCGCTCAAGATACGTGTGAACGTTATTTTGCTCTATAATTAAATCTCTTCAGAGTAATACCACAACAAAGGACTCCAAGGAAGATGGAAAGTGTTCTAGTTCTAAAACTGAACAAAGGAGGCAACATTTAATCAACCACATGCAAATGCTGTCATTTTATTTAATTGTTTTTAAATTGTATGATCATTTTTATGTGTAGCTAGCCTTTTCTGGGGTTGAATTTGAAAAATAATTTATGAATTAACCATTGCAATTTCTTAATGAAGCTTTCTTTTGCTGCTTGGCCAGGACATTTCATAAAGCAATAAGCAAATAAGGCCACTGTGTACAGGGAGAAATTACTTAATGTAAAAGCTTCAGAATTGGTGAAAATTACCTTATCACACTATAAATTCAGAGGTTTACAACCTCTATAACATACATATTATAAATGTTAAACTTTACATAGAACAGATACTCGAACACCAGGTTAAGAGGGTATAGGTTCATTAGGTTTTTCTTGCAATAGCTAAAAAATGTGGTGAAAGTCAGGGCAGTGGCCTTATTTAAATTAGTTCTAACTTTTTTTTTGTGCGTATAATCTGAAACCAAATAATGCTGGTGTGGGAAATCTGAAATAAAAACTAGAAAATGCTGAAAATACTCAGCAGGTCAGGTAGCACCTGTGGAGCGAGGAAAAGAGTTAATATTTCTTCATGATGATCTTTCATCAGAACTGGAAAAAGTTATAAATGAAACAAGTGTTAAATTGCAGAGAGTGAGGAGGGAGGCAGATGTAAAAAGGGAGGGTTCGTGATGTTGTGATAAGTGGAAAGGCACAGCTGGGGAGCTGCTGCCTCACAGCTCCAGTGACCTGGGTTTGATTCTGACCACTAGTGCTTTCCGTGTGGAGTTTGCACATTCTTCCTGTGACAGTGTGGGTTTCACTGGGTGCTCTGGTTGCCACCCACAGCCTAAAGACTTGCAGGTTGGTAGGTTAGTTGGCAGCTATAAATTGCCCTCAGTCTGCAAGTGAGTGGTAGAATCTGTGGAGTGTTGATGGGAATGTGGGGACAATAAAATAACGACACCAGTGTAAATGGTGCTCGATAGTTGGTGTGGTCTCAATGGGCTGCGGGGCCTGTTTCCTTCCCGTGTGACCCTGTGTCACAGGGACATTGAATGGTGCTGACAGAAAGAGGGTGGTAAAGTTACATATTGAGAAGTGTAAGTAGTTGGAGACAAAGGAATCTGAAATCAGAAGAGAAAGGGTGGGGGGAAAAACCCAAATGCTGGGCATGTGAGATACAGGACTGGAATGGCTGAAAGTCAGAGTTGAGTCTTGAGGCTGTTTGAGCCTGGTACACTTTTCTTGGCAGATTTTCCATTTATTCTACTTTTCCTCCACTGTGACTCAGACTTAGCCTGAGATCTTGTTCCATCCCAGCGTCTCACTTGGTCTCACCACTCTCTGCCCTGAAAATTCTCAGGGGAGTCAGGATCGCTGGAAGGTGAGGCTGCCCCCACCTCTCTCCAAACTGATGGTTGGGAGATTCAGCTCCCTGCAGCCCCCTGAAGGGCCAGTGAGGGACCAGCTTTGCCAGTGAGTCCTCATGTTCAGGAGTTTAATTTTGATGCCCAGATTTTGAAGTCAGATCATAAACATGAGGGATTCAGCTCTGACTATGGGACAGACCAACTGCAGTCTTGAAGAGTAAGAAGGCAAGAACCAAATCTCTACACCTTCCAAGGCTAAATAGATGGAACTCTCAAAATGGCTCTTTAAGGTTTGACATCATGAGCCAGGTGTCATACAATGGAATCCCTTCTTTGGTTAGCGACAATCCCACATCAAATGTGCATTGCATGCTCCATAGGTTTTGTTAGATCTCAGCTTCAGGATTTCTTAACTTTTTTTGATGACCTTCTCGTCATTTATTTTGTTTCTTTTACATGACTTCTTATAATATCAATCTTTCAAGCCATAATTTTTGACATCCGCCCATTGTTTAGACCTGTGCCAGTTACGTAACCTGCATTCACACCTTTTCTTGTCTCATTGCAGGAGTCGGAGCCGACTGGAAACTCACAAGGTGTGTATTGTGGCTGGTGGTAGTATCGGCAAATGATCTTCTATTGCAGTGGTGTAAAAATGTTCTGCGGTTTTGGCAAGGATATTACCTCCTTCAGAAGAAACACTGAGGGGAAGATAAAATGGGCACCCCATACGTTTGCCCATCTACAACACCAACAGTTTTTAGGATTGCAAATGTAATGTTTCTGAAAAGCTGATTTTTGAGCCACACTTGCACTATTCTAACATCCTTGTACTTTTGGGTGCTGATATACAAATAAATTACAGCACAGGCATGAGCCATTCAATCCAAGGGTTAGTGTTCCCCATGAAACTCCTATCCTACTTCATCCAGCACTGTCAGCTCAATATTTCATTCCTTTCTCCCTCATGCTTGTCTAGCTTTAAAGCATCTTTCCCAAAGCATGAATCATTCCTGCTGGTCTAATCATCTGCACTTGCTACACCCCTATTTGTGTTTAACTGCTGAGATGATTCAGTCCCTAAAGCCGGTTCCTGATCGGTGAGAGCCTGTGCAGTGTAGGACCTTTTCACCGAAAACGCCAGTCCTGCCCCATTAGTGAAGCAATACTCTGAGGCTTACCAGCTGTCAAATACTTTAAAAGTGTCTAACACTCACAAACATTAAAAATATTTAAAAACTTAAGTATGCAATTTAAAAACAATACAGAAATATTAAGAATCTTAAAACAATTCAAAAGCTCAAAAAAGTTAAAATACTAAATGACAAATATGTTTAAATTATCAATTTAAAAAATCTAAGTTACCTCATTCTTATTGGAGCCATTCATTGAATGGATGGTGTCCCTGAACCAGCGCCAGGTCTAACTGGCAGTGTTTCAGTGAGTAGACTTTCCAGAGAACTACTGGGAAACAGAAGGAATTTGGCACTTGTCATTGGGCTCCACAAAGAATGAAAATGATGAGGACCTCACAGGAAGTCCATGCAAGTGGATCAGATGGTCTTATTTGTTACAACACAGAAAAAGGCCGCTCGGCCCAATGGGTCCATGCCAGCTCTCAGCTGAGCAATCCCATCAGTCCCATCCCCCCTTTTATTTTCCTGCAACTTTATCTCTTGCACGTGCCCATCCACTCCCCCTTTAATTCTTTTGTCACTTACCTGCATTACGGATAATTTATATAAGCCAGTTAAAGTACCAATTCATCTTAGGGGTTCGGCAGGAAATCAGAGCACCCCGTGGAACCCACGCAGCCACAGGAAGAGTGTGCACACGGCACACAGACAGGATCGAACCTGGGTCACTGGATCTGTAAGGCAGCAGCACTAACTGCTGCTCCATCAATCAGTTTGGGCTCCCCTGCAAAAGGCTGCGCAATTCACCTCAGCCACTTCAGGAAGCAGCAGCTTCCATATTCTCACCATTTTCTGAGTAAACAAGTTTCTCCTGAATTCCTTCTGGATAAATTAGAGACTATTTTACATTTACAACTCCTAGTTTTCATTATTTTACAGCCCACCACCCTCAACAGCCACCCAATCAATCACACTCAAAAATTAAAAAGAACCCTTTTAGACCACCTCTCAGTCATCTCTCTTTCAAGGGTTGGATACAAGCCTGTTCATTTTTCTAATAGGTATAATGTCTCAGTTCTGATATCATCCATGTAAATATTATTGCACTACATATTGTAATATGACTGGAACTGTATCCAACCCTTAAAATTTTCTATTATATTTTAAACTAGCTGGTGCAAGTGGTAGTGACGGTGAAACCACTGGGTTATTGTAAAAGCCTACCTGGTTCACTAACCTCTAGGAAAGGAATTCTGTCGTCCTTAATTAGTTTCGCATTTACGATACTCTAGACCCATGGTGAAGTGGTTAATTCTTAACTGCCCTCTGCAGTGACCTGACTAGCCAGTCAGTTCCAAGATAAGTGGTGGTGAACCATAAACATCAGCTTTGAACGTGATGCCCATATCCTGTGGATGAAGAAAAGAAGAGCAACAACTTTATTAATCTGTATAAACTCTCACTGCCTTTTGCTTCCTTAGAGTAAGTGGATGCCTCAGGACCTAAGTGACATCAAACTCGAATGAATTTGGGGAGGTGAAAACTCAGAAATCTCCTTCCCTAAAGGTGGAAGGCAGAGCTCATCAGGAAGTGCTCACAATTTGGCTGTGTGGGCTCGTGGTACTTCCTGCAGTTTCTGACATGATCAGCACAGTGAGCACTCACAGCCACCCCCATTCAAGGCAAATTGTTAGGAGAACAATCCCAAAACAGGGTCTCCTCACACTCGGAGGTCTTGCACTGAGGCCAATGGAGGGCTGGGAAGTAACTACAGTCCAGTAGGTGGAACTGCTTGAGGCATGTGGCTGGGAGAAGTGGAAAGATGATTGCTGATGCATAAGAGGGGAAATTGTGGCTATGATCCCTGCCCATCCCAGTCATGGCAGGACTTTGTTCATCTGGCACAATATGTTGGAGTAGCACACAATGGCTGTGCACTGAATAGAGCTGTTCCCATTGACCATGACCAGCACAAGTGTGGCTGGAAATTAACTGGATGCAGGCTATTGTGGAGTAGCTCTATCTTTGGATCAGGAACAATGTCCAGCAGCATGCTGGGGAGGCACAAACCTATTCTAGATCCTGCCGAATATTGAATCCAGTAGCACAGTTGAGCAGGTGGCTGGGAAGTAAAGCACATTAGAGTTGGAACAGAATCATAGGATTAAATCCACCACAGAATGAGTGTGACTGTTTTGTAGGACTGGACATTTGTTGTCACTGTGCTGCAGCAAAGGAAGCTCATGAGGTGTGTTTTTCATTCATTGTTTAGGGGACATTTGACCCTTTGGTGGAAATTCCTGTTTCACGTGAACAACTGAATCACCATCGGATGGCATCTGAAACAGCTCGCAGTGAGCTGGCTGCCTTGCAGGTCAAATATAAGAGCAGTCAAGCTGAGGTAATCAGAAACCCAAGAGACAGTGAGAATTTTTTTCCTGATGTTCATATAGTTATAAAGTTAAATGATTATATACCAACTATTAACCTATTTTGTTATTGCATAAGCAATGCTCATGAGCTTAAGCTGTTTCATTCCGTTTTCCTCCCCTCTGTGGATTCTATGATCAGGCTGTCCTTGTAAATCCCTTCATTGGATCATGAACGAATCCTCTCTCATTACAGACTAATTGGCTTGTAAATTAAGTTCCATGATGTATTGCTAGAAAAAAAATTGTCTCAAATACATTTTGTGATCTGTTCCTTCAACTTGCTTTAACCAACTTGATTTGTCCAGTTTACATTAAGTTAAAACCATGCATGGTGTTTCATTAGATTTGTTGCACCCTCTTCATGTTTTGATTAATACACTGACCGATAGTATAGCTGGCTTTTAGGGGCTCATAATCCACTCCCACTGTTGTTACTTGTTATCGCTTATCTCCATCCATACTAATTCTACATCCTCACTTTGCAGACAAGATCCTCATTCTGCAGACAAAATCCTCACTACTGTTGTTGCACAGTCCTTTGTTACCAGATCTACCTCACTGTTTTATAATTTTGTCTGTCCTTTTAAAACGTTAAGTACCCTGGAATGTTGTATTGCCAGCTTTGGTCATTATGTACTGGTGTCTCTGGAACAGTTATTAGTTGTGCCTGTTTGAAATCTGAACATTTCCTGAAGATCCAGCGACAACTCTACAGTTAGCATCTTCTGCTGTGGTCCATGAAATATTTGCATTTTGATTTTCTCACATTGTCTGTCTCGGCACAAGTTCCACCCATTATTCTGTCAGAGAGCAATTCTTCTGTCTGCTGGAACAAAAAAATCTGCTGGAGGATCTCAGTGGGTCGAGCATCTCCTGTGGGAGGAAAGGAATGGTCCATGTTTCGGGTCAAAACCCTGCAGCAGTGTCTTGTGTCTTTTTTCTGCCTGCTGCCTGAATTAATCTCCTTACCTCACTAAACTCTGGATCCACGCCACATCATACATAATAGGGAAGATAGGAAAGGATTAATTTTATATGACATTTTTACCTTTAATTGAATATGCAGAGAGCTAACTGGTTTAAACAAGATCTTGGCTGACATAGAATGGCTATTGTTACTTTAGATACCATTTTTAACCAAAACAAATCATTAATTTGTCAATTTGTGCATGGATATATTTTCTCTGTAGCTTACAGATTCTTGCATGAAGCTTGCATCCCAAGAGGGCTATATCCAGGAACTAAAGGCAGAAATTGATAGCTACAAGGCAGACAACACAAGGCAAGCATCTCTTATTGGTGGCCTGAGGGAAAGGATCCTGGAATCCGAGGAGGAGGCTGGAGCACTTCTCATATCAAAGACTCAAATGGAAATAACTCTGCAGGGTTTACAGAATGAGAACAGGGATCTACAACAGAGGAATACAGAGTTAGAGAACAAACTCAGGTTAGCATCTTGAATTTAGAAAGCACACCACTCTGTAATTCTCTGTGTGATTCTTTAGAAATGCTTCCTTAGGTATCCAGCACATTCTGATTCACATATCTCTAAATCAGGTGAAACTAAACCCTTCATATACTGTTCAAAAACAGGGGCATTAATCGAACCTCTGTCCTCAGTGCGGAGCTCTGCCTAATGGGAATGTGGAACTGAGAATTTATATTACAGTATCAGAACATAGAAGATTTTTATCTTTTGTGAACATCAAAAATATTGCAGATGCTGGAAACAGAAAATGCTGGAAACACTCATCAAGTCGGGCAGCATCTGTGGAAAGAGAAACAGAGTTGCGGGTTGAAAGAGAACAGGGTCTTTGACCTGAAATGTTAAATCTGTTACTTTTTCAACAGATGCTTCCTGAATTGCTGAGCTTTTGCAGCATTTTTTTCCTTCTGCATTCTAAATACTTAAGAATACATATTAACCTGAAAGAATTGGGCGAGATAAGGAGTTGTACACGTTTTCGTCCCCCTGTTGTTAGTTCAATAAAAAAAACCTTAACGATGTTTAAGAAAATTCAAGGCCTCTAATTTTGTTGGGTTTGCTTACCCAATGAAGAGACAATGTAAATGTGAAGAGACTAGCTCAGATGGGCAAAACAATCAGGGTGGGTGTGGTGGGCCAAAGAGCCCATTTCTGTGCTGTACAACGCTATGGCCCAAAATATTCTAATGACTTTCACCTGTGAAACAGAGAGAAGGATAATCTGGTTTCTTAATAAAAAAAGTTTTTTTAAATTAAGAAACCAGATTGATTATGATGAAATCCTGTGATGCATCACAGCCTGGTATGGGAAGTCCAATGCACAAGAACGCAAGTGTTTTCCAGTATCTTTCCAAGCTAATCTACCAGCATTTGGATAGACAGAGTCTGATAAGGAGGTGTCAGCGTGGGTTAATGCGTGGAAAGTCATGCTTGATGAACCTTTTAGATCTTTTTGAAGAGGTAACCAAAAAGATGGATGAGGGTAGGGCAGTGGATGTTGTGTATTTGGACTTTAGCAAGGCCTTTGACAAGGTCCCGCATGGCAGGCTGGTCTAGAAGGTTAGGTCGCATGGAATCCAAGGAGAGCTGGTTAGGTGGATTCAAAATTGGCTCAGAGGTAGGAACCAGAGAGTGGTGATTGAAGGTTGTTTCTCGGAATGGAGGCCGGTGACTAGTGGTGTGCCACAAGGGTCGGTGATTGGACCCTTGTTATTCGTTATTTATATAAATGATTCAGATGCGAATGCACGAGGCTTGATCGGCAAGTTTTTGGATGACACAAAATTAGGAGATGTTGCTGATAGTGTAGATAGTTATCGAAGATTACAGGGGGATCCTGATCAGTTTGGGAAGTGGGCCAAGGAGTGGCAAATTGATTTCAATACAGATAAGTGTGAGGTGATGCGTTTTGGAAAGTTAAACCAGTGTAGGATTTATACTATGAATGGTAGGGCAATAGGGCGTGTAATGGAACAGAGGGCCCTAGGAATACAAGTGCATAGTTCATTGAAAGCAACATCACAGGTGGACAGGGTGGTGAAAGAAGACTTTTAGCACACTGGCCTTCATCAGTCAGGGCATTGAGTATAGGAGTTGGGATATTATATTGCAGTTGTATGAGTCATTGGTGAGGCCACACTTGGAGCACTGTGTACAATTTTTGTCATCGTGTTACAGGAAAGACATGGCTAAACTAGAAAGAGTGCAGAAAAGATTTATGAGGATGTTGCAGGACTGGAGGGTCTGAGGGAGAGGTTGGCCAGGCTAGGTCTTTATTCCTTGGAATGTAGGAGAATGAAGGGCGACCTTATATAAGTGTTTAA
>JARFYF010000063.1:77025633-77035729 GCA_030265395.1 Rhina ancylostomus
CAATAAAGTCCTGCCCACAATGCTTACAGTATATCTCAGCAATTATGTTTTTTCTTTAAAGTTTTCAAAACTGTGCTGAGGGCCTTGATGGGGTTTAGAACTCACAAGCTTGCACCTTAATTCTGAGAATGGAACTGACCGAGCCAATCTGACTCTCAGTATAGAAAAAGTGATATAAGCAGGCTTGCAGATGAAACTATGTGGTCAGATATCAAATAATCTAAGGAATATTTAGTTAATAGTTAGTATTTAACAGAGTTGATTATTACTTGGTAATAATCTATTCTACTGGATTATTTGTAAAGAGTGCAAATTTGATTCAATAGTCCGAGAAGGAAAAGGATAGATTGACAATTCAACATCAAGTGTAGGATTATAGATGTTACTTTTCAACCCTAGCACTAAGCTCAGGACTGGGAAGGTGGTGGGGTTTTACAGCGTTACACTTGAATACTTTCAATGATATGAATACAACTTGGAAATGGATTGGGAATTGAAGTCACACCTAGAGCAAACCAAGCAACGAGAGAAACCAGGCCAATTAACTACCCAGCACATTAACAACCCATTTGACTTTTTAATGGCGCAAGGTCAGCTTCCATCGCCATTCATCTGGCAACAATCTGCAAACTGCTGAGATCAAATTCATTACTTGTTAAACTTGGATTTGAACACACAACCACTGGGTTGCTACTGTGGTCCTGTAAGCTCCAGGCTGCTGTAGTTGCATTCCCAAATAAACACTGGACAATTGGACCATGTTAACTGTGGGCCCCTCACTCCAATGATGTGGAAGGAAACTCATCTCTTGAACAATGCATTAGTAGTGCAACAGTATGGCTCAAAGTGCTGCCTCCCCTAATACAGATAGCATAAACATAATATTACAGCTTGAAAGGAACATGTCCATCACACCATCAAACCCTTCCTGGGGCTCTCCGGTTAACCCCACTCTTTTGAGCTCCACAACCTTTTTACCCTTCATCTATTCTTCTTCTTAAATGTCAGTATTGAATTAGTTTCCACTACCTTTTCAGGCGGTGCATTTGCAAATCACAACCATGTACATAAAACAAAATTTATTTCTGCCAATCACCTTTTCTCCTTTTTGTCAATCTATGCCCTTTGTTGACTGATCCATCTGCCACTAGACAGAGTTTCTTCACATTTATCAAAACTCTTCATGATTCTGAGAATCTGTACAAGATACCTCTAGTGTTCTCTGCTCCTGGCTGCTCCAGTCTTTCCAAATGGCTGTAACTCTTCACACTTGGGGCTATTCTGGTGAATCACCTCTGCACTGTCGCAAAGCCATGATCTAACTTGAAGTATGGTGCTCAGAGTTGAACACAATGCTGCAGAATCCCTGCTTTGGAATTACATGCACAGTTAGGAAAGATTCTCCATAAATTTTGATGGATGTGACACATCCAAGTGAACTTGTATGTTGAACTTGTATTTCACTAGTTTAGATGGATCACATTGAAACCAGGTGCATTTTTACTGCACAAACTCTGAGGAGATAACACAGGATGTGCTGGTAGGTTAATTGGCTTCTATAAATGGTTCCTAATGTAGGTAAGTGGTAGGAGGATCTGGGGGAATTGATTGGCCTGAGAGACAGAATAAGTGGAGGAATGGATTGGATGGGATTGCTTTGGGATCCAGCGTCAACTTGCTGAGATAAATGGCCTGCTTCTATATTGTAAAGAAATATGAAATAATATCTTATGAAAATGAAGATGGCCAAAACCCATTGTGTCTAACCTGGACTGTGACTTGTTATCAATCTACTGCATCACAAAAGTTGCCTGTTCTGAGTCGAAGATATTACTGCCTCCCACTTTGCCTCAACTCATCCATAGAATCATAGAATTATAATGCCCAGAATTATGCCTTTCAGCCTATCACGTCTGTGCTGACCATCAACCACCCACTTACACCCATTTTATTGTTTCCACATTCCCATCAGCTCCCCACCAGCTTCTACCAATCTCCCATGCACCAAGGCAACGTACCGTGACCAATTAACCTACCAACCCACATGTCTTTGGGATGTGGGAGGAAACTGGAGCATCCGGAGGAAATCTACACAGTTGGAAGGAGAGCGTGCAAACTCCACACAGACAGCACCGGATTGAGCCCTGGTTGCTGGCACTATGAGGGAGAAGATAAAGTAGCTGCCTCACTGTGTCACATGGTCAAACCCTCATCCATATTTTTGATGCCTTCAGCCTAAATATTTGCATAACCTTATCTCAAAGTCCTTCCATTTTCCACCCTCTATAAATTTCAGCTTAACTGAATCTCTGTCAACCATCTCCTAACCTGGAATGAGCTCCCCTAACCAATATCCCTGTCCAACATTGAGTTATGTTCGTTTCTGGCCTGATAACAGCAACTTCTGTGTTGCATCTTTAATTTAATAAAATGTCTCAAGTCACTTCACAGGAGTTTTGTTGAATTAAATTTGACTCTGAGCCTATAAGTCTATGTTAGGGCGAGTCTTAAAGGAGGAGAGAGGTTTATGAAGGGAATTACAGGCTTAGGTCCTTTGCAGCTGAAGGCAGAACTACCAATGGTAGAATGATTAAAATTAGGGGTGTGCAAGAGGTCAAAAGTGGATATGCACAAATATCTTAGAGGCAACAGCTCCCTTTATAAAATGAGGCTCAAATTCTTTCACCGCTGTGTCCTTGCGTAGCTCTTTGGCAACATAAATTCCACTGGAAACTCCTGGAACAAGAGCCTCTTTGACATGCCCCTCCTTTTCTAGTTTCCAATAGTTTCCATGGACAAGGGGACATAGCTGCAAAATAAGGGTCCAGTCATTTAAAACTGAGGTGCATAGAAATTTCTTCTCCCAGAGGGTAGTGAATCTCTGGAATCCTCTGCCCTTGAAGGTGATGGAGGCTAGGTCATTGGATATACTCTTGGAGATGGATAAATATTGGAAAGATTGAGGAATTGAAGGTTATGGGACAGCGGCATAGAGAAGAAGCCAGCATAGATCAGCCATGATCATATTGAGAGGTGGGGCTGGTTTGAGGGGCCTGGTGGCCTCCTTCTGCTGCTGTATTTTGTGTTCCCGTGTCCTCTCCTCAGCCATGGTAACCATTCACTCAGCTAACCCGAATTTGCATTTTAGGAACTTCTCTCTGAAACTCGCCAACTCCGAGTCATCCTTGAACCTCTGACTAAGCTTTCAAGTCATATCTCCTAATATCTTTGACCTAGTGGGAATTTTTCTGATTAAACTGCTGTGAAATGCCTTGGGACTTTTTAATCCCAAAATGAGAATGTGTCATATAAACCATATGGCTGTCCATACTGAATATTACATTAAATCCCGGAGCTCCCTGCCCAACAGCACTGTGGGAGAACCTTCACCTGTGAGGGTTCAAGAAGGTACCTCACATCCACTTTCTTAAAGACAATTAGGGAAGGGCAATAAGTACTGGCTTCAAAGCTCTCTCCAATATCAAACATGACAAGTAGTAGCTAATTGGACAGAGAGAGTTTTGAAGACAATGATAGACTCATAACTGATTCATAATCAGGCAACATCTTGGATCTACTACTGTAACAAAATCTGCAACAAATGGTGGCTTTTTCTCTCTCATGTCCAATTAGACTTTATACTAAAGATAAGGTTCCACTAATAGATTTCTGTCAAATACCAATTTTCATAGAGCACATAAGAAAACCACTTAGTTAATTGTATTGGTCCTGCACTTTTTGCAAATTCTTTTTTAGATCTGGGTGTTGCTGGCAAGGCTAACATTTATTGCCCATTCCTAAATGCTCTTAAGAAGGGTCCAGTGAGGTACTTTGTCGAACCTTCACAGGTAAAGGTTCTCTCACAGTGCTGTTGGCAGGGAGTTCCAGGATTTAGAAGACCCAGCAAAGACAAGGACCACTGATACAGTTCCAAGTCGGGACAGGAACCTGCATTTGGTAGTCATCCTATGTACCAGCTGCCCTTGTCCTTTTTGCTGATAGAGTTTGGGAGCTCCTGTCAAAGTGGTCTGGGTGAGTAATTTTATAGGTGTTGCCATGCCACTATGTGCTAGAGATGAAGGGAGTGAATAGTTAGAAGGGAGGAGGGCTGCTTTGTCCTGGATGGTGTCAAGCTGCTGCATGTTAATATAATTAGTCATATCCTCTGTATTATCCCCATGGCCAACAAAATTCTTCTTTCCAAGCATATATATTTCTGTAAGTTACAAATGAATCTATTCCATTCTACTTCAACAAACAAGAAAAGATTTGTGTCCATACTGCACCATCTACTTTCTTATAGTTGTCATCCTGATGGAATGTCTGAGACTACCCCTTTAAGGGGAATTGTCCTGATGAGCACACCTTTGATGTGACTCTTTAAGAATTCCACCTCAATCACTGAATCTGTGTTGTTATAAGTCAGGGTCTGTTTATTTGAGCTTGCACCTGAAACCACAGGAGATTGGACACAGGAAGGAAGATGTTAATATCATTAGTTCAAGCTCAATTTGAGCCTAGATCCACAGTGTTTGGGATTCTGTACTAGTGCATTACAGTTCCGGCCCCCACATTGCCTTTTATAACTCATCAGAACTGGATCTCAGTGAACATTCAGCTACACACATCAGTTACGTGCTTTTATCCAACTCCACGTACCCAGTTCTACCTCTTGGGAACTGCAAATTTACTTTGTAGGTGTCCAGCTCACAGCGTCAATCAAATACAAGCCAAAGAAAACTAACTTAAAGAGGCACCAACAGTCCAGAAGTGAAGCGTTTCAGCAAATTGACAGAGCAGGAAGGGCTATAAATCAAGGAGTTACTTAGCTAAGTAAATATATTCAGATTATACTTTGAAATGAAAGCATTTGCAGATTGAAATCTTGCAAAGCATGAAAGCTAACATTGTTCTTAACTTGAGGTTATAATCAGCCATGATTTTATTAAATGGCAGGACAGGCTTGAGGGGCCAAGTGGCCTACTCCTGCTCCTAAATCATATGCTGATATGTAATAGGAGGCAAGGATAAAGGAGATCGAGATCCGACATGACTTACCCACCACCTACTCACAGTGCCCGGATGCGAGGGCCGGATTTCAGCACCAGAGCCTCATTTAATTTTCTCAATGCTGACACATGCTCAAAGCTAGGAGGAGAGGGGGGGCAGGGTGTGGTTTCTGGGCTGGGAAAGTGCTAAGGAAATGGTCTTTGGCAGGGTAAGAAAGGCAGGAAGTGTGTCTGTGTCAATCACCATTGGAAAGAGAGAAGGTGCAGTTCTCCCAATCAACCTTTGCAAGTTCCTGTCTAATGCCATCAAAATTAGTCATGGCCCAATTTTGGACTTTAACTTGTGGACCAATCCTATCTTTTTCCATAACTATTTTAAATCTGATAGTATTACAGTCACTGGTCCCCGAAGTGCTCCCCCACTGACACTTCAGCCACTTGTCCAGCCTCATTTCCCAAGAGGAAGTCGAGTGTTGCCCCCTCTCTAGTAGGACCATCTACATATAGCTTGAGAAAACTTTCCTGGTCACACTTAACAAATTGTGCTCCATCTAATCCCTTAGCACTTTGGGAGTCCAACTTGGTAATAGAGAGACAGAGTTGATAAAAAGATAAGATTTTCTTCATTCATGTTGGTCTGGTCATTCTACAATGAAGCCAGTTGTAATAGAAAAAATACCGACACAGGATTGTGTGATGTATGGCAGGAGGTGCAGCAAGGATTAATTCAATAGTGTGAATTTGGTGTGGAAAGGAGAGGAAGAGCAGAATCAGGAGCTGAGGAACTATAAGTGAATCTCCAGAATTCTCATCTTGCCAACAACACAATTGACCCAGAGGTCTGTCAATCTTGCTATGTTGGGAGTCTGTGTCTTAGAAAATTATAGGAAACAGCAGTGGTGTCCTCTGGAACGTGACTTAAGCCCAAGAATAGCATTGGAAGAAAAAGACAAGAAAATATCTTGCATTCACATAGCACCTTTCTTGACCTCAGGCCACCTTCAAATGGCCTTCACCCAATGAACCACAGCTGCTATTAAAATGTGGGAAACACCAGAGCAAATTTGTGCATAATCAGCTTCCTCAATGTGATACCTTCAGTTAATCTGTAACCAAACATTGGCTGGAAGGATAAACATTTTCCAGGACATTGGAAAGAAATCCCCAGCTCTTCTCTGAAATAGTGTTGTGGGAAATTTAACATCCAAATGAAGGGTGTAATGTACCAATAGATGTAAAATTAACAGTGACACTCAATATATTTGTTCACACTTTATAAATTTCCTAGCCACATGGCAGGGATCTGTCAGTTTGTAACTCATTGCAAAATCAGTCAGGTCATTGTGGTGAGTTAGAGTATTCTTCTGATGCTATGTGGTGGTATCATGTTACCCATTCAGATCAGGAGGGAGATATGTTTTTCTAAAAATATATTTTTTCATAAAATATAGTTATATAATACAGGGCATGGTGCTGTCTTGATTCACTGTACCCAGTATATTATTACATTCACTTACAATATTTACATTATGTTCATGTGGGATCAGTTCTTCATTCCCAAATGTTCCATCAGCAGTAGGTTTGAGAGGATGTTACATGGGGCCCAGCTCCTCTGTGTCCAGTAGCAGCCGGACCCTAGACTGTGGTCCTTCCCCAGAGCTGTACCAAGCTGTACTCGGTGCGGTGGCTGTACCGAGCTTCAGTGCATCCCTCGGCATGTAGCATGTACTCCTGCACCCTGGAATATGCCGGTCAGCAGCATTCACTCTGGATGTGGAGTCACAGCCCAGAAACAGGCCCTTCAGCCCAACTCCTTCATGCCGACCAAAATTCCCATCGAAGCTGGTCTCATTTGCCCACATTTGGCCCATATCCCTCTAAACCTTTGCTATCCATGTACCTGTCCAAGTGCCTTTTAAATGTTGTTATTGTACTTGCTTCAACCACTTCCCCTGGCAGCTTGTTCCACATAGGTACTGCCCTCTGCATGAAGAAGTTGCCTGCAGGTCACCTTAAAATCTTTCATCTTAAACTTATGCTCTCTAGTATTTGACTTCCTTTCCCTGGGAAAAAGACTCCATGCATTCACCCTATCTATGCCCCCAATATTTTTATACACCTCTATAAGATCACCCCTCAGTCTCTTATGCTCCAAGGGATAAAGCCCTAGCCTGTTCGTCCAACCTTTCCACCTAACTCAGGTCCTTGTGTCCTGGCAACATTCTTGTAAACCTTCTTTGCATGCTTTCCAGCTGCTGACGTCTTTCCTATAGTAGGGTGACCAAAACGGAACACAATATTCCAAGTGTGGCCTCACCAATGTCTTGTCCAACTGCATCATAATGTCCCAACTTAATGCCCTGACTGATGAAGGCCAGCGGGCCAGATGCCTACTTCACCATCCTGATGCCACTTTCAGAGAACCATGTACTTGTACTCTTAGGTCCCTCTGTTCCACAACGCTCCCCAGGGCCCTATCATTCGCTGTGAATCTCCTACCCTGGTTTGACATCTCTTTCTGCTGGAAGACCAACATTTCAGGCAGAGCAAAATACGTCTTTCACTGAATTGCTGATTTTCCAGCAGCATTTGATGCTGCCCTCGGTGTGTGTTCCGGGGAACAGCACATGGAGCACTGTCCTTGTTACACAGCTGCTCGGCATGAATCCTGACCACTGCCTCTCTTTCTAGACCTCCCTGGCAAACGTACATCCAAGAAGCAAAAATGCAGCAGCAGCAGTGTGTATTGCCACTGAGACCTGAGCATGAAGGATCTAATGGGGAGGGCCCTTCTCATCACCAGCCAAGCCAGCTCTTGTTGCTTGTTTGAGAGTTCTGATGATGAGGTATTTTGCCAAATGACTGTGACAATGTGCTTGTAGAACTGTCCAACAGGATCCACCATCTTCGTCTACTGCAGGCCTTGACAACATTGTCTCATCGCTCAGCTTCCAAACCCCCTGCCAATCATCTGGCTGCTTTGTGGATGACAGCCAGCCAGCAGGGGGCAGTGGTGAGGGTCTGACTGGGACATCTGCGGGCTTTTTGCTGCTCGTCTTGGAGATGTCGGCAGCCGTTTTGCTTTTCTCAGTGGGTTTTCCTTGTTTTCTTCCTCTTTACCATTGACCAGCCTCTTGTTTGTTCTCCTGCTGCCTCTCTCCTCCCATTGACTCAGGGGGCTGACAATTGGTGCTAGGCAGCTCCACATTCTCCCTCCTTTCATTGTGAGGATCACCAGTGTGGCATTGGTGGACCTGGCCATGAGAGTTTGCTTCACAAGGAAGAAGCCCGTCCAGAACCAGACTGACCCCTCTGGTCTCCAGCAGGTGACTTGCCCTGGTGCACCATCTGTACGGCTATAGAAGACGCCTCACCGCTTGGCATTCTTCACTGCTTCAGTCAGGACTCTGGACATGGCATCCAGTTTGCTGTCAGCTCAGCCGGATCAATGATGCAGCTGAAGTCACAGCCCAAAACGGCAGATGGGATGTTGGCTGCTCCACTGGTCGACCGCCTCTCTGACCTTCAGTGACGGTAAAGCTCCCTCCCCGCTGCAGAGTACCCTGGCTGGAGGAGGGGGAGTTGTTGCCCCTCTTCATATCGATGACATGTGTGACCACCAGCGTGACCGCTGCTAACAGTTGCCAAGACACGGTAAGCCACACTTTTGCAAAAACAGTGTTGGCTTTGAACATGGCAATGTAGCCCAAGGCCCCAAGATCTTAAGACTAATTTTTAACATTATGCATAAGAATAGATGGGAATTGGAATTGGTTTATTACTGTCACTTGTACCGAGGTACAGTGAAAAACTTGCCTTGCATACCGTTCAATTTATTACACAGTACATTGAGGTAGTGCAAGGCAAAACAATACAGAATAAAAAATAAAGTGTAACAGCTGCAGAGGAAGCGCAGTGCAGGTAGACAATAAGGTGCAAGGTCAAAAGGAGGTAGAATGTGAGGTCAAGAGTCCATCTTATCGTACCAGGGAATTGTTCAATAGTCTTATAACAGTGGCATAGAAGCTATCCTTGAACATGATGGTACGTGCTTTCAGGCTTTTGTATCTTCTGCCTGATGGGAGAGGGGAGAAGGCATATGCGACCCTTGAATGCATTGTATTCTAAATGAATGGTCTAAAGTCACTTCAGTCTGTAACTCTGTTCCAGCACGCCCAGAGTGTGTGTACAATGTTGCACTTGTGCTGAGTTGAGATAAGGGGTAATGATCTATCCCTGGGGTAATGGGTGGTGCTTCATGGCATTGAGGCTGGTGCTGTTGCCCAGGGGTGACCAGCTTGGTCCTCAGTCAGTGATGACTCCGCCATCTGTTCCAGTATCCCGGAACTGGGGTGCATTGGGCACTATATTGCTGCCACATTCCTGGAACTGTGATGTGCCGAGCGCTGCACTGCTCCTCAACTCCCAGAGCTGAGCTATACTGGGCTCTTGGCTTCCCTCCTGGGTTCCTTTCTGTCTTCTTTCCAAACCTTGTGTTGATGCATGCATTGGTAAGTTAATTCGCTGCTGTAAATTACCCCCAGTGTAGGTGGATGGTAGAATCTGCAGGGCGTTGATGAAAATAAGGGGAGAGTAGGTGGCAGAAAATATTAGTATGGGGAAAGGGATTGCTCCATGAGCTGGCATAGACTCAATGGGCCAAATGGCCTCTTTCCCTGTGTGGAAATATGGAGTCTTGGCAGAAAAAGGGAAACAGTTTTCTTTTGTGGCGGGCCTTTTGTCAGTTCTCTCACTTATTCCCTGTGGGTAGGTAAAGGAATACATGGGGCAGGCTCTGACAAGGTGGCCAGCTCCCCACACTGGTTGCAGCTCTTGTGATCTGTTTCTTTTCAATGTTTTTTTTTCAAAATTCTACTTTATTCATTGTAGACACAGTAAATATAATTGATACACATCTTTCTCTCATTCATTGTACCATTGTTTCAACACCTTTTCTCAGAATCTATCAACACCACTCATATTTCATCCTTAAACAAAGTACCTGTGAAGTCCTTGAGAGGCTGTTACACAGGGTCCAAACCCCTCAGTGTCCAGTGGGGACAGGGCTCTAGACCGTAGAACTTCCC
>JARFYF010000063.1:77097640-77108720 GCA_030265395.1 Rhina ancylostomus
CCGGAGCACCCGGAGGAAACCCACACAGACATGGGAGAGCGTACAAACTCCTTACAGACAGCAATGGGAATCAAACCCCGATCGCTGGTGCTGTATAATCGCATTGCGCTAACCGCTACGCTACCGCGCCGCTATAAAGTATTCCAAAGATAACCATTTGAAAATAAAACTAGATAATAAAATTATCAATTTTAAATATTCTAATTGTCCATCATATCTACTGAAATTATACAGTCAATATGAATAATTATCCACTCAATTACTACACAGGACTTGAAAAACCTGTGTTGAGGTTGGCATCAATCGTGTGTGTGTGTGTGTGTGTGTGTGTGTGTGGGCCAATTATGTGACTACCTGTATGTGATCAGAGTGGCATGAAATTGACTGCTGTGAATGACTGCTGAATGAAATGCCCCTCCTCTCCACCTTGGGGGACTCCATCTCGCAATCCATCCAGAAAATAGCAGCAGAGGTGCATATTTTGGGTCTAGGTAGCCTTTCTTGTTTCTTTTTATGTTTAGAGAGGCACCTAAAATAACCCTGAATGTTTCCTTAATTTCATGTGCCAGAATCTCTCAGTCACAAAGTTTGTTTCAAATTTTGAGAGGCTATGTAAAAAGGATAACTATCTGAGGAGGAGTTTTTGAGTTTGACTCGAGGAATACACACACATTGATTGGAAGAATTTGTCAATGTTAGTGTCTCAGACTTGGTTCAATCTTAAGAACATGTCTCTCGCTCACCACCACTTGGTGAATCTGGAAAGGTGACCTCTGAAGCCTAGATGGTTCAGTTCTGATTGTGCCTGCATCTCCTAGGTCAGATTTTCTGATTTTGTTTTTTCGTCATGAAGTCTTGCTTCTGAAATTGCATGCTGGGGGGAAAAGCATCCCCAGAGTTGGCCATTTTCAATAACTTCAGTAAAATCGAGCAGAAAGCGCTAAATTGATCAATTGTGGTCATATGATAGTTTCTCAGCAGATATGGTACAGTGCTAAATTGTAAAATTTCCCATTATTTATGTTGGTTTGGGAACCTTGAGATTTTGAATTCCCAATTCATTGGTTCAATCCTAAATTAGAAGATTTGCATTTCTATAGTGTCTGTTATGATATTGGGACATCCCAAAGTGCTCTAAAACTAGCAAAGTAGTTTAGAAATTCAGTCACTGCTTTTGTGTAAGATTCATGGTAGCAAATTGCCTGTAGTAAGATCACACAAGCAGCAATATGATAATGACCAGATAACCTATGCTTGGGCATAAAATAAATAACTTGGACACCAAGCAGGGCCTCCTGCTCTTCAAGGTAATGCTGTGTCCTTTTACAACAACTAAAAAACCTCTTTTTGGTGGCCTCTCTTAAAAATGCTACTTTTGATAGTTCAAGGCTGTCTTGGTACTGCATTGGAGAATCTCTTGCTCTCATCCTGGGAGGCTGACAGAAGCTCTCATTGATTTGTTCAAAGTGCTGACTTGACACAAAGTCCTTTACCTGTGTCAAGCCTTCAGGGCATAGCAGTTAGCTCTGATGCCTCAGTGACCTGGGTTCAATCCTGACCTCTGGTGTTGTTTGTGTGGAGTTTGCACGTTATTACCTGTGACTGTGTTTTTCCTCCTGGCTGCTATGATTTCCTCCCACTTATTGGTTGGTAGGTTGATTGATACCCTGGATTTTGGCTTTGAGGTTTCACAGGTAGTTGCATGGAGCCCAGGGGATTGCACTAAACTTATGCAGCTTGTATATGTATTTCTAATTCCCAGTACTAATGGATTTGAGTGTTAGCCAAGGCACTAGTGGATGGCTTTTGAGCCAAAGTATTGTGTAGGTTGGTGGTGGAAGAATCAGGATGGAGTTGATGGGCATGTGGGAGAGAATAGGTTGCAGGGAAATAAATAGAGAATGAGATTGCTGTGGGAGCTGCCATAGACTTCAAGGGCTGAATGGTCTATGTTGTAAGAAAATATGAAAATGCAAAGATGTACTGGTGGGTTAAGTGGCCACAGTAAATCACCCTGTAGTGTAGGTGAGTGACAAAAGAACCAAAGGGGAGTTGATGGCCTTGTGTGAGAGAATGAGTTGCAGGGGAAAAGGATTGATGGGAGCTGGGGTGTACCCAACAGAAAACTGACCAGCTAACATGTGCCACTTAATGATGCCACTGATCCTGTGGTTCAGTCCTGAACAGGAACATTTCTTGAGGGCAATTTCAACATCTTCCCATCAGGAAGGTGTCAGGAATGGATGTAATGCTGGTTTTCCTCCCAGCCATTGAAGTTCATGGAGGATAATACTGTATGGGGAGCAGAGCCACATTTTCGCTTGGTCCTGTGGGATTACCCCTGAATAAATTGGGATGATGCTTTCCCTGTTGAATTATTGAATAAGTTGTCTGTCACAATGTGGTTTGTAGGTTAATGTTGTGCATTACTGATACCACTTCCTGCTCACCATTAATGGAGCCATCTGGCTGAAATTGCAAGCGAGCTTCCCCACTTGCTTGCATTCTTGAGCGCCACACCTCGTACATTGCCTGAAACTGACTCATCAATGTTTTATTTGCTTTTGACTTCAATGGGGAACTTTCCAAGGAGCTTGTATTAAATACAAATGATTTGACCAAAACTGAAATACTGGTATAAATATAGAAACCTTTGTTGGTGGTTCATTAATCAGTTATTTCAGTTTCAATAGAAAACTGACTGCTGAAAGCAGATTTCCTTTTACGGAAAACAAGTATCTGATTGGCTGCTGGGTGGGGGTATACGGGTAAGTGAATAAACTTCTATATTCTGGGTAGATGTAGTTCTTACTGATTCATTGATGTTTTATTAAAAGCAGATATGGCGTTCAACTCTAGGCAGATCCTTTGAACATTTTTATTACTGTACTTTATAGCTGTCTGCTGCGGAAGCAACAGGGATATCTTGTTTCTGTCAGGGTTCTGTTGCTACATTTGAGTTTTATTGCCAATACAGATTGCTTGCTCTCACCGGGAGAATAAGATTTTCTTCTATCTTAATTATTATCTCTTCTGACTTTAAATGTCATGCATTTTTTATTCAGATTTGTGCAGTGTACAGTTTGGTCTGATCTTTCAAATCTATGCTGGGTGTAATATTATTGGAAGGGGAATTGGTTTTAAGTGTGAAAATAGGCAGAAATAGCCTGTACTTTCAGGAGCTCTGCTTTTTATCTTGTGATGATGTGTTTTCATTCTCCAAACTCAATAAAATAATCTGACTATAAGTAGACCCAGAAGCCTCTTCTAGTAAGAGATTCAATAGTTAGTATTTTGGGAGAATCCACTCTTCTTTCTAAGATCAGTGATTCCATTTGCCTGGTTATAAAAAAAATAGTTAATGAGCATGCTCCCACTCTTAACCTGTCAACATCCTCTTTTGCTGATGTACTAATCTAGCTTAAGTGGACCACTTCAGCTGCTCCACGGGGTAACAAGTTCCACATTCTCACTACCCCGAGTAAAGATGTATTTCCTGGACATTGTCTGTTATTAGCATGTTTTATGGTTCCTGGTTTTGAACTATCATCTTTGCATCTACTCTACTGAGTACTTTTCATCATTTTAATGACCTCTATCAGGTCACCCTTTGGTTTTTCCTTTCCTCTGGAAAATGTCCCAGCCTGTTACTGATTATGATCTCTCAATTCTAATGTCATCCTTATAAATCTATTCTTTCTTTTACACATGTCCTTGCAAGTCTTGATATATTTTTGTAACTGGGAGACAAGAATTATGCTGAGTACTCCCAAGATGTAAGGGTATTGGTGTTGGTGCACTGCTACAAGCACCACTACACTAGGTGACTGATTTTCATCTCTTGAACCATCCCTGATTTTTGTTTTTTTTTCCCCCACGACTTTTACAGAGCATTAGTGGGATCAGTCCATGCTCCACCTTGGCTTTGCAGGTTTTGATCAAGGTTGGTATCTCCTCAAGTAGGATTGACTTGAGTTGGTTGGTGTGGGGGTGTTGGTGGGGAGGCTGTGGGAGAGATAGGGAGTCAGAGTGGGGGAAATCCTCATGGAACTTTTATATTGGAGTTGCATGAAATAACTAGGATATCATGCAAGTTAGCAGAGATTCTTCACTCTTTCCTCAAATCACCATGTACCAGTTTCAAAAAAGGAATTGCTTGCTATTGAAATCACTGTAGAAGCTTAGCAGAAATCAGGTTTTTGGGTGAAGAACAACAGCTGAGCTATTGATAACTAGACAAATTTAAGAGAGCTTAATGAGCAGGTGATGGGAAGGGGGCAGTGATGGGACATTGCTCTTACTGTGAATATAGTGAGAACATTTGGGCCTATCTGGGTGAAGGAAGGAGAAGCGGGTATGGTTGGACCTAAATAGCGTGGATTCTGAGAAGGGAAGGGAACTTGCAGGTACCCTTGCCTTGCAGTGGGTTTGTAGGTCCAGAATTGCCAACTTGCACATTGTAGGTGCCATCTGGACCGCTCTGTGGAGGCTGGTGCAGATGGTTCCTGCAAGCAGGCTTCCAGCGCACAAGTCATATCCAAAACTGCATTGGTTGCTGAGCTGTGAATGCCCCCATTTCCATTCTTTCCTGGGCTACAACTGCCATCTCCAAACCCACACTGCATGCTTGCAATAAGCAGGTGACTGCTGCGCAGCAAATAGTTTCATTGCATTTTGCACAGTGATGTATTGGCTCGTAGGACATGGTGCTTCCCCAGTGATTACTGGGGGTGGTGGCAGTGGGAGAGGGACTGAGGCTCCATTGAGGGCTCTTGAAGTGCTTGCTTACACCGGCCGCTGTGAATTTGGGCCAAAGAGGCATGGCTGGAGCCTGCAGTATCTTGGATTCTGTATGCACAAGCCAGCCTGATTAATTTTTCTGACAAATGGTTTGGTTTTTTGTAGTTACACAGTGGTGGGAGGCTCAAGTGAGAGTGCTACATTAGCAAATTGTGGCCATTCCCCATTCTGCTCTCTGTCCAATCATATTAATGCTGGAGAACGTCAAGGACGGGGCATCCATGTGTGAGTGAAGGAATGACCTCAGAAACCCTATTACTAACCTAGGTGCACATCAGGGAAGCGAGTCAGTAAGTGCATGAAGAACTCTTTCCCAGTCAGAAGCTGCAGATAATGATTGTGTGCATATTTTCTCCTGCAGCTCAGTCCCATTTCCCCATTGCACCTGGTCTCACCAAGCCCTGTTCGTGTTCATTTTTAAACCCCCTTGTCTCAGTAATTGCCTGAGGCCCTATAGAATCTCAGCATTATGAATTCCTTTTCTTTCTTGATTTTCATCACTCCATCACCAAGAGCTGTCTTTAGGTGTCAGAAATTCGCTGCCTGCATCACTGTGCCTCTCCTTTTGGGGTTCTTTTCCTTAAAGAGCAACATCTTTGATAAAACTTTTGATCAGGTATCTGAATTATTTCCTTGTGTCACTTGGTGCTAAATTTTATTTGATCATACTCCTTGGGATGTTTTACTGCATCAAAGGCACATATAAGTGTAAGTTTATTGTTGTTGCGTTAAGTAACTAAAGAGTGGTTGAGATTTACTTGGCGATCTCTCCTTTTAATTTCAGGACACAATGACTACATGTGCCCTGCCACTAACCAGTGCACGATTGACAAAAATAGGAGGAAGAGCTGCCAAGCCTGCAGACTACGTAAATGCTATGAAGTGGGCATGATGAAAGGTGGTATGTAGTATTTGGCTTTTAGTTCTTGTCTCACCTATGTTAATATTGTAAAAGGAGAAATGTGTTGATTTTATTTTCAGTACTTGGGAAGGAATGGGTGCCCAGGACAAATCATATTCGTTCAGTTGATCAAGCTCTACTTGTGACTTTATTACCCTTTGCTTAAAGAATAAAACTTCGGCTCCAAGACAGGTGATCATACATTCAAGGATCACAGAAACAGTAGTTAATTTACTGGACTAGTAATTAAGAGACCTGGACTAAAGATTAGGAAACACGCGTTAAAATCCTACCACTGCAGGTGGGGAAACTATTAGAGTCATACAGCATGGAAACAGGCCCTTCGGCCCAACTTGTCCATGCTGACCAAGTTGTCTATTTGAGCTCATCCCATTTTCTCACGTTTGGCCTCTATCCCTCTAAAGCTTTCCTATCCACCTTTCCTATGACTTATGTACTAGTGCCTAGTGCCAGTAATGGTTAAATTAGAGGATTGTTATAAAAGACCATCTGGTTCACTAATGTCCTTTACAATATGGAGATCTGCTGTCCTGATCTGGTTAGGACTATATGTGACTCTAGACCCAGAATAATTAACCAGAACCCAAATCCTTAACAGCTCTCAGAAAGAGCCTGGGAAACCACTGTGTTCTACTAAATTGCTATGACAAAAGACTAGTAAAAACCAGACAGACCACATGGAATTGGATTTGAATGTGGCACAGGCAGGCACTGCCCAATTAATTTTGCAAAGTCTGGCACATAATCATTTGGGAATCTGTGTAAATCTGTGAGCACTGTCCCACAGACCAGTCAAGCCACCTGACATGGTCACACTCAATGAATTAGACCTTTTGGGCAATGTCACGGACTCCTCCACCATGATCCTTGGACCACCAACAGGGCAGAGTTAGCACAGATGACAGCACCCGGGTATACAGGTAGCCCTGGAGGACTTCAACGGTGACTCGAGACCCTAATAACTTGTTTGGCATGTTGTCAAATGAGGATAAAGAATCTCCCCTGCTGCCAAGTGCCTCCATCCTCAGCTGATGAATTGGTACACCTCCCTGTTAGATAATGCTTGGAAAGGGCACAGAATGTACTTGGGGAAGAGGCTTCAGTGTCCATTGTCAAGGGTGGCTCAGTAGTACCACCACTGACTGAACTGGCCCATCTTTGTAGGTGGCTGCTGCTGTTGATGATGAGAAGGTCACCGCATGGAGAAAAGGAGCTACTTGACTTTGTCCTTGGGTCATCTGTTACAGGTGGATCTGAACTCGCTGTTGGAGTGCCCACCACTCACTCTTTGTGGAGATAAGATACCAATCTCATGCTGAGGACACCCAGCGTCATGTGGTACTCAAACCATGCTCATGGGTAAACTCTGATCAGACTAGCAGCTGAAAACTGGGAGTCCATTAGACCCTGGGCCATCAGCAGTATATGTATTTAACTAGTGCACATTTCTCACTCTGCCAATCCTGATGTCAAAGTACCAGCTTTGGTTCATTGAGGGTGTTGAAAAGTATGCCAGGAGCAGCAACAGCAAAAGAGTGCCAACTTGGTGAAGCTTTAATACATGCATGCTATTACTGTGCAATTATGTGTGAAGTGTGCCTCTAGCCAATCTGTTCCAGTACATCTATAACAGCTTGCAATGTAGAAACTTGCTCAGGTTTGTCATGTCCTTTAGAAGCCCATCCTACCCTAAAAGCGGCAGAGACTGCGGGTCCCACACAGGATCCTTCAGCTACATTGAAACCTAAAGAACTAGAATGCAAGCAAATCAACCTCAAGCCTGAGGGAGTGTTTAAGATTTGGTACTCTTCCCTCAGCCTCGGGCAGTTCCAGCATGATCCCTATTGTATGTTTTGACCAATGTATCCTGAAGGCTATCTTAGTTACAATATATGCTGGCCCCATGACATTTGGTATCTGTGTACATGTTCAGGATCCCTCTATGCTTGTTGGTATTTCCTTGCCTTTCCTTCCCAATGACATCACCTCACACTTCTTTGGGTTCAATTCCATTTCCACTTTTCTGCCCACCTGATCTGGCCATTTATACCTATGTGAAGCTTACAGCATTTTCTTTCACCGTTATGCAGACTGCAAATTTTGTCATCATCTGCACTCAATTTATGCTCCCTTACTTTTAAGTCTAAAGCATTAATATATACCACAATAAACAAGGTTTTTGTTACTGGTCCTATGGAACCCCATTGCCAATGAGTTACTAAAACACCTCTCAGCCATTACTCTTTGTTCTCTCCTACTAAATAGATTTTGGGATCCTATTTGCCACTTTCCTTTGGACCCATGGGCTTTTGCTTTCTGGATCACTTGCCACATGGGAGTTTGTCAAACACCTTGGTAGAATCCATGTAGACTGCATTGAATGAGGTATGCTTTTTGACCCCCCCCCTCCTTTATCACTAACATAAAAAATAAAATCATAAGTCAGACGTAACTGCTTAACAAGTTCCTTAATGACCATGCTTAATGAAAGACACTATGGTGCTGGAGGAACTCAGCAGGCCAGGCAGCATCCATGGAGGAAAGCAGGTGGTCAATGTTTCGGGTCAAGACCTTTCTTCAGGACTTCCTTAACCTGTGCTTTCCTAAATGGTAACTTGTATTTTCCTCAGGACTTTTTCCAATTATGTACCCACTACTGATGATGATCTGACTGGTCTATAATCAATCATTCTATTCCCTTTTAACCTGTGGTACCAAGGTTCTTTTAATCCTCTGGCACCATGCTTGTAGCTATAGAGCATTGAAAAATGAAGTTCAGTGCTTTCACCGTTTGCATCAGTGTCCCGGACCCAAAACGTTAATTGTTTCTTTCTCGGCAGATGCTGCCTGACCTCCTGTGTGTTTCTTGATTCCCAGCATTTGCAGTTTTTATTTATTTGCTTGACCGATTCCTTTTTATTTTAACAAGAAGGAAGGAGCATTAGATAGAAGCATGCAGTCAGCAATTGGGTCAGCTCTGCCACTGATCTCGGCAGCAACCTCCCCATTGATGCAAGCTGTGTCTCCCGAATTTCTACATAGTGCCAAATCACAGTGGACATACTAGCTTCCAACTTAGGAGCAGGGGTAGGCCACCCAGCCCCTCCACCTGGCTCCACTATTCAGTAAGATGTTGAGTTACTGCTGATTGGAATATTCAGTCCATGAGTTGACACACTGTATTGGAATGAGCTGTTGGACCTGTTTGTTTAGACTCAATAGGTTTTTATAATTTTTGGGGTTGGGGGGGTGTCACTTATGGATACAGCCTTTTATTTCTGGTTTATTTAAGTAAGTGAACTTGATTCACCCAGCTGCCATGTGAAATTTGAACTCTCATCCAATTTTGTGCCTCACTGGTCCAGAAACATATCCATTAAACTACTGCAGTTGTATATGTGCAGCAGAGTTTTATGTTAGCTCAGACCAACAGAGGACTGACTAATTCACGCTGTCATTCTCCTTGCAGCACTACTTTCACTGATCTTTAAATAATTTAGAAACACAGCATTTGTAAAATATGATATAAAATGGTTGGGGATAAACTTAAGTTTTATGCAGTTTGTTTACATGTTGTGGATGCAATCACACATCACGTGCCTTTCACCTTTTGAGTGTGATTGCATGCTCCCTCCCCTCTGTCTGTTGTTAAGAGCAGGCTGAAATGAGAGTTTGTTCATTCATTGGAATACCAGCCTCCTTTCCAATGCTGTTTCACCAATACCAGCAGGGCTGTAATGGCTCTTGAGTCAGGTGACTGGGCTGGTGGATCTCATTAGAAGAAGTGATGCAGAGAAAAGGCGAGGGGCTGGAATTGGATTGATGTAGCTCAGGGATGAAAAAGAGAGGGGTAGAAGTAGTTTAAAGGGGAAGATAATGAGAGGAGAAGGGGACCAGAGTACAGAGTGAGGGGTAGAGAGTGGCACAATGAAGTGGAGAGAGAGTGGTGTTTTGCATTATATCTCTAAGTAGCCGTGATGGCAAATTAATAATTATTAATGAAGGCACTAATTTCTAGCTCTTTAACTTAAAGTCTGGCTTGAGGGCCTATATGTTTGTTTTTATTCTATTAGAAGTTCCTTATGATAGGACAGTGGATAGTGTGTCTGAATTGGTAGCAGGTTATGAGGTCAAGTCTCCACCTGGCTTAGCCTGACCCTTCAGTGAAGGCCTGCATTGTAGTTCAGCAATTAGTGTTGCTGCCTTGTTGCCTCCCAGGGGCCTGGGTTCATTCCTGACCTTAAATGCTAGCTTTCTGGAGTCTGCATGTTGTCCCTGTGACTGCGTTTCCACCAGGTGTTCCAGTTTCCTTCTACGCTCCAGAGATATTCTAGTAGGTTAATTGGCTGCTGTAAATTATCCTTTAGTGTAGGTAAGTGACAAAAGGTTCAAAGGGGAGTTGATGTGCATGTGAGAGAGAGAGAGTTACAGAGTTACAAGGAGTGGGTGAATAGGACTGATGGGATTGTTTTGCTGGGAGCCAGCATGAATCTGATGGGTTGAGTGAGCTCCTCTTGTCATAATAAGGAAACAGATAAAATAAAATTAGAATCAGGTTTATTATGACATGAAATTTGTTGTTTTGTGGCTGCAGTATAGTTCAAGACCTAAAAATTACTCTAAGTTACAAAAATAAATAAATAGTGCAAAAGAGGAATAACGAGATAGTATTCATGGGTTCATGGACCATTGAGAAATCTGATAGCTGAGGGGACAAAGCTGTTTCTGAATCATTTGACTGTGGGTCTTCAGGCTCCTGTACTTCCTCCCTGATGGTAGTAATGAGAAGAGGCATTTCCCGGATGGTGAAGGTCCTGACTGATGGATGCCACCTTCTTGAGGCACCGCTGTAGCCTCTTTCTAAAATAAAAACACAAAATGCTGGAAGTACTCAGCATCTGCGAAAAGAGAAATTGAGTTCAAGCTGGTGGGGTGGAAGGTGTGGACCAGGGAAACTCTATTGTTGTTCTGTCCCAGAGGTGAGGCTGATAAGAGTAGAGGCACAGGAAATAGATGAGCTGTGGCCATGAGCTTTGTTAACAATGATGGAAAGCAAGTCATGGTTCAGGAAGAAGGAAGACATTTCAGAAGTGGAAAGTCTCATCACTGGAGCAACTGCAATGGAGACAGAGGAACTGGGAGAATGGAACAGAGTCCTTTCAGGAGGCAGGGTGGGACGAAGAGTAGTAGTGATAGCTGTGGGAGTCAGTAGGCTTGTAATGGATGTTAGTAGTGTCGGATCCGGTTATTTTCGAATCTGCAGGTTCTTTCAGGAGTCCAAGAATGAGTTGAAAACAACTTGGTGCTTCACAAAGTTTTATTGGAAAAATTTAAAACAAAGAAACAGTCACAGAGCAC
>JARFYF010000063.1:77149205-77167372 GCA_030265395.1 Rhina ancylostomus
AAGTAGGGATGGGCATTAACTGCTGACTTACCAAAATTGCCTAAATTCTTCAAACAAATAACAGTAACAACACAAAAATAAGATGTAGTATATGTAGACAATTTGAAATGAAAATAGGACAGGGAAGAAGCACAAACTCTGGCAGCATTTATCGAGAGTTAATTTTTCAGGTTGATGGTTATTCAACAGAATCAAATGATTTTTGTTATTCATTTATGGGATATGGGCATCACTGCGATGGCCAGCATTTCTTACTTGCTTCTAATCGAGAAGGTTCTGCTGCCTTGAACTGCTGTTAGATGAGGAGTTCCAGGACTTTGACATTGCAACAGTGATGTAACAATAAATTTCTGGGTTATGATGGAATATGAATTGGAAGAGACCTTGTAAATATTCCTACATGCCAGCTGCCCTTGTCCTTCAAGGCAGGAGAGTTTGTGTGTTGCAGAATCTGTCAAGGAAGCCTTGGCTGGTTTCTGCAATGTTCTTCAGCCAGTGCATACGGCAGGCACAGCACATCAGTGGCAGAGGGAGTGCATGTTTAGGGTGGTGGGTGGGCTGCTTTATCCTGTATGGTGTTAAACTGCTTGAGAGCTGTTAGAGTTGCACTCATCTAGGCAAGTGGAGAATATCCTATCGCACTCCTGACTTGTAGCTTATGGAGAGTCTGGTGGTGTGTTCGAGGAGAGTGTCAACCTGGCTCTCATGATCCAGGTTAGAAATGGGTAAGGAAGCCTCTCAGTCCTCCCTCAGCTAAGGCATCCGTTCTCCTAAATGTTGGAAGGTGAACTGAAGGCTCTAATGTAGATAAGTTCTTTGGTGTTAGTTCTTCCGAAGGAAACAATAGAGGTAGAGAATATGGTTTTATTCAAGGCAGTGGCTTGTAACTAATGGCACTGTCTGGTACAACAGTTTATTACAAGTCATACCTCATACTATGTTCAGTTCTTAAAGATAAACACCCTTAGATGTACTACACTCCTCCTCTTTTGAGGAAAGAGTAATAAACATATACAGACCATTAAATCTTCACACTCATAAAATCATGCAAACTGTTTGGTACAAGTCATCCCCAGGTTACGAACACCCAACTGATGTACAGCTTGAACACACGAGCGAGTGTTTGGGAAGCTGGCAGGATGGATTTGCTGGCTGCTGCGGGGCTGCAGGTGACTGTTCTTGACACTATCTGGAATTTGCCTCATTGAACCCAAGAAGAATATATTCTAGTTAATATCCATTTTGAAACTCCTGTCAAGAGGAACACCATCTGGGTCAGCAGCAGTGTCCTTTTAAAAACCGAGATAGACTTGGGCTAAATTTGTTAATATCAGCTTTATTATTAAGAATGGCAAAACGAGATTCAAAATGCCTCTCCCGACTATTTAGTCATATGGTTCTATCCACCTCTGTAAGTATCTTCTGCCGTGTAGGAACTAGGTTTGCGGCAGCATTTTCAACTTGCAAATTGTTTGGGTTATGAACAGTTCTCAGGAATGGAACCCTGCTCTAACCTGGGGAGACCTGTACTTGTTTATATGAAACTGAGCAACTAATTGCTTACAGAAATGTGTAGACAGTTAAAATTTTTTCACTTACACTTGTCTGAAGTATCTACTTTGGAATTTCTAGGTGTTTGCATCTTCGTCCCATCTATCTCTATACTGGGATCCCTTTTTCAGACTGGACTCATGCACAATTGGTCTTACATCCTGTCCTATAAAATGATAGTCATCATAACTATGAATACATTGTTTTACGTATTCTAAATACCAAACAGTCCACATAAACCTTACCACTTTTATCAACTACTTAAGTAGTTATAAATAACTTTGTATTTGTTGCCTTACTGGATGTCATTAACTTTTAATCACAACTATATCTACTTTGGTTGCTTTTTAAAGCTCTGTATCTTTGTTCCTCTGTTTTTACACTCTCTTACATCCTGATTCCCATTCTGGTTGCCTGTAGACACTGGAATGTTTTTCTGGTAACTTTCCCTTTCAGGATGAAGGCTTTCCACTTGTGACTATTTTCATTCTGTCTTGCCTCTCTCTGGTATTGTGCTGACACTAGTAAGTCCATACTTTCTCTAATATCCATGAGACGATCTTCAGAGCTTTGGAACATTCTCTGTTTGTGGTGCAATCCTCTCTTACTCCATCCAACCAAATCTGGGTTTGATTTGGGCTGTTCTGTAATTCTGTAAACAACAATAGTCTTATAGACACAGAGCTCTTCCCTAGAACTTGTGCAATCTCAGCTCCATCAGCAATAGTGCACCAGACCCAATTGATATAACCTTGCCACAGTTCCTCCTGCTGAGCCTCTTGCTTCCCACCTTGGTTGTGGACTCTTGCAATGACCTGGTCATTGTCCTGAAACTTCTGTGAGTTAGCTATCCTATACTCTTCAGACTGATCACCTCCCATTGATGTTTATGAATAGTCCTCTTGATCTGAGATGGCCAATTCACTGCCCAAGTGATGCCTTTAACTCAGAATGTTCACAATGTACTTTGCTTGACGTGGACACCACACAGACCCTGGTCTAATTTTTGGTCCTGCTTGTTACTTTGCAGATCTCTTTCTTAACCTCCGTGTGTCTTTTGCAAGTGCTTCTGTAACCAACGCCTTCAGCCCTAGTAGCTCAGTGCCACCACACTGAAATACCTACCTACCTTTGAACCAAAGTGAGGTAGACATGAGCTCTTATCGGCAGCCACCTGTGCAATCAGCACTAGGAATCCATGACTCTCAAAGAATGTCTCGTTATGCTCTATATTTCCCTGAAGGTATATCCCTCGTTAATATTATCCACCCACACTGCAATCCCAGTTCTGGAGACATCGCATTGCCATTCACCACCGGGCAGTTTTACATCAGCCCTTTACTCTATATCGCACAACCTTCCCTCGGTTTTTTCACTACCCAACACCTACAAGCTTTGGCCATTTTGCAGTCCCACCTCCTCCCAGGAAGGTCTTGTGCTGAACTGCTTGGCTGTCTTTTCAGCCGAGCCTTCGTAATCCCTGTCAGGTGGACCAGCGTCACAAATCATTTGCATCAGGGCACCTTGATCACCAGCCTGCCCATGTGGAGAGTGCTGCCTGCATTCTCTGCACTTGATAACAGAATTATTAATGTGTTAGCTATGGACTTAAATGTTAGTGAGGTTGGTCAGAGAACTTCCTTGCTTTTCTGTAAATAAAGCATGGGAGCTTTTTCATTTATCTGAGAAACTAGAATGGACCTTGATTTAATATTTCATCCAAAAAGTGAAATTTACAACACTACATGTATTGCAGACATCTAGACAAAAGGCAATATATAACTGACACCAAAGACTGGTGACGATGAATGCAACCTGTTGGGACCAAGCAAAAACAAAGCCGAGTGCTTTAGAATCCTAATGGCTCAGAAGGAGGCAAATCAGCTGAAGTTCCTGCCGGCTCCTTGTAGAGTAATCCAGTGGGTCTCACATCCCTGCATTTTCCCCCTTAACCCTGTGAGTTATTTTCCCTCAAGTGTCAATCCAATTCCCTTCTGAAAACCCTGATTGATTCTGTTTCCACAACCATATCAGACAGTTGCTACATCAACGCTACTCTCTTTGAAATAAAGTTAAACTTCCTCACATCTTTTCTGCTTTTTTCCTGTCACTCTGAATCTGTGCCCTTTGATCCTTGAATAGCAACAAATTCCTTCTATTAGTCTATCTAACCCCGTCACGATCACATTCACACCTGCCTTACTGCCTCTCAACATTCTCTGCTTCAAGAACCACAATTTCTTCACTTTGATCTTATAGTTGGAATCCTTCATCCCAGGAAGCATTCAAGAAATGTCTTCTGTACCTTCTCTGAAACCTTCATATCTTCCATAAAGTGTAATAATCTAAATTGGACGCAATACTCCAGCGTGGCCTAATCAGTGTAATGAGCAGCCCTGCTGTGAGATACAATGACTAAAGGGGCAGTGAAATCAGAACCTTTCTCCCTAAAAAGACTGGATGCTGGGTTTAGTTGGAGCTTTTATGATTTTTGTTTGGGCAGAATGATGAGGGATATGTGACAAAAAAAGGTGGATGAAGTTGACATAGAGTTCAACCACGATCCCACAGAATGTGTTCAAAGGGCTGAATGGCCTGTTCCTGTTCACGTTTTCTTCACTTTCAAGTTGGGTAAGAGATAAGTAGAGGAATAGGTTTAGACATGACGTTTGTAAATTTGTGACTAAGCTGCACTGCTGCATGGCACGAGTTTGGATCTTGGGCTGAGCCAGAAGGGAGTGAATGCGGGGAGATCTGTCCTCAGATTATGCTTACATGTCTGGCATCTTCTTACGTTGTGAAAAATACAATATATGGGGTTGCTTTCCTTGAAGCAAAGGAAATGGGAGAATTTCAGAATTTAGCAAAGGAGGACAAAGAAAATGACAAGAAAAGGGAAAGAAAAATACAAGAGCGTGCTAGTGAGAAACATGAGAATAGACTGTAAGAACTTCTACAGATACATAAAAAGTAACAGATTAGCTAAAGCTAATGTGGGTCCCTTAGAAACTGAAACAGGAGAAATCATCTTGGGGAAAGGGAAATGAGAGGGAAATTAAATAATTTCTGCACATCTTGAAAGGGAATACAGAACCCTCCCTGAAAAAATGGTGAATTAAAGATCTAGAGTGAGCAGCTGAAAGAAATTAGTTTTAATTTCTTTCAGCTGCTCACTCTAGCTCTTTAATTCACCAGTTTTAGGTTAAAAAAATAAAGTGTCAGAGAAATTAATCATTACACACCCTGGCCCTTCTGCTCCTGTTAACACACTGGGGTTTGATGCCAGTGCTCCCTTTAAACTCACAGGGAACCCATTTCTGTGCTCTTTTTCAATTTACCTGGTTCACTGGAAAATTTATTATACCACTTTAAAATCTTTTCAAAAAATGTGAATTAAAAGTGTGTTGAGTATTAATATAATCCAAAAGTGTAGAAAATCTGCCAGTCTGGTACCACTGAAATTCCAAGTGTGCCAGATTAATGGAGTCTTACTGTTAAAGTAGAAAATGATAGAAACTCTCAGTGAGTCAGGCAGCTGCTGTGGAGGGAGAACCAGAGTGAACATGTCGGGTCATGTTAAACCTCTTTATGTAAGGCATGACACCTTCCTTTCTCTGAATTCCCTATAGCCACCAAATTCCATCCTCTTGTGCATTCATCACCTTGCACCCTCCCCTTTCACTATCCCTTTCCAAATCCCCATCTTTTTCCCACCTCTGGGGGATCTTGCCTTCAGCCACCTAATCCCCACGTTCTGCAATTCTGTTTCTACACCCTGCATAACTCCACTTTCTTTTATGGTTCTCCTTGAAACCATGCAGCATGTTTAAGCTTTTGGCATCTTTTGGTTTAATTGTATTTATGCTTCACTGACTTGCCTCTAGTAAAGCTTGCTAATGCGAATACCATTAACCTGAGTATAAAATAGATCAAAGGCACATTTCCAAGCTCCTTTCTGAATGAGATCAGAGTTTATAAATATCTCTGAATAGCTCCAAAGTGGAGATTAGTTCATTGTATTCACACTTATGCACTTAAGGTTTCTGGTTGGGTGTATTACACAAATTATCATGATATGATCTCCCATGGCCCTGCCCCTTGCTCTTATCAGGTGGCATGTCCCTCGTCATGCTGCTCTGCCTTCTCTTGTTAACTGGCAAGTGAACAGGCCCTTTGTAATCTGATTGGTTGGTTCATGACAGTCACTGCAATCCTTTGCCTTCATTGGATCTGTGAAACCAGAGCTTTCAAGCTGAAGATTAGCCTGTGCTGCTTTAGATGTAAAGAATAATTTTAATGAATTACAAAGGAATATGAGAACAGGGGAAGACCATTAGAGCATGTTCTGCCATTCAGTTGGAACTTGATTTCTGTATCTAAGTTCCATTACCTTATTGCATTGCAGTTCAGATGAAGGGTCTCAACCCCAAATGTTGACTCTCCATTTCCTTTCACAGATGCTGCCTGACCCACTGAGTTCCTCCGACATCTTGTTTGTTGTACCTCGCCTTGCCTTGTTGTTGTTACCAAGAGCGGCTAAAGAATTTTCATCTGCAATCTTTGAAGTTTAGAAAAATGAAGGAAGACCTTATTGAAACATATAAAACCTTCAGGGGGCATGACAGAGTAGATGTCGAGATGTTTACACTAGTGGGAGAATCTTGATCAAGGGGACATGGTTACAAGAGTGGGGGGTTTGAAACTGAGGTGTGTAGGAATGACCTGCAGAAAGTGGCGAGTCTCTGGAATTCTCTACCCAGATGATTGTGGAGGCTGGATCATGGATATGGTTAAAGGGGAGGTAGATATATTTTTGAAAGATCAGAGAATTAAGTGCTATAGGGAACTGGCACAGTGGGCCTGGGGCAGATCAGCCATGATCATATTGAATGGCCGGGTAGGTTTGAGGGGCTATTCCTCAAAGGAGTAGTCCTGAGGCCTACTCCTACTATTTTCCTTTTCCTTTGTGCTTGCCTTATATAAAAAAATTATCATTATCACTTCCAATTCAGTCCCAATCTCAGTGGTCTTTTGAAGGAGAGTTCTAGATATCCATTGATATTTTCTGGAAGAGACCTTGAACAGGCAGCTTCAAATTTTAAAGTTTTGCCCCTTTGTTCTGGACACCCCATTGGTGAAACCTATCAGATTCCTTAATCATCCATAGCACCTCAGTTAGCACACCTTGAATCTTTTAATCAAGGGAGCACAAGCCTGGTCTGTCCAATCTGTCCTCACAATTTAACCCTTTTCACCAACTATATATTTTGATGAAGGTAATATTAGATAGATTGCTCCATTGGCCTGTGATTTGCTTGCTCCATGAGAAAAGGTGCATTTGTTAGCTTTGTTTATAATGAGTGACCTTGGTTATCAGTGCTTGTCTTGTCTTCATGGTATGCAAGCATCCCTAACATTGTCTTTTCCACTCTTCCCCTGCCCCCCCATCTCCAGGATTTGTCGATTTAACACTTCATGACCAGGTGCAACTGCTGGAATGCTGCTGGTTAGAAATTTTGATGATTGGCCTTGTCTGGCGCTCCATGGAACATCCGGGAAAACTCATATTTGCTCCAGATTTGATTTTGGACAGGTACTTCCAGCTTAATTCATTGGTTTGCACAGATGTGGTTTTGGACGCTGTACATCTCTTGGGTGCATTAATGAAGCACGTTACACTCAAGCAAACTCCTCTCTTCCCTGATTACTCTTGCTCCATCTTGTTTGACTAGGAGCACAAGATGCAAAAGCCCATTGGCTTAAGCTAAAGAGCTGGTCAGCAGGGTGCAAACTGTGGTTAATTTCTGTGGATGCTCAGCTCCAAATATGGCTACCAGGGAACTTCTCTGCTTCAACCAGTGTGAAACCAGGAAGAACACGAGTGTTCCTCCCAATTAAACTTTGAAAGGATGAGCTGATTCCAGCCACCATTCATCCCCATATCCCAGCATATATCACAGAACTTGCCAAAGCTCAACAGTGTGTGGGCTTGTGAACCTGATTTCCAGGCGTAAACAGGCACCTCAGTGCTCATTATGGCTGCCTCCTTGAACATGCTCATTCCATGTTGTCAAGCAGTTGGTTGAGACTCCCCTGTAGGTATCCAGTGTGGACTTGAATCTGGCATTGGGACCCATTCAGGAGTATAATATCCTCTTTTGGTGACCATGGCAGCATGGTGCATTGCCTAATTTCTGTGGGCCTTCAGCTCCCAAACCAGCCACCAGGGAATGTTTCTTTACTTCCCTTATTGTGGAGCCAAGAAGAGTATGAGTACTCCTTCCAGCTAACTTTGAAACTGTGAGCTGATACCAGCTACCACTCATTCTCATTCTGAAATGCCTCTGCCACCCCACACACCCTGAGCTGTGTCAGAACCCTTGGGCACTTTGACCAATGGCTCCCTGTGTGGCGCGAATGGTGTGCTGTGCCGGGAGAGTATTCCAATTTAGTCACGATCCAATCTCTAAGCCTTAAGAGACACCATCACTGCTTCTCTTGGCAGGCGCAGTAGTGTAGTGGATAGTGTAATGCTTTACAGCGGCAGCGACCCGGGTTCTATTCCGGCTGCTGTCTGGAAGGAGTTTGTACGTTCTTCCCGTGTCTGCGTGGGTTTCCTCCCACATTCCAAAGACGTAAGGGTAAGGAAGTTGTGGGCATGCTCTGTTGCTGCCAGAAGCGTGGTGACACTTGTGGGCTGCCCCCAGAACACTCTACGCAAAATGATGCATTTCACTGTGTGTTTTGATGTACATGTGACTAATAAAGCTATCTGATCTTATCTTATAGCTCAGCTGTTTCTATATCCAGTCCCCTTTTACCCAAAATGCCAGTTATTTTATTTCATTTCCCACCTGCCAGAAAGGAGTTCTCACACAGCCACAGAGCATGAACAAAAACCCAACTGCACCGTGCATAGATTCTTTCAAGCATCTAGAGTCGATGCCGTAGCTATGTTGGCTTTTATAGCTCAGTAGTTTGGACGGAGAGATTAGGAAGTGGGATTGCTTGGGACTGAGCAGTGTCACACTTAGCTGTTGCAGCTAGTGTCTAAGGTAGCAGTGGGATATAATTGTGAAGGGATTTTGCTCAAATGAGAAAGAGATGGCCTGGCAGCCAGTTAGAAAATCAATAAACGTGAACATTTCCAACCACTTGCTGCTTGTTACACATGATTGGGCTGTTCCTGACAATGACTCAGTGAGGAAGCCGAGCTGTGTACTGTAGTAATATCAGTAGTGAATGGTTCAACTCTCCATTCTGGAAATAGAAAAGCACTCAAAAACGTGCAAAAAAGACATAGATGCAGAAACAGAAGGGTATAACAACCAGGAAGGGCTGGGCTCCATGTTCTGGAAAAGGAAATGTGACCAATTGGAGGTCCTTAAAATTACAAAGGGTTTTGATCAGTTGGACATAAGATATTTCCATTTCAGGAGTAGGGTCCGCAAGTGACAAAAGCCAAAACTAGGGGTCATGAATATAAGACTGTCATTATTAGTTCCCATGAGGAATGCGAGAGGAACTTCCTTGCCCAGAGTGTTGACCTCACTTTATTCTGCAACACGTTATTCTCATTCTGTTAATTGCTTTTCCCTTTCACAACCTCAAGGCACTAATGTGATGAAATGATCTGTATGGACGGCATGTAAAACAAGTTTTTCACTGTACCTCGATACAAGTGACAATAATACACCAATTTAGTTGAGGCAAATATTGGGGGTGAATTTAAGGGGCAGCTTGATAGTTACATGACGAGAAGGAAGAGTAGGTCATGTTGTTGTGGTCAGATGAAGGAATTTGAGGGGAGTGGGGGTGAGGGGCTTACGTGGAACATAAACCCTGGCATAGATTACTTGGGCAGATTCAATACAAGATTGGCTTGGTAATAGGAGGCAGAGGGTAATGGTGGAGGGTAGAATTTGTGGTTGGAAGCCTGTGAATTCTAGTCTACTGCAGTAGCAGCACAAGTGGGTAAGTTGGTGAAGAAAGCATAGAAAATACTTGCCTTCTTTATCCAGGACATAGAATATAAGAGCAGTGAGGTTATGGTGCAACTGTATCAAACATTGGTTAGGCTACAGCTGGACTATTTTGTACCATTCCAGGTACTGCACTAAAGGAAGGAAATAATTGTACTACAGATGGTGCAGGTGATGTGCACCAGGCTGTTGCCTGGGTTTCATTTATAAGGAGATACTGGAGAGGCTGAGTTTGCTTTCCTTGGAGTGGAGGAAGCTAAGGAAGGGTGGGATTGAGGTATACTAAATTATGAGGGATATGGATAAGTCGTAAGAAATTTTCTCCCATAAGAGAGGCATCTATATCCAGAGATGCTAGGTTTAAGATTAGGTGTAGAGGAATTAGAAGGGGTCTGAGGAATATTTTTTTTGCAGAGGGTGGTTGGAATCAAGACCATACTGCCTGGGGGGTGGGGGAGGGGGTGTCTGGAGGCAGAGACTCTCACAAAATTTAGAAGTACTTAGGTGAGCACTTGAATCACCGAGGCATAGAGATCTATGGGCCAAGTGCTGGTTAAAGGGATTAATGTATCAGAATCAGATTTATTATCACTGACTTATATGATGTGCAGTTTGTTGTTTTGAAGCAGCAGCACAGGCTTCTTGATGGTTGGCATGGACATGGTGGGCCAAAGGGTCTGTTCCTATGCTGTGTGACTCTGTGCCTACTTTTATGTTTCCCCGCTTTGTGAAGCTTGACTGTCAAGGCCATTTGGTGAAGAGAAGCCAAGATGTCCAGTGGGAAGATTACAATCAGTTCAAGAGAATTACCAAGCAGTGGGGTAGGTCCCTAAACATTAAGGAGTTGGCAGGGAACTCCGTCCAATGACAGTGACTGGCACTAAAATCCCAGTGGGACATTCAACCTGTCCCACACAACTTCCGCATCACACTAGGTCCAACCCACACCCAGTTCCTTCTTTCCACTCCCTCTTCCCCCCACCCCACCCCCACCCTAGACATCTGCAAACACCCAAAGGAGGAAGAATAACCTTGAGGCAATTTTGTGAACATTGTTTGCCTCCTTCCCCCAGTGGGGAAGTGTTTTGTGCCATCAGAACAACAACTTTAACTGATGCAGCCCCTTTGCTTGAGTAGAACAGTCCAAATGGAGATTTTAGGCCAGAAGGGGAAATGCCTGAGTGGGTGGTGGAAGCAGATTCTTTAAGAAGAATCCAGACAAGCATTTTGATTGCCAGGGCATGGGAGACTATGGACCAAGTGACAGTAAATACGATTAATGTAGACGGGTATTTGATAGTAAGTGCAGACTTGGTAGGTAGAAGGGTTGTGTGACTGTGACTCCAAGTTCACACCTTAGTTTAAGACAAAGCATATTAAAAGAGGAAAGAGTGGCACGGAGATTTATGCAGGAAAGCAGTAATGAACTGGGATTAAAAGTTGGCCCTGCCATTTAGAGCACACCCATCCAAGTTCAAGCCAAGTTATTTTTCTATGCATATTTTATGTGTTTTTGAGGACAAGTATATGTTTAATAAAAAGTCTGTAAATAGCTAAACATACTTTATTTTTATTTGGTTATTTTATAGCATGGATGCCTATCTTTAAAAGTAAATTTTTGTCCTTTTTATGATTTTATTTAAAATGTAAGAAAAAATCATGTAAAATAGTTGGACAGGGTTCAGTCTACACCACTATTGGTTTCATTCTTTTCCTGAGTTTTTTCCTGCAAATTCAATATTAACATTTACCTGTGGCTGATCATTTGGTATCTTGGAGCCTTTTCCCCTCAATGGACATTATCTCTCTTCCAAGTTTGGGAATATCTTCAGCTTTTGTGCTTTCTTTAGGCCCAGGGATCAACTTACTTTGACTCTGTAGATTTGGACAGGACAAATTAGTTACTTTCACACATTTGGTGGCGTCGGTCTCTCAAATTTCTTTTATCTCCGATTCTCTTGTCTTCACCCTGTATTTTTGTACAGTTTATTATCCTTACTTACGTTCTTAGGGTTGGCTAGTTTAGGTTCATCCAGCTTTCCCCAGGATATTCAATGGGAATCACTGATGAAGTTTTGTTGAAAAATGAGGCTTCATGTGATGTAGCAACACAGCAACAACATAAACAACCCATACCGATCAGATCGAATAATATATAAAAGTAAGGAGAGGATAGAGTGTTATTTTGACATTAATTATATTTGGTGTTCCATATAAGTTATTATGAAGACTGATCCTTTAGTGCACTGTCCCCGCTTGCATTTTTCAGGACTACCAGAGGGCCAATTTGGAACTCGAGGGAAGTCCAGAGCTTAGGGTCTTGGCAGCTGAAGCCTCAGCTGTTTAAGAGACCAGAATGGGAAAACACAGACATCGTAGCAACGGTGCATTCTGGTATTGCTCCTGAGAGGAAGTATTAGAGAGTTGCAGATAGGTTCCTAAGGCACACAAAAGTTAATGGTGAGGGTGGGGAAAGAGAAGCCATTGCAGATAAAAATGGAGCCATGAGGGTGTGGTCCCACACAACAGGCAGTGTTGGAGAGGGTTTGGAAGAAGATGGACACAGATGCACTCAGGTTGAAAGTAAAGGTTTTAATTCGGATCAGGGCCTGGAAGGTGGAGGTATGGGTCTGATTGAGGAGAATTATTATGGTTAACAGAGGGGGAATGGCTAGATTATTGGGATTTTGAGAACGTAGATGTCCAACGCAATGAAGCCAGAAGAATAATCATTTTATTCTCAAAAATTGGATGAGCTAGTTATTGAGGGTGACCCCAGTTAACCTTACTTAAGCCTCCATATTCCATTTCATTATTTTGTATATACAAGCCTATTTAGAACATGTCACTGAAGCATATATTAATAAAACTTTATTTGAACCATTCAGATATCTTTGGGGGTCTCTGCCTTTTGTATTGATTGCACCCATGTAATTTGTCATTTGGGGGAAGGCCTTTAAGTATTTGACATTGTTTTCCCTTGCAGTGTTATTAACTATGAAGGAAGCCCTGTCATGATTAATATCAGTAGGATGTACTAGTAGCTGAACCCGTAATCCAGAGGCTCTAGACTGACAATACAGAGAGCATGAGTTTGAATCCCACCGGGGTATTGGAATTTGAACTCGGTTTTTGTTTTTTAAAAAAAACTCAGCAGATCAAAAGCTGGAGTCAGTGAGTTTAACCACAAACTTGTCAAAAGTGCACTGTGTAAAGGCCCAATGTCCTTTATATCTGGCCTATGTACAACTTTGGTCACAAACCAACATTGGTCAGGCAAGCCACCCAAGCATGACTGGGGAAGAGTGCCACACTTGCCACCTACATCAATATTCCAAGGAGAAGTAATTAAAATAGAGATTTATACTTTGAAATTCATTCCCCATATTGGATCAGATCATTGTATTGTACTCTGCCACCAAGGTTCATGCCATTGAAATTCACATGCCATTGCTAGGATACAGCACGCTTAGTGTTAGCGCTTCCGACAGAAGGTGAATTTCTAGGCAGCCGAATGCAATGTGTTACTGAATTGCAAAACTGCACCCTAGCAGTGCAATGATATCACCAGTGGACAAGTTAGTGGCAATAAAACTTAGGAGAATTAATTCCGCACATAACTGGAAGATAGAGACAAATGAGAGCTCTATTTGCTACTTCCCTATAACAGTGTACAAGGGTTTCCTGAATCATTTGATGTTTTCTTTACCTAAATTCTGTATGTGAAGTAGAACTTCCCAACATGTACCCTCCATTTAGTCTCTAATTGTTTAGTTTGTAATTGTATCCCTATTCCATTACTGTTTACTACTGGTCACCTCTCAGTTGCTTCACAAGCGTTTTGCTCATCTTCCCTTCATTCTGTTGACATTAGTGACTGGGACCAAGCATAGTGTTTAGTTTGTTGTTCTACTCTGGGCAGACTCTACAGCTTGATTGTTAATAGCCAGAAATGGATGGAATATGCAGGGTGCATTCTGGATAAAACACTGACATGTACATCAAGCACACCTAACCATCATAAAATGCTTCATGGATGGTATCTCAGATTCCTTTGCAAAATAAGTGGCTATTATCCCACATCTGGTCAATGCCTTTGTAGCCCAGTCTGCAGGGATCAGGGGTCTCATTAGAGAGGTCTGAAGGTTATTCCAGCAGTTTACCAATCTATCTCCTACCAGGTTACCAGAATCACCAAGGAGCATCTTGAGATGTACCCGAGGGGTGCAGAATGGTAGTAGTCAGTAGAGCAAGATTCTGCTGTTTTCTTTCTGGATAAGTGCAGTCATGATCTCACCACTCTCCCTCTGCCAGTGCCCTGACTGCCGCCTATCAGGCCATCAGCACAGATTCCGGCCCCTCCTGCAGTTTTAGTCCAGGCCGTCTCGACCCAGACCTGCTGGAGGTCGTTCTCCAAGGCCACCAGCCATCTCCTCCACTGCAAGCCAGCAGTGAGTCACCACGCCGGCTGCAGCCACTTGCACAGTTAATGGCACATGGAGGACAAAGGGAATGCAAAACAGTGATTAGTTTAATTCAAATTGTGATATTTGGATTTACAAATTTGGTTTGGAATATTCATTTTGTGTTGGCTTTTAACTTAGCCAAGCAGACACATTCATGGTCAATGGAAGAGAGGAGTCCTTGAGGTTACTGATAGCCGTTCCTGGTATTTCACGCAAATACTCTCTGCCATTGGGCTCCATAAGGACTCCAGTGTGGGAGAGCAATGCTGTGAATGTTCTCCACCACCACAATGGGCAACCCCCACAAGCAACTGGCATCAGCTTAGAAGCATGGACAGTGTTTTCACTGATTTCAGTGGAGCGGGAGGAAGGGCTGTTGGAGACCCAGTGTTAAGGGTCTTCAGAGTTTTTTTAAATTAGTTATTGGTAGCAGTTTGTTGTGGACAGCCAAGCTGGAGAGGGGGTGCCTAGATTACCACCCATTGCCTCTTTCTCCTCTCCCCGACTTGCTGTGTAGCTGATGGCAGTGGCTGAGGCCTCATGGCAGTAGTGATGTGCAACACAGCACATCACTCTAAGTCTGGAGAGTTCACTGAGGAACACGGCAGTGCTCCTTAAGAGGACTGCAGGGCGACAGAATGGGAGACGGAAGGCACGTGTTATGAACGGCAGTATGGCCTAGCATTTTGCCCCCTTTTGATTGTTTGCTCAGTGGAGTCAAAAGCCCCAAGGTCACTGGATAGGCATTGATGCCTGGTTGCTGCACTTTGATTTACTGCGGTGCCCTGTAACTCAGAGTTCACCACCTGGTTGGGGACATTAAGAACACTGTGACAGATTTTTAACTCACTGATCATCCTGATGATGCACGTTGACTTGGTTTCAAGTTGGGGTCTATTCCTGTTCCTGAGTTTTCTTTACATATACAAAAATTAAGTCATTGATGTCACTCAGTCAACCCCCTTTGTGAAGTTGTACATAGCTCACTGAGGCCAGTCTTTGCTGTGAAAGTTAGTGTCTGTGTTGTACCTTTAAATTATTTGGATGGGTATTTCTGGAAGTGTGAGGTGACACATTGTAGCAAAACAAACCTCTGGCCATCTAGGAGCTCAGGAATGGGATATGCACCCATGAATCTCCATGACCAGTTGGACTGAAGGCCTGAGAAATAACCAGTATAAGGACTGAGAAGGAAATGTGAATTAGAGTGGGTGAATAAAGTGTCAAAATCAACCACAAAAAGAGATATAGAGCACTTAGTATTGGAGCACTGCAACTCAATTGTTGGTTCTCTAGCTGCTGAGTCACAAGGTTGTGGGTTCAAGACCTTCTCCAGAGACTTGACCACAAGAATCTAGGCTGGCACTTCAATGCAGTCCTGAAGGAGTGACATTAAACTGAAGCCCCATCTACCTTCTCAGGTGGATGTAATGTGACCACTGACACTGCCAATGAAAAGTTGGAGAATTACCTGAGCATCCCGGCCAACATTTAGTCAACATCACTAAATAAAAAGGTCAGTATTGCTTTGCTGTTTGAGGGATCTTGCTGTGCAAATGGGCCATGGTGTTTCCTGTATTGCAACCGTAATTATACTTCAAGAGTATTTCAATGGCTTGAACATGTTTTGGGGTGGTCCAGAGATTGTGAAAAGTGCTCTCTTTTAAAGAAAAAATCAGAAAGGGAGAATAAAGAGAAAGGGAGAAAATATTGCAATGCAAGTTTTTCCAAGAACACGAACAATAATTAAAAATTGAAAGAATGGGAATCCATCCTTTTAGTAGTTAGTTTTCAGTGTCATTAAGGTTAATTTGCAAAAATAGCACTTATCATATCACTAATGAGGTATTTGTACAATAGTGAGCAAGACTTGGCTTCCTGTGGTGAGTTAAGTTTGCATCTACTGCATAAAGTGCCATGACTTTATCTCAATCAATGCATTTTAGTTTTCATCTGGACAAAATAATGCCAGTTCCACAAAGTTACTGGTGGAATGGGCGTGAGTTCAGGCAGGAACATTTGGAAACTTGAGTTGATCTGGGGATTGTTCTTTATCTCAAGTTGCACCACCAATTGCGTTTGAATAATAATGTGTGTCTCTATTACCTTGGTAACAATATTTGAGCTACTGGACTCTATCTAGTTGAGAAATTTGGGCTGGAAGTGTATAGAGCTGGCTCTAGAGATTCTGCATGAACCTGACCCATCCAAGGGTGTACTGCTCCCTGTAAGGTCCTTGTAATTAAAAAGCACCCCAACTGGAATATGTATATCTTGCATTAACAAATTAAAATTGGTTTATTATTGTCACATGTACTGAGGTACAGTGAAAAACATGATTTTGCATGCCATCCATACAGATCATTTCATCACCTAAGTATGTTGAGGTTGTACAAGGTTAACATTAACAGAGTGCACAATAAAGTGTTACAGTTACAAAGAAAGTGCAGTGCAAGCAGACAGTAAGGTGCAAGGCCATAACGAGGTAGCCTGTGAGGGCAAGACTCCATCTTTGCATACAAGGGGACCATTCAATAGTCTTATAACAATGGAATAGAAGTGTACTTGAGCCTGGTCACGCTTTCAGACTTTTGTATCTTCTGCCTGATGGAAGGGGGGGAAAAGAGAGAATGTCTGGGGTGGGTGGGCTCTTGATTATGTTGGCTGCTTTGTCGAGGCAGCGAGAAATGTAGACAGAATCCACAGAGGGGAGGCTGGTTTTCGTGATGTGCTGAGCTCTGCCCACAACTCTCAGTTTCTTGTGGTCTCGGGCAGAGCAGTTGCCACACCAAGCCATGATGCATCTGGATAGGATGCTCTCTATGATGCATCTATAAAAATTGGTGAGGGTCAGCAGGGACATCCGAATTTCTTTAGCCTCCTGAGGAATTAGAGGTGCTGGTGTGGTTTCTTGACCATGGCATCCACGTGGTTGGACCAGGACAGGGTATTGATGATGTTCACTTCTAAGAACTTGAAGCACTCAACCCTCTCGACCTCAGCACCATTGCTGTAAACAGGAGCATGTGCAGAGCCCCCTTTCCTGGAGTTAATGACCAGCTCTTCTGTTATCCTGACAGAAAACCTTGTTTTGAGGTTTAATTCCACCCCTTCAACTGCCATCATCATCCAGTATGCATGCTCATCATCATAGTGTGACCATATGAACAGGACTCAGCACTGTATATCAGCATTTAGAATCTAGTTAACGTAACTTAAGAAAATCCCTGTAGAAGGAATAGCTTAGAATTATTGCTGGAGGTTGATTTACTTTTCTACTGCTTGCTCCGTCTCCTCTGTGAGGAAAGCAGAGAGTGCCACGGGCCTTCTGCATTCATCAGATGTGAATTTGGTTGACAGTCTTTTCAACCGTGGGTTATAACCACCTGCAATTAGGTGCAGAAACCCCAGGCAATTACCCTTCTGTAACCCAGGGTTTGTGCATTACTGCAGATTCTCTACCTCAGATCAGCTGATGGCACATTTGGGGAATCAAGTGATACATTTTCCTGCTTATCATTAAGGATTGGGGGTCAACATTGAAATTTGCCTTTACTACTTCAAGCTGCCTATGATAGTTCTTATTTGCCAGGTGATTATTTTGAGAAATGGATGGGCCAGTTTCTATTGGAAACAAGAAAATGGCAGTACAGAGGGAGCATGTACTTTTTTGTGAAGGTGTTTAACTTTATTCAAGGTCACTAGAGCCAATGTGCAGTGGTGACTTGGAAAATTGTTTTAAATATTGCGAACTGGCAGCGGTATCATCTAACTGCACTGTTATTAACCCTAATTATACCTTGCAGTAATATTTATCAATTGATATTGGTTTTATAATAAACCTTACTCTTTATCTTATTTGTGTTGAACATTCAAGTAGTTAACCTAACACTTAACGTCAATATGTTTTTCAGTGGTGAAGCAGTGTCATCTGAATTAACATTGTTTTGAAGGGATGTAACACTCTTTACTTGGGATCAGTAGGAGGAGGAGAAGGCCATTTGGCTCCTCTAGCCAGTTCCATCAATCAAGGAGGATCTGTACCTTTGCTCCTTTCCCCACCTTAGTTGCTGATAGTTTCAGTTCTAAAAGTACTACTTGTTCCAGCGTCCATAACCTTTCATGTAAGGTGTTTCAGACGTCTTCTAGCCTTTGTGAAAATATATTT
>JARFYF010000063.1:77178901-77188962 GCA_030265395.1 Rhina ancylostomus
TGATCTCTTTCCCTCATCTTCAGCACCAACTTTAAGAAGTAGAGCACATAATATTATCCCTTTGGAATCTGCTTGTGAAATTCCTAGTAACCCAATTCATCAGTGTTGGTCATATTACAATCAATATCCGCTTTGAAAAATTGGCTTATGGTGTGCTCATTATTAAATAGAATGGATAGTTTTATGTTCAGTGAAGACATTTATGAAATGACCTAGATTTAAGGGAGTGTCTCCTTCTTGTAATTATTTGTGCTCTGCCCATCTGTACAGTTAAGTTTGGTATTCTTGTTGGGTCAAAATCCTGGAACTATTGAGTGAATAGAATCTTCACCACGTGGACTGCAGCAATTCAAAGCCCAGCACCTTTTCAGTGACAGCAAGCAATGGGTTTTAAATGCCAGCATCACCTTTACCCCAAAATAAATTTTAGTAAGTAATACATATTACTGGGTATGGAACACACCATGATCAGGAGCTGAGATTTTTGAAAATCAGTGTTATCCAGACTCTGATGCTTATTTCAAGGCCCGATTCCAGCAGTGCTTTTTGTCTCTCATTGGGCAAATCCCATTCTAAACCCTGGCAGGAAAAGGAGCTTTGCTCTGGACTGACGTCTTGAGTTGTCCAGAGATTGGCAATACCCGATCCATTGGAAAGCCATTCTTTCTGCAGCAGGACAGTTCGTTCTGAATCACTGCTGCATTCTCAGTGGAAAAGATGTATCTCCTCTTTTAGAGCAGCCTCAACTTTTGGCATAACATGCTTAGATGCGACGTGGGAACGTAAGAAGATAGGAGCAAGAGTAGGCCACTCGGCCCCTCAAGCCTGCCCACCATTTAATATGATCATAACTGATTGACCCCAGGATATCTCCTTTTCTGTGCCAGTTGCCCAATTCCCAGATCTTTCAAAAATCTACTTCTTCTTTAAACACCCCCAATGATCCAGCCTCCACATCCCTCTGGCCTAGAGGATCCCAGAGAGTCACCACTCTCTGGGAGAAGTTGTTCTTGTGCACCTGAGTTTCAAATGTCCACCCCCAACCTTAATATGTCTCCTAGTTCAGGATTCTCCCACTTGTGGAAACATGTGGATGATGATTCCCAATCTTGTTGGTTCACCTGTTGTTTTACGACATCATTAATCGGATGCCAGCAAATTACTGCAGGGCTGGAGTAGGGATTGGTGGGTTGGGAGGTTATTAAGTTTGGAGGTTCGGCAATGTTGCTGTTACTTTAAGGATTGGAAGACTATTTCACAAACAAGTTCTTTATTACATTATTGGCTCCACTGCCCCTTCGACACCACTCTGAGGGCAATAGACACCATATTGGCCTATTTAAGAAATATGCACTTGCCTTAGCGTTGGTGCAGCAAAGGATCACAAGGTGATTCCTGGGATGAAGGGGTTGTTCTCTTAGGAAAAAGTGGGCCCTTATTCTGGAGTTTTGAAGGATGAGATGAGTCCTGGGGTCAATCAGCCATGATCATATTAAATGGCGAGCAGGCTTAGGGGGTTTGACAGGGTGGATGTTGAGAGGATTGTCCTCTGGTGGGGAAATTGAAGACGAAGATGCGGAGTATCAGGATAAGGGGCTGTCTGTTTGAGACTCAGACAAGGAATTTCTTAACTGACGATTGTGAATCTTTGGAATTCTCTGACATCAGTTCTATTCAAGGCTGGGAGAAAGAGACTGTAGGGGAATTGGGGATTATGGATGTGGCATATGAAAGTGGAGTAGAGACCAGCGATCATTTCAACCAGATGAATGGTGGGGCAAGCCCAGGGACTGTGTGGCTTGCTCCTGCCTCTGTTTCTTATGCAGTCATGGTGTAAACCAGCAGAGCCAACACTTGGGCAAAACCAGATAAGATCTAGATGGGTTATAGGTTTATAGTACATGGAATCACAGAATCAGATCATGATTGTAAACTAGAGTAAGTCATTCACTTTGCAAGGAGCTGTTCAATCTGTGAAAACCTTTCTCTTGTGAGCCAGAGCGTGTGCAGTGCTTTAAAGACGTGTGGAATACTGTGCATATTCGGTAGCTGCTCATTCTGAGCTCAGGGATCATGTCTGTAGTTGTTTTCGGTCATCATTGAGAAGCTAAAGTAGCTCCTTGGCTGTGAGTCCTAGAGCTTGGAGCTCGAGGATTAGCTATCCTTTCCCTGAATTGATGGCAGGACCTTTTCCAATATGTTGTCTTACAATTCTGGGAACTTCAGTTGCACTTGATAGATTTACTGTGAGCTCTTAGATCTGTTGGCTCAGGAGTTTCAGCATCTTGGTGACAGCTGAAACATCGATGAATGCTTTCACAAGATCCTCTGTACCAGAAAGGTGAGGTGAATTTTCTCTCCTGGGTAAAGAATTATTTTAAAAAGTTCAAAGTAATAAAGGGTTTGATATAGGAGAAAGTGGGAAAAGGGTCAGGAACCAGAAAGGTAATTTGCAAAATAACCCAGGACAGGAATGAGGACAATTGTGAAGTGTTAAATGTGATCTGGAAATGCATTGCCTGAAAGGGAGGTGGAAGCAGATTAAACGTATTTTCCAACAATTTTCATTCAAATCCTTCAAAAGGAAGCTGCTAGACTGCAGGGGAAGGGCAGGATGGTGGAACCCCTGGAGAGGACCACTGGAGAAGACACTGTAGGCTGAAGTGCACCTTTCTGTGTTGAATGATTCTGGCAATGGATGTTATCACTTTCAGAGAGCGGAAGGTTGTGCCTCTCATTAGTTTGTTGGAGAAATCTACAAGTTGCCCTTTAACTGGGAAAATGTTAATTTATAGTGAGAGATGATTGTTAAGTGGAAGTGAGGTGAGGTATGCAGTGCTGGAGATGATTTGTTCGTGTCCTTCTATAAATGAACTTTTACACTTGGATGCCAGTTTGGGTGTCTCTTATCTATGCAAAATCTTTAATTCCATGGCGCTGGCAAGCTGATGCAGGAAATCATGAGACAAGTGCATGGAAAGATAGAGAGAGATCACAAAAAGTCACTTTTTAACATTACTTTAAAGAGGCAGCCACTGGATCTGTAAGGATCAATATTTTACTTTTAGGAGGTAGAGGAAATCCTTTGACAGTACCCAATCATGAATATGGCTTTTGATTAATTAGGCTCGTGCTTATTGTTAAACAATGATAAATTGGAAATTTTATTGAAGACTTTGGTTAAATAGCTGAGTGTTACATGATCATATTACCAGAGATCATGAATTGTGGCTGCTATTTTAATGATCCATTTTACTTAGTAAAATTTTATTCCGCTCTCGCACCAAAACAAAACCATCTGGTGGCAGTTCAGGTTTGTACTCAATTCATTTGCAGATAATTTGGAAAGGAGAATATAAACTCATTAAATTTGAGTTTACTCACTATTGTGAGGTTATCAGGGTTAGTGACATGGCAATGGTAAAATCTTACAGATTAGCAGGCGACATTCCTTTTCTAGTCTTGTGCTTTCTCTATCGCCCTCCATAAATCCGATTGCCCCGCTGGCTTCACTCAGTTCTGCGAATATCTAAACCACATCCAACATGCACCAGCCTGCTTTCTCTACACGGCTCTTATTTGAACCAAAGCAACTGGTAGTCCATTTCATGTAGCGCTACATCAGTTCCAATTTAATCCTTGAACATTTTCCCATTGTTCCTAAACTAATTCAGCTGCCTCCCTACTCCCCATAGCCCTGTATCACTTTTAACCTGAACCCATTGCACACTCCCTCCATATTAAATGTATATATGTAGCATTTATTGTGCTATTCCCTAGTTGGCAGCCCTTGGTCTCGCTTTAGATAAATTTAAGAGCACCCACCTATTCCTCTGATAGTAGCTGAGCCCCTACATTTTCACACCTGATTTCCTGAGCAGACTGTTAAAGGGGGTGTAGTACTTGCAGTCAGACTGACTGCCCTCGGCACAAGTGGCTGAGAGCTGCTGAGTGATCCAATAGGGAAAGAGGCCTTGTGGCCCAGTCAGTCCATACTGACTGTCAAGTGTCCACTTAACTAACCCCATGTTATTCTCCCCACCCTGCCCTCCCCCCCACCACTAGGGGCAATTTACAGAGGCCGAGTAGCCTATCGGAGAACAATGACAAGGCCACGGCTGGGTCACTTGGGCAGCAAGAAGCAGAAAGAATGGAAAGATCACACCAGGATGCAGAAATGTCACTCCTCCAGTCAGCAAACACAAATATAAAACATTCTTCTTAACCATGAACAATGACATTTTCACCATGAAACACAAGTTGCAGAATCACCAGTTACCCCGTACTTATAGCTCTGTGAACTTAACCATAAATCATACCCATAGCAGATTTATCTACATTAGCTCTTATCCCAGTCACTCTGTCTCCTCCTCACCAGAGGACATGGCTTTTGGGTGCTTTATTCCCCCTGTAAATTTAGACTTAAACTGCCAACCAGATTTATTTATAAATTGGATTACACAGGGAATAGGAAAGTCATTGTGAAAAACGAATACCATAATCTTTGAAATCTTCAAATTTAGTGATAATCTATCTGTGAAAATTTGTTTTCGCCAACATCTAATTGGGTTGGTTTGTGGGAGCTGAACTTACAGTGGAGCTTCTGTTGGCTCCCTAACAGGATTGAGCTGTTGTGAAGCAGGTAGGAAACTACTAAGGCCATTTCAGTAATTAAACTCTGAAATGTTAGAACAGGGCTCCTTTGATAGTTGAATGGTTGGTCCTGATGATTAGTTAATTAAGATATTATCTACTTCTAAGACTTGTGGTCTCTAGGCTGCCTACTTGTTTACTTTTGACAATCATGATATGGTCTGTTTGGCAGGCACCAGAATTAATGCAAGAACAGTGATTTTTATCCATAACTGCACTGGAAAGCCCTTGAGCCAGTTGTCTTGCATTCAGAACCACCACATAGGGCTTCTTTTATGACTGCTTCTTGAAGATTATCTTCAAAAAGCTTCCTTTCTTTCTAAAGTCCTGTTGGAGGGAAATGCCCCAAATCATCACTACCAATGAAAGAGCATGTGAGAAGCACTTGAACCTATCTTATTGTTCCATCCAAGTAGCCTAATTGTTGGGGGTGTCTCACATCCTCTCTAGTTTGTCCTTCGTCCCTACTATTGTAAAATGTGGTTAATTGTAATAACCTGAGTACAAGGATAAGGGTCTCAGTTATAATGGGGCACTATTAATTACAAAGAATGAGCCCAGTGATGGAACAAGTCACTTTCCCTGAAGATCATTGATGAATGTTATATTACCGTGAATTCTTTCTCATATGCAAGATGTCCCATTGCTAACCAATTACCAGGCCTATGACAATGATATGTGGTATGTTTGCTAAGGAAAATCCCTGATTATATATACATTTGATACAGTTTCAAAATTGCAAGTTATAAAGTATTGTTCCCCATGAATCACTTGAGACTCAGTGCTATACCATACTGAAGGTCTCCTGGCAGTGATAGATCAGTTTGAGACCCACATTACTCTGTAGCTTGCCTGTACAGACAAGATGAATGTATTTCTGTGGGGTATCACAGCTTATACTGTGTGAATAGAACAGTTTTTAGAGCATTTACAAGCTTCTCTGTGTGACCTGCTTTGTCAGTCTTCGAAAGTAGTTTGCAATTATTTTGGAACATTTTGAAATCATTGGGTTTCATTGTATGTCAGAGGACATACATTGGGTTTAATACAGTCTTAGTTTACACAAGGATTAGAATTTATATATCGCTTTATAACTTTACTCCGTAATCTGAAGCATACTGTATAAATAAGTATAATTTGAAAAGGCAAGAAAATAGCATACATTAATAAGTTTTTTATGGTAGTTGCTTAAAATCTCCCTTGTTGAAGTTTAAAATTTATTCATTACTGCTGTTTAAAGTAACAGTGAATTATAGATTGAAATTGAGCTTAAGTGAAACTTGCCCAAAAGCTCCAGGTTGATCATGGAGCTGATGTGTATTCGATCAAATTTTTAAAAAAAGTGAATAGCTCCCCAAAATGGCTGGTCTTAAAACACTGTGGCATTACAATCTGAATTTAAGGAAACACAGATATGTTTGCACATTGAGCAAGTTCCAGAGGTTCCAAGTGCCATCAAGTTCTACTGGTCTTGCAAATTTTGAAGAAAAATGTCAACATTGAAGCTTAAGAAAACTCTACAAAGTGTACTGTATCTTGCATTGAATTGCTGAATACTCTGGATTCTATTCTAACTATGCAATGCAGAACAGTTCTGATTAACATGAATTACAGTTCTTTCAGTTTGGTAGGGCTGTGACAATGGTTACAATGCCTTCTGACACTTATTTTCCTGCATTCTACTTAGAGTTGTGTCAGGCCAATGCCTTGTTTAGGAAGTCAATGAAGTGCTTTTGTTCAAAAATGTTAACGTTCATTATTTTTTTACAGCTTGTATCGCCTTTTTATTTGCTTGTGATGCAATTCCACCTGTTTCCACAGGTAAAGTGGTGACTGTGAGAATGGGATTCTAGGGGTGAAGCCTATTGAAATAATTGAGGTGATTCACTCCACTGAAATCCCTGTACAACAATACACACTACATTGGGCAGAATGTGTTTGGAATACTGCACATGCCCAAAGTGTTTTAACCAAAGAAAAATGTGTATTTTTTTATTGCAGTTCTGTGTGTAAGGAAAAAAATAATTAAATAACTTGCAGCATAGTAAAAGCAAAGCTCAGTGCTGCTAGACAGTACTATGGATCCACAAATGATGGATCATGCCTCTAGCAGATGGCTTGCAGTGCATCTATAAATTAGACTGTACAAACCATTTCCATAAGAAAATGAATTCATTCACAATATTAGATTACATTCTTGTGGTTTGTCAGTGTGAATATGTCACCAAAGATATCAGGTTAGTTTACCCCTCATCACTGACAATTCTGCACATCTGCTGCTTTGCTCGCCAAGATCTTCTCTGGACTTGCTGCAGTTGGAACCACTGTTGCCAGCTTGGATGTGGGAATGTTTGACAGATGCAGCAATTGCTTGAGCCTAAACCATCATCTACACCATTTTGTGCTTCTAGATGTAGAGCAAGGTAATTATTCCAAGTGAAAGTGAGCAGAACATGTGGGGAGGTGGAGAGGGTGGGGGTAAAAGTTGGGCATAATTGAGCTTTTGCAAAAGGAAGTGGTGATTGTCAGGAGGACCACATTAATGGATTTACATACAGCTGTCAGGGGTAAGTGAGGTTCTCCTGTTCATGCTTCACAACACATTATTCATGCTACCTATATTGGTGAACTGCTCTAACTACCTATTGCTATGTCCTACCTAGTAACTCTAATGGTGGCCCTTTCTCCTTCAATCACCAAAGGGTCTGCACTTTGTAGCACCAAGAAAGTGTTTTGTAACAGACTTTTTCCTTTCTTAATATGTTACCGTTAATTTTAAAATATGGCATGTAATTTTTGAGATTTAATTTAGGAAATCCTGTGCATGTAGAATGATTTTAATTTGCATATTGAGTGGGTGAAATAAAACAGTGACTTAAACTTTTATTTTACTGTGTTTTGTTTGGAATCCAGATTTCAGTTTTATAAGTGAGCCCGGCTACACTGTGCTGTAGAAAGGTGCCTTGGTGATGTAATATGGAGTGACTGCATTCCTAGAGCTTTGGAACAGGCTCAGCTCACGGAGTGGCTCAAAGATGGGTAGGGGACAGAGCACAATGCTGTATCATAGTTGCATTATCAACCAGATGTCACAATCTTTGAAGGTGACAGAACAAGTCAATGAACAACAGAAATAAGTATGCATAACTCTGGGCTATAAATAAGAGGTGCAGAATACAAAAACATGCTTAAACTTTTATAAATCAATGCTCAGTGTCAACTCCAACTCTGGAAAAGTTCAGGCAAGGGGGAAGGAGATTGAGTGAGTGGTATCAGGGAATTGCATGGAGAGGCTGAGTTTTAAATGTTCAAAATTGTTAATGTGGTTCAGTTGAGGAGGTAGTGAGAAACTGGGTAGCAACCCATTTGGCATGAAAACACAATTATAATAATTGGCCAACAAACCTGAATGATATGTGTAATCAGCCAATGGTATGGGCAGGGGAGAAATGCCATCCCTGGACTGGCTGCAATATTAAGTGGGACAGCTCAAGTCAGATCCCTCTGTAATAAAGAAACACTGCAGGATTGGTCAGGAGCACAGTAGTGACAACAAAAGCACAAGTGAAAGAAGGTGGTCTTTAATTAGCAACCCAGTTTTCCACTGTACACCAAAAGAACCAGCTTTCAAATTATTATTCCTTAACAGGCAAGGCTGCCTTTGTATAGAAAAATGCACTGCAGATTTACCATTATCTGAACATGCCACTATCAGACAATAACAGTAGTTTAAAAGGTGGGACACTAAAAGCCCTCGAATTATGAGGTTAAACCTGCTCCTGATTCATGCCGGGATTGCTTCAAACGCGAGTCACGCCAGCTGCGTAGAGCAAGAGATGGGGTTTATGGCAAGAGTTATATATCTATATGTTCTGTACACATCCATGCCCCAACAAAATCTAATATTCAGTCTGTGGACGCTTTGGAAAGAAATTACAAGCAGCACACAGGTAAATCATTCAGCATGTGTTATAACACAAAGGATAACAGCTTTAGCAAACTGTACATAAATAATTTCTTCAATTTTAGTTTAGTTTACATCCAATAATTGTCAGAAGTAGTTTTGCTTCTGCTCTGCTCAGTCCCTTCCAGATTATTATAATTTGCACCGTCATTTAAAGGGTTAATTGTAACAGCTCTTTATATGGCCATTCTTGAAGCAAACAGTTTTCTTTCAAAAAGAACATGAAAAAGCTATTTAAATCTTATGTTACACACCTTACTGAATCTGGGGACAGGTAACTGGGTGTGTCCTCCTTGTGCCCTACTCGATGAAGGTTGGCTGCAGTCCCCCCCGAGAGGTTGAGAAGGACCATGAACAGACCAGCCTATGGCCCGAATCAGAGCCGTGTGCATCTCCCCCTCCCCCTTGGGGGTCCCCATCTGCACCATACTGTTCTCTCATGTCCTCTTATGAATCATATCGGAGGGGGGCCGTTGGTGTATCTCAGCATGGGGTGGAAGGAGCGGGCAAAGTTGTTGGACATGGTACAGCTGTAGTCTTCCTCATTCATTGGCACCAGGCATGCCAGTGCGATCAACAGCAGCAACAGAAGCTGGAGAGGCAAAGCCGCTCTGAGCACTCGTAGGAAGAAGGAAGGACTCTTCTGGGCTCTCTGCTCCTCAGAACGGGAAGAACCTCCTTGGCTTCCTGTGCTGGACCTGTATTAAGAATACACCAAATAAGGCAGCGGGGTCAAAAGTTAGTTTGGAACACAAAGCTCTTCAGACATTTCCAGCTGTCATTTTGTGTCAGTGAAAATACTAACCTTCAATGAAGGAACCTTGTGGGCTTAGATTCGGCTTTCAATCTGCACACCTACTGTCAACCTCGACCTGAGGCACAGAATGGCCATCTCACGTGGTGGTGTGGATCACCTCAGTATGGAGCTGTACGTAAACTTTAAACCCACTGCTGCTCCAAGCTGCTGGCAGGGGTTCCAGCAAACAGGATTTGTGTCCCTAAAAAGCACTTACTTCTACATTGCCAGATCCACCAAATGTAATAAAAGGTCAAACCTCAGTTTCCCAGCTCCTTGGAATATTCCTAGTGTCTCCAGGAACTGAGCATTAATCCATGCGATACCAAAAGATCAGGGTGATTTAACACAGTTATGCATCTTAGCATTTTCTTTGAACACTCTTTATTAGTGGAAAAGAATGTTGGAGATGGATTAGAAACACCCCTGTGCTAACAGTAGTACATGGTGTAAATAAAATTCTCTTTGTTTTACAGTAGGCAGTGGGGATGCACTGCACCTGGAAGGTCAGTTGGAAGTTTGCAGCTCAGGGAGGGGAAATGATGAATTTTCCAAGAATTATTCCCAGCTCCAGCCTGAATTGGTAACCTAGGGGCTGGAAAACCCACTGCTCTCCCTGCACTGTTCCTGGTACTCCCCCCCCGCCGC
>JARFYF010000063.1:77307077-77321810 GCA_030265395.1 Rhina ancylostomus
AAGAGGGGAATAAAAGGTTAGTTTTCTGTTGTAGAGAACGTGCCGGGGGGGGGGTGCGACATGGATGGGGTGAAAACAAGTGGGATAATGTGGCAGGTAGAAGCATATTATACTTCTTTGTTTGTGTTTACATATTGGCAACAGCAGGGCAGTGGGACCTTGCTATTGGAGAGAGAAAAATGGAGCTGAAATCACAAATGGATGACGGGCAGAAAAGGCCAATCCTGATATAGATAGAAGGAAAGAGCAAATTCTTTCTCAGTCCTGACGAAGAGTCTTGGACCTGAAATGTTAACTCTGTTTCTCATTCCACAGATGCTGACTGCTTTCTCTGTTTTATAGAGCCAACTTAGGGCTAGTCCAAGCCCAGATCAAGTAATTCTATGCAGATGGAGACAAATGCCAGTCTGTACGACTCACCAGATTGACGCTCTACGGGATCCAGAATTGACTTCTCTACTGTAACCCGAGCAAGAACCACAGGTGGTGTCATCCTGGAGTTCCTGGTATTTGAAAATTACTGTACATGGCCCTGGCATGTGTCTGGGGATTCTCAGTTCTGATCCCTTTCCCCACCACTGAGTTTTATTGGTGAATAATAACAGAATGAGTCAGAAAATGCTGACAACAGATGATGGAACCAAGATCTGGAGGCCTTAGGGTGAGGGACCTCAGACCCCAAACTTGGAGAATGGAACTTCTTCTGGGCTTCTCCACATCCTCTTACTTCGCCAGGAACTATGGTTGCACACATAGATGAAGATAAGTACGAAGGGTGGGAGAACTCCTCAGGGTCCTTCACCACTTGTGCTCAGAGGTAAACTTCCATTCCATCAGGAACCCTAGCCTTAATGAATATGAATCAGTAAATAAAACAGATGGGGTCTTTTTAAGTGCCCAGACTACTGACTTGAAACTGTCAACCAACTGTCTAGGTTCAGGAATGCTGTACATGGAACTTTCTAGCATTGTCCCCAGAAGCGAGGCCATTTTCCCTTCCACCCTCCCTCCCCTCCCACCTCAACCTTCAGCTCTGCTTTGAAAACTGTAAACACTCCACTCCCCCCACCAGTTCTGAGGAAGGGTCTCTTACCTGAAACATTGACTGATTTCTCTTCCCACAAATGCTGCCTGACTGGATGAGTTCTTCCAGCATTTCTGATTTTGTTTCAGATTGCAGCATCTTCAGTATTATTTGTTTTCCATTATTGTGGACTCAAGACCTCTCAGACATGTTTATCCCATCAGCAGCCTCGCTACACCAGATGATCTGGTCAGTGGCACTGCTGTTTGTGACACCTCAACATGTAGAAAACTGTCCGCTATGTTTTCTATATTTCATTGGTGAAATACTTCCCTGATTGCAAGGTGCTTTGAGATACCTTGAGATTGTGATCTTCACTAAGTGAATACAAGCAGTCACTTATATTCAGCAAAATAAAAAAAACATAAAACTACCTGCTTGAGGAACTCAGTGGGTTGAGCAGCATCTGTGGGGGTGAGGGTGGGGGTTGGAATGGTCAATGTTTCGGGTGGACACCCTGCATCAGGACTGAGAGGGGAGGGGGAAGATAGTCAGCATAAAGGGGAGAGGGGAAGGGGTGTGATTCCAGTATCCGGAGTCTCTCGTGTAGTCATTTTTGTTAGTATTCTTTATAATATGTCCAAGTTCGCATCTATTGGGTACTTTTCAGCAGATCATCAAATAAATTAATCCTCCAGTTTTCAGTGTAAACAGAGCCACAAACCAATATAGGGTTGGAGGTCAAACAGTCAGCAAAGGGGATTTATTGGAACACAGCCTCATCTTGTAATGTTGAATCGAGCAAGTTTAAACAGACCAGGAGCCTCCTTTTAGATGAAGGACAGGGACTCAGTGCTTAAAGCAGAAACCTGGGTGCTCACCTGGCCTGTGACTTCTGCTCCTCACTCAAGGCTTCCAAGCTGCTTTGCTGCGTCAGGATCTTTTCTCCACTGCTCGCAACCAACCGCAGCAGATTCTTCTGCTCTGCCAGCTGCTGTTCCAGCTCCTGTGGACAGATTCAGACACAGTCAGCCTCAATTCTAATGAAGCAAGAGCAAAGAGCACACACGAAAGGAACAGATAACCTATCATTTTGCCTGTGGAGTCCATATCCACTTTGGACAACAGGTCCACTTATCTTATCTCCTCTAGCAGATCAACCTGTTGAGTGCTTCCAACTTTTTCACTCTATTTTCAGCATCTACATTATGGTTTTAAAGCTAAATTTACCTGGGGTCTATTACTTTCTGCAATAACTGAACATTGTATTGACATCTGTAGCAATCCAACACAGCAGATGCGTGAGTGGGGAGCAAGATAGGTTATCATAGCAGAACGAGCAATCATAGTTCTGGATCATTGATACAGAGACATGAATTCAAATCCTACCATGGCAGCTGGGGAATTTAAATTAAAATAATGTAATAAAAAAATCTGAAATCAAGGCTAGTCTCAGCAATGGGAAACTTAGAACTACTGGACTGTTGTAAACATCAACCTGGTTCACTAAAGTCCACTGGGGAAGGAAGTCTGCTGTCCATACACAGTCTGGTCTCTATGTGACTCAAGGTCCATAACATGGTTGATTCTTAACTACCTACTCAGTTCAGGGATATGGTTGGAGCTCACACGGTCAGCAATAAAGGGATAGACAATGAATGCTGATGATGTCGTCAGTGACGTCCACATCCTGTGACTGAATGAGGAAAAAAAACCTGCCAAGGAATGGGGAAATTATTAAAAGACTCTGTATCCTATTGTGCCTCGTCAAATGGTGCAAAATATAACCTACATACCTACAGTTCAGGGACTCATTAATGCTATAAATTTATTATTGCACCACTACCCCAATAATAGATGATCACCTATATTAAAGCTCTTCCTGATTATCAGGCTTGGCTCAGGAGACAATACTCCCAACTTTCAGCCAATGGTTTGACAGTTCAATCCCTACACTAGAGGGTTGAGCATGTAATCCAACCTGATAATGCCAATGTTGTACAAGGAGTGTTTTCTTTAAGACTGGATGCTAAAGGAAAGCCCCTTCTGCCTTCATGGGTGTTCTCGCTGAAGAGCTCAAGCTGTTGTTTCAGAAAGGAGTTCGCCAATTCTCCCCTGTATCTTGGCTACTCAAATGACCACTATAAGCAGACTCTCTCATCATTATCAATTTGCTGCTTGTGGGTCTTCTTGTGGGCAATATGTCTGTATACATCCTATATTGTAAAAATTAATGTGGTTCACAAAGGCATTACATGCAAATCTTATCTCCTTTCTCTACTGAATGCATCACACAAGTCTCACCAGATATCAGAGTTGTTCCATTCAGAACATTTCAAGATCACATGACGAAGTGCCCTTCCAAGGGATTGCATACAACGTGATCACAATAGGGTCTCGGTAACATTGGAAAATTATTCCTTTTCCTAATAACCCCTGGGAGAAAATATTTCTTATTTTCATTTTATCCAGTGACAATTCTCATCTGCATCCCCTTGTTAGATTCATTGAAAAATGGCTATCCAAATTTTTGATAGCCTTCTTTAAATCCTTTCCCAGAAGATGAGAGCATGGAATCATAGAGCAATACAACACGGAATTAGGCCCTTCTTCCCAACTTGTCCATGCCAACCAAGATGCCCATCTAAGCTAGTCCAATATGCCTGTGTTTGGCCCATATCCCTCTAAGCCTTTCTATCAATATCTTTGCCCTTTATTATAACAATATGCTCTCAGTGCTAGCATCCAAGTTTCTGACAGCAATCTTTGACAAAGGAACTACTTGCCTTCTGTCTCTGCAGACTATTCTGCTGGTTTTGGTAGCGAGTGGCTCGGGCCTGGACCAGCCATTCTTGGAAATTAGGGCTTGCATGGAATGTGGGATCTGCTTCCATGTCCTCCTTCTCCTGAACCACACCATCCTTTATATAAGAAAAATACATGGTTACTTAATAGGATTATGTCCACAGATCCCCATCCAACTCTCTCCTTTTTGCTACAAATGCATTAAAATGTTTTCATCTTGAAAGACTAACATCTATTTACTTATCTAGTTGCCCCAAGTGGCTTGCAAAGTCTTTTCAAAAGTCAATATCTCTGGGGCACAACTAGAGTCATGTACAGGCCAAAGCAGATATTACTTTAACTAACAAATTAATTGATTGGATTTCTAAATAAAAAATTGATTGTTTCAAGGTTTAATACCAGCTTCCAATTTTGAAAAGATCTGGGTCTCCTTGTACAAGAAATACAGAAAGCAAATGAAAAATTTAAAAAACTGCAAATGCTGGAAATCTGAAATAAAAACAGAAAATGCCAGAAATGCTCAGCAGATCCAGCAGCATCTGTGGAAAGAGAAACACTTAACACTACAGATCCAGAACCCTTCATCAAAAATTGGGAAAGAAATTGTTTTCAAGACCAGAGAAAGTGGGAGAGCGATGGGTAAAAGGGAATACCTCTGATAGGATGCGACCAGATGAATTAATGGTGGGGTGGGGGGGTTAAAACTGCAGTTATAATCAGACAAAACTTCTTTGTCAGACATGTTCAACAGGTCAGACTGTACAAAAAAAAACCTGATAAAAAGCAGAAATGGCCAGGTCTGCTACAGACAGAAGAGCTAGTTACCCGAAGTTGGAGAATTTGACAACGAGCCCTGAAGGCTGCAACATGCTCAGACTGGGCACATTGCATCCTGCCAGACATTTGGAAAACTGAGGGTTTGGGGCGAGGGCAGGAAATGAGAGCCGAGGCCAAATACCAGCCAACTTTTATTGAATGGTGGAACAGCCTCAAGAGATCACGTGCCTTTCACTTGCCCATGCCCCTCGTGCTCTTATTTCCGGATTGTTAAAACTGAATTCAATTTCTTAAACTGATATGATCTGAATTCACTTTCTCTGAATTATTATTGCAGGTCTCTGGATTACAAGCCCAGTAACATGACTAATACAACACCAACTTTTGGGGGAAACTGGGAGCAGTCAAGGCCCTCAGTAGGAGCAGGACACCAGACCAGAGTCAAAGAGCTCAGCAACCTTCTGTTTTAAAATGAACACTGCAAAAAATATAATTTCCAAGTAAGTTTAATTTAAATAATAGATCATACACAGCAAGGTCTTAACTGGAATAACAGTAACCTCAGTCTTTCATCCATGCACATTCATACAAAAGCTAAGTACGGGCTCCAACATGAAGAAGTTTTGCAATGTGACATTTCATTGATTTACACGGCTAGGTTGTGATTATTAGAAGCTGCAAACTGAAAGCAGGTAGCATTGCTGATGAAAATGAATGAGATAGGCAGATTACATAGTGATTAAACAGGAACTGGGGGCAAGGAAGGAACATCTAGTTCATGTTCAAATGCACAATGAATTGCATAGAATTTACATCACAAACAGGCCACTCAGTCCATCTTACTTCAGAACACAAATCTGTGCAATCACCAACTGCGCTGCAAATAATGTTTTGGACATTGTTAACTCATAGACTTTCATTGTGTCACTGTTTTTAACAATTGTCTATTTAGCACACATTTCCTGTTGTACACACTCTCTGGGCAAGACTGCAAACTAAAGCAAGATATGGTTACAGGAGTACTAGCAGTACACTGGATGCCACCAGTCCTTAAGATAATTTCAGTTATCTACAATGGAAGAATTAAGTCAGGGGCTGTGGATCATAGCAAAGAAGTCTGGTATTAAAAAAACATTAGGACTTGTCAAAACTACTCATCCTTTGACTACACGATTCCCACATTATCATTCAATAACTGGTTGGAGCCTGGTTCTTCCACAAGGGCACTTTAACATTCTCCAACCAATGAGCACAGGCAGCATGGTAAAGTGGCCTTGGAGGAGGTAGCTCACTCATGTGTTCCCTTAGCTACGGAAGTTCTAACAGTTGGAGGATATAAGGCAGGGAAAAGAGACTTTAAAAACCGCATAACCTCATAAAACACTGCTACTGCACTGAGTGTGTACAATGTGGTTAGCATGGGTATAGAGTAATGGTCTTACTTTGATACTGATCCTTCTGTCCTGCAACATTTTCTGCAGCTCCACCAAGCTTCCCTTCAGATTCCGGAGTTTCTCAGTCAGATGTTCAGCTTGTTCTCGCGTTTGGGGCTTCCCTTCCATGAGCAGATTCTCGCTGTTCACGGAGAGCTCGGAAACGGAGGCCACTTTCCGCTCAATCTCCATCAGGATGTTCTGCAAGAAAGGCAACTCAAACCATTTCCCAATACACAGAGAGCCAACAATCACATCCCCACCCCCTCCACCCAAGGCCCACATAATCATTATACTTCACAGCTAATATGATACATAGCTTAGAATCAGCCTTACACATTTTTGTTTTATGGTGGGATCCTACTTCAGAAAACAGGTGCATAGACTATTGACTGGGTGCCCTGGACAACATTCATCAATCAGCCTATGCTCAAAACAGATTACCTGGCTGGTACCACGTCCCACTTTGCGAGGGCTTGATCTGAACAGATTGTTTGCTGTATTCCCTACTCTACGAAGTGACTACACTTCTAAATAGTACTTCATTGGTCATAAGGCAATTCAGAGCATTGTGAGGAACAGTTCATGCAAGTCCCTATTGACCTAACTGGGAAAGGTTTATTGTGAAAGCAATGGATAATGAATAGGTCTTCCTCTTGGCCAATTCCAACAACAGTAAAACAAATCAATGCTGATTGCTCGTAAATTACGAACACAATTATACAAACTAGCCACCCAAACTCGCATATGCGCATACAGGTCTCAGAAGTAGCACCATTGCCTTGCAACCAGAAGACTGCAACTTCAAGCCCCTCTTCTGAGCCAATGGGTATGAGGAGATACAAAATCTAAGTGAATTTTGTGATGCTGAGAGAGCAGTGCACTGTCTTAGGGCGTACAGCGTGAGATGTTGAACCAAGGCCACACTTGTCCTCAGGGGTAAACTTAAATGACTTTATGTCACTACTCAGAGAAAAGCAGGACAGATCTCCGACGATGCTACCATATTTTTCATTTTAATAGTGACAATGCTTCAAAAGTATTTTCTTGCTTATCTTGCTCACTTTTCTCTAGCAATTGAGCATTAAATAAATCTAATCCCTCAAACCTTTTGCAACAGCCACTGCAAAGTACAACCCAGTTGAAGATCTAGATGTGATGGGAAAGTAATTCTTTATTTGGCGTTCTCCGAGCTTAAGCCAATACCTGACAGTCAATAAGCTGCTCCTCCATGTCCATCTGCTCTCCAGATACTTTCAGTGCAGTGTCCAACGTGGCCTTTGTCATCAGCAGCCAGTTGTTCAGCTCATCTGCTTCACTACGATACATTTGGAGGGCTTGTATCTGCCGCTGTTCTTCCACCTGGTCATTCAACCTCTCCTAAAGCAGCAGAGGAGCTCCTTTTATTTTTTTTATTATTACCAATTCTGCTGGTGAGTGGCTGCTTTCATTAACCCCTCCATTCAGTCTTCACATACCCCCCACCACCAGATTTTACAGCCACCACCCCCCCCCCCCACCCCGCAGAGCTTACAGTCACTTACCACTTTAATTCACCATCCCACTTCGACTTCTCTCTGCATGGTACTACTGACGCTGAAGAAACTCTTGAGGAACATTATCTCGTTTACACCTTGCAAGTATCAACATTGAGTTCAACTGCCTTAAATCACAACCACCATGCCCACTTTTTCACTCAGCAGCTGCTGGTCATGACTTAACCATTCACATGACCCATTTCCTTTCATTTCTTTACCTAAACCTTTGATGCCCATTTTTGCCTTGCAGCATCACCCCTGTAAACACTTGACCTCTTTTAACCAACCATCCCTTTTCATTCCTCCCTCCACAACACACCCTCAAGTTTACCTTCCTGTGTTACTCTTGAGATAATCAGGTTGTCCCTGTCTACATACTAGAACATTTTTAAAAATGTATTCATTATTTTGGGGGGTGGGAGAACCAAAGTCTGTGATGTATCTTGCTGCCTGACTCCACAAAGTCTTTCCACTACCTGACAGGCATTTCAAGAATGTAATGAAATATTCTCCACTTATCAGGATGGGTGCAGTTCCAGTAATACACAGAAGAGTCTAGAGTCTCCAAGACAAATCAATAATGCTTAAATAGCACATATCCACTACCCTAAGGAATCGAACAATTACACCCTCCATTCCTAGCAAACACAAGAATGGCATTTAATAGAAGCATTTAGACAGACACATGAATAAGCAGGGTATGGGGGGGATATGGATCACGTGCAGGCAGATGGGTTTAGTTTAATTCGGCATCATGGTTGGCACAGACATCGTGGGCTGAAGGACCTGGTCCCATGCTGTACTGTTGTGTTTTAGGTTCATCAGCTCACTGTGGCTGCAGTGTACACTGTCTACAAAATATATTGCAGCAATTCCCCAAAGCTTCCCTAATAGCACCGTGTAAACACCTTCATGCCTCATCAACAATGCCCATATCTTGTGAATTCCCAAGATCCTAACACTCTGTGCTCCTTCTAAGTCCTTTTCCTCTCAGTGAGAAGGTTAATTCCTCAATCTTCCTAAATGCCCAGCTAAGTTTCTCTCTTTTCACTTTATATTCAGCCTGCCTTGCTGTCGTGTGCCAATTCAAACATTACTGACCCTTTAAGTCATATCAGTTACGTTTCTTCCCACACTTCCACCATTAAGAACTACCATTTTTTTGACTCAATTCTCAGACCTTTCATTCTCAAGTTCCCATATTACCATTGTACCTTTACCATCAGAGAGCTCCAATTGTTGCCAAAAGAACAATGGGCACTGCGGTTGTTCAACTTTGTTCAGATTACAGCCAGATCCTTTTTGCATACGCATGTTATGATCTACAGTCTGGTTCTTAAACCTTCCACCAGCTGATCTTTCTGTCCCTCTCAGTCCATCACAATTCAAAGGAGCACTTTGTTTAATCCCAGTACCAAGCCCTGGTCCCATTCAGGCCCTCGATTCTTGGGCCTACCTCAGAAGCAGCTCATCACTCCATCTGAAAAGCAGAACCCCTCATAAGGTGAAAATGGACAGAATCCAGAGCCTGCAAACCTCCAGAAGTTGCTTCTTTCCCAAGGCTTTCATCCGGATGGTGGCCATGCGCTCCGCCAGGACCGTCAGAGTGGACTGCATGGCCAACTGGTCAGCAGTGTCGGCATCCACTGTGTCGGACACCAGCTCTTCCGCGAAGCAGATCTGCAGCTCGTTGATCTCATCCTGAAGCGTCACAATCTCCTCCATCAGCCCCTGGGACACACAAATATTCTAAAGGTGAATCTTAAAGTCCCTGAGACTCCAAGCTACAGCCCCGAGCCGTACAGTGAGGCACACAGCAGTCCCTTCCCGTCATTCAGAGATAAGCCTCTTGAGAGCAGAGTCCACTGATAGCAGGTAAACTGATCAGGGGCATACCTGGTGTGCCGCCATCTGGAGGTCGTGAGTCTTGCCTGTATCGAGCGCCTCACCGAGCTTCCCCTCGATCAGCTCCATCTTGGTCGACACTGACTGTACTGAATCCTGATATTTTTGCTGCCGTTCAAGTGCCTCATAGAGGGTGCGCTGCTTTTCACTGATCTGCAACAGGGAGAGGTGTATTTTCACACTATGCACGCTGCCGGGTATCATGTGGGCATGCACCTTACCACATCTACTCCATGACCTGATTGACCAGAAGCGCCTTCCCCAGGAACTGTCAGCTGGGGGCAGGGGGGTGGTGGGGGGGTGGGTGGAAAACAACATAATCGGCAAAGTTCTGCATTGGATGTCAGAAGTTCCTACCACGTCAACACTGTTGCACAGAGGGACACTTATAAGATTTGTTTCTTCTAGCCACACACAAGCCTAAACTTCAAAAATAATTTTATGAATACATTTTAGTCAGGACTGCATCAAGACTGTGTAGCACATGCTAAACCTATAATTGACCAAAAGGTTAACTGAAATTTCTACCCCAATGTGGGATGGGACCTCAGTGTCAGAGCTGGAACTTTCAAACACATTTTAAGCTGTAAAGGAAATCCTGAGGTATTTATTTAAAAGACAAACTTTTCATCTAGACCCGTGCTATGTGACAATGTCGGCAAAGTAACAACCCATCACATAAATAATGCGACACCGCTGCGTTTAGCTCAGCCCTTGGGATTTGCAGGTAGCATCAATTTATAAGCACTTGTATTTATATTATTCTACTTATGGAGTTTGGTCAGGGTTTTAATGAACTTTTTTGAAGTTCTGAGTTGCCTTTCTCTGTGAGTCTCATCTGATTTCCCCCAGCTGGACAAGTTCAGACCAAACTGAAGGGGGGTGGTTTAGCGGGAGTAAAAAACATAGCTGTAGGAGGAACTACCTACAATATCCTCTCTCTGCCAGTGCATCTGCTGTGTAATAAGCAACCTCACTGGCAACCCAACTCTCTCCTAATACAATACTATCATCCTTCAGACAAAGGCTTGCTTTCCTTGGGAGCACGCCCAAGTAGGTAGCATTTTCACGTATGTCAGAAGATTAAGATTACTAAAGAGATCCCAGCATATTCTTCAATCCAATACCCCAGTGCTGTCTTGAGGGAGCGCCACAGTGTAGTGGATGCCGTCCTTCAGATGGCCCTGTCTGTTCTCTCAAATGAATATACAGGGTCCCATGGCAGTATTCAAAGGGAGTTCTCAATGGTACCCAAGCCAATATTTAATCCTCATCCCATTAAATATCATTTGGATAACTGACCCAAGCACAATGGAAACATCTCTTGCAATTAAGAGCGTTCTATATATGGATTTTTTTTTCTTTAAATCTAAAAAATGACCCTTCATCATCCATAGATATCTAGTTAGTAATATTCTCTAAAAAAAAATGGAATGAAATTTAGCTAGCCTTCATGGGCTTTCGCTGTGTTGTACCTCCCAGATAGGCCTGGATACCCCCTGTTGTCCAGCACCCACTTCTTTATACTGAGCCTACAGAGAAAGTTCAAGTGGCACAGGATCCAGCGTCACAGGACAAACTCGCAGAGCACTCCACGGTGACTGCTCCTTCCTGGCACAAGGACAGCCAGCTCTGCCCAACAGCTGAGGTTAAAGGGCACTGCACTTATTTTGTGCTCTGTGGTTCTGGGTTATGGCTGGGCTGAGGTGATATGACTGGTCCAATGAAGGAATGTTCATATCCTGCCATTGCAGACTGAGAACTTGGATTCACTCTAAAGCAATTTGGTATGAGTAGAAGTCAAGCGTGAAGCTGGTTATAGGGAAAGAAACCTGCTGTTTCTACTAGGAGACAGAAGGGAACAAACAAGATGCTGGAAAAACTCAGCAGGTCAGGCAGAATCTCTGGAGGGAAATGGACAGTCAACAGTTTGGGTCGAGACCGTTCATCTGGACTGAAACATAGATAGATGGCCCAACCCAAAACGTCAACTGTCCATTTCCCTCCACAGATGCAGCCTGACCCCTTTGAGTTTTCCAGTGTCTTGTCCGTTGCTGTTTCTATTAGTCTGGCATGTACAAGCTCCATTCACACATCCAGCAAACCTCCGGTCACATTAAACTGCCATCAGCATTTAAAGGAGGCATCAGAGCACCAACAGCTTTTCAGGGCAACTATGGATGGGTAATAAATGTCCACCTTGCCAGCCAAGGGGATATCCCAAGAACCGACATATTTAGCTTAGCTATAGGTGGCGATCAGCAGCCTCCACTCCTCCTAGCCAGGGATGAGCAAGAAGAACCAGCATGGAGAAAGAAAGCAGATAATCTAGTCCAGCTTACCACATTCTTCAGTGTTTCCCAGGATCGTTGAAGGTCATCGAGCTTGGAAGAGGCCTGGTCTCCCAGTGGAGACTCGGTGGGTTCCTGCAGAGATGTAGCACTGTTCATGATCTCGCCATCAGGGGCTGCTGTCTGCAAATCTTCTGCAGACAATGTTGTGTAATAAGCACTATCCTACAAACATAAATACTTACACATTGAGAGTCACTACTACTGAGGTCAGGGGCGAAGGATTATACACCATACCCACACATGCCTCAGTGTTAGAACAGTCAGACTGCCCTTACATGGATGGCTAGCATCACTAATAAGTTTTCTGACACAGATCATAAGGGTAGAACTTTCACAGTGAACACTAGGGCTCTGGGGAGTGTTGCAGAACAGAAGGACCAAGTACATAGTTTGCTGAAAGCGGCGTCACAGGTAGACAGGGTGGTGAAGCAGGCGTTTGGCACACTGGTCTTCATCAGCCAGGGCACTTGAGTACAGGAAATACAACATTATGTTGCAGTCATACAAGACGTTGGTGAGGCTGCACCATGAATATTCTGTATAGTTTTGGTTACCCTGTCAGAGGAAACACATCATTAAGCTGGAAAGAGTGCAGAGAAAACTTAAGAGAATGTTGCCGGGACTCAAGGGGCTGAGTTATAGGGAAAGGACTAGGCTAGGACTTTATTCATTAGAGTGTAGGAGACAGAGACCCTTAGAGAGGTGTATACAACTGTGAGGAGCATAGATATAGAGTGAATGCACTCAGTCTTTTTCCCAGGGTTGGGGAATCAAGAATCATAGGTTTAAGGTGAGAGGGGAAAGATTTACAAGGGACCTGAGGCGCAACTTCTTTACGCTGAGGGTGGTGCATATATGCAACGAGCTGCCAGAGGAATTGGTTGAGGCAGGTACAATAATAACATTTAATGGACACTTGAACAGGTACATGGATGGGAACCGTTCAGGGGGATACTGGCCAAATGGGATTAGTTTAGAGAGCCATCTTGGTCGGCATGGACAAGTTGGGCTGAAGGGTACGTTTCCGTGCTGTAGGACTCCAAGTCTTGATCTCCTCCATGTTCCACTTCCCCTGCGCCTCGCAGGCCTGCCCAGCACCTCCCATTGCCCAACGTGCCTCACCTTATATCAATCTCATAACTGCAATCCTTGTTCCCACAAAGCTGCAGTTACTAACAGATCCTTGAGCTCCAATTCAGGGATTGGTGGGGTAATTTTTGCTCATCAGTCTGACAACAACATACCGAGCATCCCTTTCCAAACCTTCAACTCAAGGGTGTGTGCAGGAATTTAAACCTGCAGGGTTTTGGAAGGGCTCGTACAAACGTGCTCTTAATATTAAAAATTCAGTATACGTGCATGCATCCACAGTTTCACACTGTATAGATTATCCCCCCCCCCCCACCCCCCACCCCTCATACTCAGCAACTACGAGGAATTGCATTCTGATAGGGTGGCAAGGCCACTGTTTGCATATCATCACCGTTGAGAACGGTGTGAAGAAATCGCTGGAATGGCGCTGTGAATGCTCCTGCCACATCATGGGCTCATGGTTCCCCGTGACAGTCTTTCCTTTACATGTGCCCTTTCCTCAAACTAACCTAACCATGGTTGCTTTACACAATAAGGAAACAAAAAGCTGATGTAAACGCACCATGCTGAATTAATAGGAGAGAGGGTTAACGAATTTCCATAGAGCACAGTTTGCCACTTTTGTATTTATGCTCTTTTGGACAGAGAGGGTGAGGCGAGCTCACATGCAGATGGGCAGGGGCAAATTCATCCTGTGGTCTTTAAATGCCACATTAATCTCTGTGGGACAGCCCCTTTCCTACATTCAGTGACACTGCAGTCAGTGATTCTGACCAGTTGTCTGTGGTCAATGCACATCAGAACCAGGCACATGACTAAAAGTTTGTATCTGAAACATCCAAGCAGATATTCACATAAATGTGGTAGTCCCAGTGATCAGGACGACAACAAGACTGCCCTGGTTTTCTGACCTTCATTCCTCATGGGCATCGCTCCACACCAGACTGGAGAACGTGCCTGCTTCATCTCCAACAGTTCTCTATTGTGACTTACAGCCTCATCTGTGATACTTGGGCTTGAGCAGAACTTCTAACTCCATACCCACCCCCTCACCAATATTCATCTCTATATCATCACTGATCTCCGTACTTCTGCTCATTTGCTTCCAAATTTCTCATCCATGCCCTCACTCTCTCAACTTGACTATTCCAATACTCTCCAGGTGAACAGCCTATCTTGCTTCCTCTGTGAAATTAAGCTCATCCACAACTCTGTTGCTATATCCTGTCTCCTCTACTTCTAAACTATAAAACTATAAAGCTCCTGAACAGGCAGTGCCTCAAGTACAAAAACCTCTTGTTTGCAAATCCCTCCATGCCTCACCCCACACCACCTCTGTAATCTCCTCCAGTGTCTTATGTACATCACTGCTTCTCATTACTCCACCACTGTCTAGATTGTGTTCCTGAGATTCTTACCGCACTGACACCCCACTGCCAATTCGCTTCTTGAAGCTCTTCCTCTGACCAAGCTTTTACCCACCTGTCCTAACATCTTCTTGAGTGGCTCATTATGTTTACAATCACAAGGTGAAGCACCTCAGTGCACTCTCCAGTGCTAAATGGTACTATTCAAAATGTAGGCTGTTATGGTCAGGGTGGCAGCTGAAGGGGGAAGGAAGCATCTGTTTAAACTGCTGTTTCCTGCAGGCCCAGTGTGGCACACTATAGATGCCAGGCAAGGCTAACAGTTGAGACTTCAACTCACGTTTAGTGTGGAGTGACTCCTGGAACAAAGTGAATGTGGGGAACTCTGCACTTGGCAACATTGACTGTCCAGCCCTATGTATTAAGAGTGCGCCTTGA
>JARFYF010000063.1:77462659-77473978 GCA_030265395.1 Rhina ancylostomus
TGTGTGTGTGTGTGTGTGTGTGTGTGTGTGTGTGTGTGTGTGTGTGTGTGTGTGTGTGTGCACGCGCGTGAGAGTGAGTGGTTCAGGACATGTTACTATTTCACAGGTGCTAAATAAAAGCAAGCTGCAGTTGTTGATTTAATTCCAGGTCTGTTGAAAGGACTAATGACACTGAAACTCATGAGAATATCCAAGACGTGTGTGTGTGTGCGCGCACGCGTGTGACAATGAGAGCAACAGCAAGAATGAGATTCTCAGTGAAAATGAGAGAGCAAGAAAGAGCACGTGTGTGAAAGAGAAAGCAAAGGAGTGTGAGAGAGAAAAAGAACGAGAGAGGACTCAATATCATGGACCACCAGCCACCTAATGGACAGTGGGATAAAATTGCAGATCACCATCCCAGTGGAGACTAGATTAAAATGGTTTACCTCCATCTATTGAACAAGTAGTTAAAACGGTGGATCATCGGGTGGGCAATGAACTAAAAGTACCATTTCAGCCTTTTCTTTATTAGTTAGAAGTCTGTCACATCATCAGCATGGCTAAAAACAGCAGGCTTTTATAAAAGTGAATAAGAAAAGCTCTAGAGGTCTGTTATTATGGGCAATGGGCTAAAATGGTAGATGTGCATTGTTATGGAGAATAGGCAGATACAGCAGGTATCTATCATTGTTCCCAGGAGAAAAGCTACTGATCTAAGTTTAAGGCACATCATGAACAGGGTAACTTATTTTCATCCAACCATCCTGCAGAATGCAAACATTGAAATCAGCTTCCAACAACTGTGGGTTGCTTATTTTACAGCCAGAGGATTTATGCAGAAACATCTGGAGTTGTGAAGCCAAGGAATGCATTACTGGAGTTAGTGACTGAGGCAGAGGTCATGTTAACATACAGGTGATTAAAGGAAAGGGGAAATCAAGGGCTATAGAACAAAAGGTAGGAATGCAAGAGCTGCTACTTGATTAGGAAAGAAATACTGAATAAGCATTAATTTAGCAAGAATCAACATTAAAAAGGATGGTGGCTTACTGGTTCCTCAGGGCCTCCTGTACATTTTCAGCTTTCTCTCTCATTTCTCTGGTTTGTTGCTGCAGGGAGTTCTTACTCTTCGGACCAAGTTTCACATCTTCAAATTTGTGTAACAGGCTCTCAGCTTGAGCAGCCTTGGTTTCACCATCTCTGCAAATTGCCTGTCTCACACACACAAACACACAAGCAATGCAAGACCTGTCAGTAACCAGCAGGCACTGCACATTGGGAGATATGATATGTGCCTCCAGGCAGTAAAACACCGGGAAGATCATAACTTCGAGACAGAAGGTCGAACAGTTGAACATAATTATAATCCCAACATGATATATTCTTAAGAGACTGGTCCAGGACATTTCATACTTGGAAAACTGCAAGAAATTTCCCAGTTTTCAATCTTCCATATGCCAAGTCCAATTTCACTTTCAAACTGAAGATCATAGTTTCAAGGTCATCTGCTAATTTATTTAAGCTGGGTCATTAGATCTCTACTGTAGATTGACTGTGAGTCTGCAAACTTACCTTCATTTGATCCAGCTCCAAGCCAAGGCTTTCCAGGCTGCTGAAGAGACGATTCCAATCCACCTTTGTTCCAGTACGAGTCAGGAATTCCATTACCTCACCCCTCTCCTCCTCAAAGCGCTGCCACTCGACTAGTGTTTCCTTTACCACAAGGAAAATCAACAAGTCAGCTTCATCTACCATGACAGCCACCAGCCCTTATGCTGCCACCACTGACTGATTTCCTTCTTTTGCAAGTGCCCTGCAATGACCACCTCAGGCAAAATAACCACCTCCTGTTGACACTCAATGGCATTGCCATTGCCAAATCACCCACCATCAACATCCCTGGGAGGGCCTTGAGTGCCACCAATATCCAGACACTCAGTTGGACCAACTGCATAAATATTTCAGTTACTGGAGGAGGGCAGAAGCTGGATATTCCTCTGGCTACACCTCTTGGCTCCCCAAAGCCTCTTCACCACCTGCAGGTATGTCAGCTGTGATGAAACATTTACTTCTTGGGATGGGTGCCTGAGTTTGGAAGCTTGATGCCATCCAGAACAAGGCAGACCCTTAGATCAGCAGCACATCTAATGGCTTGAACATCTATTCCATGATTACAGTATTTGCCAGCAACACACAAAGGCTTCTTGGACCTCTCAAACCCACGACCCACAGAAGGATCTGGACAAAAGATGCTTGGGAACAAGCTCTCCTACTTACCAGCCTGACAAAGTGAACTTTGCAGCTGGGTTTTACCTCCAGTTCCTTCTGCTGTTCCTCCACTGCTTTCCCCATTGCATTGAAGACAGCCTCCTGGGTTTGCAGTTCTTGTAGGCTGGATTCAGTCAGGTCAGCAGCTCCATGTAACTCCTTCCCACGAGCAAACAGCTGCTGCACATCAAGTCTCTGCACCATCCACTGTTTCACTTGTTGCTGTGTGTTCATGAAGTCAAAACAATTTCACTTCGATCGCAGAAAAAACAATTACAACATAAGAGCAGCAGTTTGGATGTAATTAGGGCCCTTGACATGGTAACATGTTCCAAAATTGTCACCGGAGCATTGTTTAAAAAAAATGAATCTGAATTACTTAAGGAAATATTAAGTAATTTGTGGTGTCAAAATTTGTGGTCAAGGAAGCTGCTTTCAATGAACACCTTAAAGGGGGAAAGAGATGCAGACGGTTTTAGGAAGTTGTAGGATTTAGGATCTAGAGAGCTGAAGGAAGTGGGAAATAGACAAGAGTTTGGATTCGGAGGAACACAGAAATCCCAGAATGTTGGGAGGGCTGGATTAGATTAAGGGAGAGACAAGGCCTTGGAGAGATTTGAAAGCAAGGATGAAACCCCAGGGCAAAAGCTTATGACAGCAAAAGCAGGAGTGATAGGTGAAAAGAACTTGGTGTGTGCCAGGATATACCTATGGGATATGGATGAACTGTGAGTCAAAGCTTTGGAATGATCAAGTCTGAAGGTAACAAAAGAATGGAAGAAAGAGACAGGGACAAAGACAGTGCTAGTGGAATTTTGGAAACCAGTGGGTACACCGAGTGCTGAAAGCACAGGCAGTTATAGGGTAATAACGATGGCTCAAACCATATTACAGCCATTTGAAATGAAACTCAAACGCAAAGAAAAATGGTTTCAGACTCATTCACCATCGAAAGTTTATAACTGCACAGAATGTCCTAATCTAGTTTATCCCACCTATTGTCGTCATCAGCACTCTCACTTCCAAGCCAGAAGGCTTCAAATGCATGCATTTAAGGGGAGAAGGGGAAAGTTTGAAGGAGATGTGCTGGGCAAGAACTTTTTTTTAAAACATAGAGAGTGGCAGGTACCTGGAACGGGCTGCCAGGGGTAGTTGTGGAAGCAAAGATGATAGTGGTGTTTAAGAGGCTTTTAGATAGACACGTGAATATGCAGGGAATGGAGAGATGTGGATCACATGCAGGCAGAAGAGATTTAGTTTAATTTGGCATCGTGTTTGGCATAGACAGCCCGGGCCTAAGGGCCTGTTCCTGTTCTGTTCTACGTGAACTGTGGGTTCAAGCCTCACTCTGGGCTCTGTGTACCACGAGGGAATACTGCAGTGACAGAGGGACTACACTGAGAGAGTGCTCCAGTGCAGCACAGCAGGAGTGTTTGCCTGTAAAGGAAAGGGTTACATTACTGGGGAGGTGTCTGCAGTGTTAAAAGGACAGTACTAAGTGGCATTGTGCCATTGGAGGAACAATACTGATGGAAAGCTGGACCATCAAAGGAGCAACACGACAACAGTCCAGCTGTACTGTGTTGCTACCACTCTGTCAGAGGGCCAATACTGAGAGTGTTTCCCAATCAGGGGAGCAGTATGAGGGAATGCTGCGCAGTCAGATGGCCAGATGTGAAGAAAGTAAAAATCACTGTCAGAAAGCTAACATTGTGTGTTGGAGGGGTAATGACAAGTTATTCAGTAATATGGGAGCGCAGCACCATCAGAGAACCAGTCCTGGAAAAATGTGGCAGTGTCAGAGCTGCCAGCTTTCGGCAAAGACATTTTTTTAATTCATTCAAGGGATGAGAGCTTTGCAGGCTGAACCAGCATTTAACTGCCCATCCCTAGTTGCCCTAGAGAAGGTGGTGGTGAGCTGCAGACCAAGGTGTGGGTTTACAAATGTTTTTGTGACTTGATCGACAGCTGATCAAGTGGATTGAGACTGATTGCTGTAAGTGGTGAACAACTTCTTTGTCAATGCATGGGGCTGGTAAGAGATTAAGAGAAGATGTGCTGGATGGACCAGTAGCTTCTTTCTGTCCGGTGATTGTCTCTTGCGTATCCCCTATTTTCATTGCTCCATCATTAGTGGCTGTGTCTTCAGTGACCAAGGCTTAAGTCCTGGAATTAATAGAATCTAGAGGGAGTTAATGGGATTGTGGGGAGAATAAATAAAATGGGTATAGTGTAGATGGGTGCCTGATGGCAGACGTAAACTCGATGGGCAAAAGGACCTATTTCTGTGCTGTATGATTCTATGACTCTAATAAATGAAGTGTTTATAGTTCTCTGCAAATCTTGAGCCAATAGGTTGCACGCCTTTTTCAGGGTGAGATCAGTACCTGATGATGTAGATGGAGTCGCTGGGCTTCCTCCAGGCTCTCCGAATTTAGCATCCTCTCCCCCTCAGCCTGCAGCTGCTTCTGGGAGAAAGTAAGTTGCCCCAAGGCGCTCTCCACATGGTCTTTGTGCTGGACACAGTCATCAACAGCGGACAGCATTTTATCGGACTGAGGAGAAATTACAGGCAATTTAATAGGGGTGTGGTGTGAGTCACAAATCAAACCAAATGGTATTACAGGACTCAGGTGCTGCAACAAGGGAATCTTTTTTTTAGACACACAAGCACTGTATCTACAAACACACATCTTCACTTACAAGATGCATCCTTTGCAACAGGGATCTATTTTATGGAATTCACAGCTTGACAAAGCAGACACACTCATGACAGCCTTAATACAAAGGAGGACAGCAAACATCTAAATTTCAGTCCCTTCTCTTAGCCGCATGCACCAAACACACCTCAAAGTTGGTCAGAAATATAATTATATAGCACCAATACTGGGGGAAATTGGCAGTCGATACAGCAAACCCTTGACATCCAGATGGACGATACACTACTTTGACAAGCATGCACTGGGACCGCTTCCAGCTTTGCATGTGCAGAGAATGGACACAGCAATCTGTTGACAGAGTCATGTCGGTCATAAGGTTTCATTTAAAACAACAGTCATTTGCCTCGATGCATTATGAAAGATTTTTCCCTTAACTCTTTGCTCAAGTAGCTGTTTAAGTCATGAAAAGATGGAATAGGTTATTCGGTCACTTGAGGCTGTCCCCCTCAACTATTAGATACATACCTCAACAAACTTATTTCACTTTTTGAACAATGTCACGTGATACTTTCAGTTTATAAAGACCTACCAACACGAGAAAATCATAAATAGAAGCAAGAGAGGCTGTTTGATCCTTTGCACCCAATCTGCCATTCTACGGAATGATGGGTGATCTTTTACCTCAGCACCACTCTTCCTTGATTCCCTTAGTATCCAAAACACTATCTATCTCTGTCTTGAATATACTTAGTGACTACATGACAGAAATTTACATTAAGTTCAAAGGTGATGCCGGTCAATCTGCAAGATGTGCTGGCCCTGGTATGGGTCCAAGCAAAGTTCACAAGAATGATCCTGGGAATTAAAGGCTTAATGTATGAAGAACATTTGATGGCTCTGGGCTGGTATTCGATGCGGTTCAGGAAGGATGATCTCATTGAAACCTACTGAATACTGGAAGGCCTGGATACAGTGGATGTGGAGACGATGTTTCCATTAGTGGGAGAGTCTAGGATCTGAGGGGACAGCCTCAGAATAAAGGGACATCCCTTGAAATGAGGAAGAATTTCTTCAGCCAGAGGGTAGTGAATCTGTGTCTGCCACGGAGGGTCTGTGGCAGCAAAGTTATTGGGCATATTTAAGGCAGAGATAGATAGGTTCTTGATTGGTAAGAGGGTTATGGGTTAAGGCAGGAGAATGGGCTTGAGAGAAGAAAAGTTAAAATCGACCATGATTGAATAGTGGAGCAGACATGATGGGCCGAATGGCCTAATTCTGCTCCTATATCTTATGGTCTTATGAAACCAGGGTTTACAATCTAAATTAGGGAAACTATAGAGGTATGTGTGGCAGATTGGTATTGGTAGACTGGGAATCCACATTAAAGGATGTAATAGCGTCTAGGCAAACTTTCAAAGAAATAAAACATGATTTGCTGCAAATAAATATTCCTTTGGGGCACAAGGGCACTACAGGAAAAGTGGTCCAACCAAGGGAAATTACAGATAGCATTAAATTTGATGAAAAGACTTATAAAATTACAAGTAAAAATTGTAACAAAAAATGAGCTGCTGGAGGAACTCAATGGGTCAGGTAGCATCTATAGAGGGAAATGGACAGTCAACATTTCAGGTCGAGACCCTTCAACTGGACCTGAAACGTTGATGTCCATTTCCCTCTGCAGATGCTCCCTGATCCACTGAGTTCCTCCAGCAGCTCGTTTTTTTTGCTCCAAATCCCAACATTTGCAGTTTCTTGTGTGTCCAGAAAAAGTTATAAGCCTGAGGCCTGGTGCATTTTAGAATTCAACAAAAGATGACCAAGAAAGTCATATAGAAAGGAAAAATAAAGTATGAGAATAAACTACCAAGAAATGTAAAAACAGACCATAAGAGTTTTTATAGTATGCAAAAAGGAAAAGACTAGTGAGGGTAACTGTTTAATCCTGACTGAATTTACAATGGGGAATAAGGAAATGGCTACAGAATTAAACAAATACTCTGTGTCTGTCTTCACTGAAGTCACAAAAATCCTCCAGATATTCTGCAGAAGCAAAGGTCCAGTGCAAATGAGGAAGTAAACAAAACAAGTATTAGTTACAGCAACATTGGAAGTTAATATGCTTGAAAGTGATAAATCTGAAGGAGTAGATGGTTTAGATCCCAAATTTGAAAAAGGTGACTACTGATGCTCTGCGTATCAACCTAAAAAAAAATTGATTCTGGAATGATTCCTGCGGCTTGGAGGATAGTGAATATAACCCACCATTTAAAAAAGGAGGGAACGAGAAAATCGGGAACTGCCACCCTGCTAGCTTGACACCAGTAACAGAGAAAAGCTGGAGTCTATAATAAAGGATGGAAAAAGATAATATGATTAAGCAGGGTCAATATGAATCTATGAAAGGGAACTTATGTTTGACTAATCTATGGAGTTCTTTGAGGATATATCGAGTAGAGTAGATGGGGGATAACAAGTGGATGTGGTGTGTCAGGATCTTCGGAGGCTTTCAATAAGGTCCCACACAAAGGGTTGCTGAACAAAGGTACGGTGCGTGGAATTGGGGTAATATACCAGTAAGTATTTGAAGTAGTTAGAAAACAAAAATTGGGAATAAACAGGTTGTTCATGGTAGGCAGGCTGTGACAGTGGGTGACAGCACTGATCAGTACTTGGGCCCCAACTATTCAAAACCTAAATTGATGATCTGATCAAGGGGATCAAACATAATATTTCCAAGTTTGCTGATGACATGACATTATGTGAATGTAAGTAGTGGTGAAGAAACAACAAAGCTTTAGGAAGACATAGACAAGCTGAGTGACTAGAAGAAAACATGGTAGATGGAGATGTTATTCTTCAAAGGGACCAAGATGCCCTTGGACGCAAGACACTGAAAGCTAACATGCAAATACAACAAGAGGTTAAGAAGGCATTTCTTACACTAGTATTTGAGTACAAGAGTGAAATATTTTACAACAATTATAAAGGACTTTGGTGAGATCACCCCTGATGTATTGTGTACAACTTTGGTTTCCTCACTTAAGAAACAGTATACTTGCTATAGAGGGAGGACAGCAAAGATTCACTGGAATGGTGGGTTTATCATATGAGGAGAAATTGTGTAGAATCAGTCTCTAATCTTTAAAGCTTTGATTAATGAGAGACTGCCTCACTGAAACATAAAATTCATAGGAGGGGGTGGGTTTAACATGGTAGATGTGTGGCAGCTACTCCCTCTGGCTATGGTCTAGAACAAGGGATCACATTCTTATAGTAAGGGTCAGGCCACTTAAGACTGAGGTGAAGAGAAATATCTTCACTCAGAGGGTGGTGAATGCTTGGAACTCTACACCCCAGTGATTGTTGGAGGTTCACTTGCGGGTTGCATTTAAAACTAAAATCAATAGATTTCTGGATATGAGGAATTAAGGAATAGAGCAGGAAAACGGTTATTTCAAGCAGAATATCAGCCATGATCTTGTTGAGTGATGGAGCAGGCTCAAGGGACAAAATGACCTACTCCTGCCCCTACTTCTCAGGCCCACAGAGGCAGCTAATGCAGTGGTCACCGGTAATTATCGTGGTTTCCGGGTGGAAGGTGGGTGGATCACAGAGTTCCTCATGGATCACCAAACTGCTAACCTTCCAGCCACTCACCCGCTTTCCCATGTGGTTGGGAGCTGGAATCCATTGAGCTTTACATTGTGGGCAACGTCCACTTCCAGCAAGCCAGATTCCACTGAGATTTTTCAACCACTGCTCCCTTACTCACCTCTTCACTCTTATCTGCTGGAATAAGTGAAAAAAATCACTATAGCTATTGGGGAGGGGCGGGGGAAACGACTCTGAGAAGTTCCTCTTTGAAGTTCCTCTAAGGCAATCAAGAAAAGCCTTGAGGTTGTTCATCACTAATAATCACACTAACCAGCAGATTATCCCCAAGTTATTCCTTCTGCAAGCAATCTGTGAGATTCCATTTCAAGGACCTTCATGCTTGACAGTTGGTTCTAAAGGGTGACTAATTTATACGAAGACAAATAATTCTCAACATCTATTCCAACTCTGCACCTGTAGATTTAGTTGATGTTTTGTTTCTCCAATACTACCTATTTCAAATATCCTGTGATGCTGGCCAGGAAAAAATGTATTGACTGAGGAAAAAATCTATTGGCTGCAGAACTGTGGAAACAAAGGAAAGGAAGTCTAATGATTGTATCCAGTACTTTTACCACTTTAAAACATCAACCATGTCCCCTTGAGGTGTGCATATTGCCAAAATAAGCTTAATTCCAGTTCCAGCCTGAGCTTAGATCTCTAAAATGTTGCATTTTCACCACTGTGCCACCTGCAGAGCCAAAAGATCCCTGATCTGAGTGAAAAATACACAATATTGCAAGTGAGAACATGCCAAAACCATTTCCAGGCTAAATACAATCATCACTTGATGGTACTTCCAACACAAACATAAACAGTAGGTCAAACAAACTATCTGTTTTCCTATTTTTAACCATAATTAAATATGCTTCTTGGTTTATACTTAATATAACCAAATACATTACCGCACTTATTTAATTAGGTCTGCACTCATTTTAAGGAGTGATCTGCAACTCTCCCAGGAATAATTCCTGATCTGTTAGCTTTAATAGTCAGTACTATCTGATAGAAAGCTGTTCAGGATTTCCTGCTTTGATTGTTTATGTGTGTCACACACCCAATTATCTAGATCTGTCCACAAGCAATTATGTTGCGTAAATTACTAAACCAAAGGTAACGTTCTTCAAATTAAGAATGATTCCTGAAGTCACTGTTGTAAACATTGTGCAAATATCATTGCAGCACAGTATTCTGCAGAATTATTATTAAATCCTTCAAAGGAACCCCTACTTCACACAGTAAAGCACACCTGTCTTGTACACAAAGGATATTCAAAGTAAAGTTTCCCCTGCTGCCACCTAATAGTGTGCCCTAACCTCAAATTAAAAAATCCATTCCCCACTGTGATGCTTCCATTTCTCACGACAAAGACCCCTGTAATCTGCTGAGTGAAGTTGTCAATTGTTGTTGAAATAATGGCTTAAAAAAATAGCAAAATGAATAATCGGCAAGGATCAGCTAATATTTTGTTTAGATGTAGTAATGCACTGGAATGACTGCCAATATTTTGAAGATTGCTAATTATTATTAATTATGTTGATTGCATCACAGTCTCATTTAATGCTGGAGCAGAGCTATGACAATATATGTCGGCTTTGGGGAGGTTGAAAAATAGACTGTTTAGGGAAGGAGAGGAGTAGTTTTAATACTGGTGTCATTAGTGCACAAGGACCAGATACATGACCTCCTGCAATTGCCAATGAGGGCACCTTGGTGCAGGACTCACCAGCAGGGAAGGAAGGGTCTATCAGAACAGTGAGGGATTGGCAAGGGACGTGGCCACAGGTGTGGCTCAATGGTATGTGTCAGGTGGAAATCAAATCAGATGATGCGGTTCCAATCAGAAGGCAACAGGAACTGGCAGGTATTAATGAACACGTGCATAAATTAAGAAATATAACAATTCACAATACTACGAGCTCTGAGAAAATTTTAAAAATTGCAGAAGCTGGAAATCAGAATCAAAAACAGAAAGCGCTGGAAAAACTCAGCAAGCCAGGCAGCATATGTGGAAAGAGAAACAAGTCAATGTTAACATTTCACATCTGTGACCCTGTCAGAACTGCTCCCAGCACTAGTTCTGCCTGAAGAGCACAGTGCACAGTTAGACCAGTTCCGTATCACGTCACCAATCTTAGGTATTTCTTGTACCTCAGCAATTTGCTTCAGGAGCCCCTTGAATTCGGCTGACAGCTTGGACAGTTCATCTTCTTTTCTTTTTGCTTCATTCTCGGAAGAGATTGGTATCAGTGCATCAAGTCTGGATCGTAACCACGAAAGGCTAGGCTCTTCTTTGCTGACCTCTTCCTTAATTTGCTATATGTATACAAGAAAAATCCATACACAATTCCTGTTTTCATCCTTGCTTTCAAATCCCTCCATGGCCTCACCCCTCCCTACTTGTGCAATCTTGTTCAGCCACGCATCCTTCCTCGACCCCCGTGTTCCATCAGCTTTGGTGACTTGCCCTTTGTAAATTTCTTTCGTTTCACCATTGGCAGCTGTGCCTTCAAGATGCCCAGGTTACAGGTACTGAAATTCCATCCCTCAACCTTTCTTTCCCCTTTGCCACTCCTCACAGCCCACCTCTTTGGCCAATTTTGGTCACCTGTGCTGATGTCACCTTGCACGGCTTGTTGTCCGTTTTTGTAAAGAGTGAAGCAGCTCAAGAGTCTTGACGCAGTAAGCTGCTGTGGAGGGAGGGGAAGCACCAAGCTAAAATATGTCTATATCCTACTGTTCAGTGAACCAG
>JARFYF010000063.1:77523829-77534510 GCA_030265395.1 Rhina ancylostomus
CTGATATTGAGGGAAAGGTTGTTGTCATGACACCATGTTACTAAGCTCTCTAACTCCTTCCTGTATTCCAACTCATTGTTATTTGAGATACAGTCTACTAAGGCGGTATCATCTGCAAACTTGTAGATGGAATGAGAGCAGAATTTGGCCACACAGTCATGAGTGTATAGGAATTAGAGTAGGGGGCTGAGGACACAGCCTTGTGGGGCACCAGTGCTGAGAATAATCGTGGCGGAGGTGTTGCTGCCTAACCTTGCTGATTGCAGTCTGTTGGTCAAAACGTCAAGGCTCCAGTTGCAAAGGGAGGTATTGAGTCCCGGATCTTGGAGTTTGGTGATAGTTTGAACCTTCTGCAGCTTTATGTGACGGAGTGCAGTAACCCTGCAGACTCTTGGCATTTTTCAAGAATTGCAACATACTGTATTCAAGATGTATTGGAAAGGAGCCCAACTGAAAATGGGACTCTTGCAATTGGTGGAAGCAGAGAGAGTCTGAAATGAAGGATGTCGCTGGGACAAAGTGTTTTAATTCTGGCAGCATAAGACACCTTATCCTCGGCTGTAGTGAAACAGGTCTTACAATCTGGTTAGAAAATGCATGTGTGTCTATGATCAACTTTTAAAAGGCAGTTGGACCAGTCCACGGATAGGACAGGTTTAGAAGGTTATGGGCCAAATCCTGGCAAATGGGATTAACTTGGATGGGGCAACTTGGTCAGCATGGACCAGTTGGGCCAAAGGGTCTGTTCCGTGCTATATTACTCTGTGATCAATAACTTAAGAGCGTTCCTTCATTTTAAAGCCTTTAAATGTAAAAGTTTCCATGAAATGTAAATGACTGTATTTCTGAACTGATTTAAAGTGTATTAATGCACTGTATGTTTTAAAATCTTGCACAAAATCTTGGTAACTTTTGACTTACACAAGAAGGGAGGTAGGGAAGACAGCCAGAGATAGAGAGAGAGACACACACAGAGAATTACACATGGGAGTGGAGAAGAGGAGAGTGAAAGTGAGTGAGGAAGTGAAAATCCTGTCATGTGTTTGTTAAGGCTGAGAGGAAATTATATAAAGTAATTCTATATTCTGTCTAATTATGTACCTGGGAATAGGATGCGCCTAAGGGAAAAAGGCTGTATTATTTGAAGAGGCCGTGTTTCTTTAAGAATCACATTCTGTGTAAATATGAGACCTGTGTGAGGCTCCACCTACATCTTTCCTTTTGCTTTCTTCTCTGGTATGAGGGTCAGTTTCAATTACCTATGGAAATTAACTTTTCTTTTCAGTTATTTCCAAAGGTGCCCAAAGAAAGCACCAGCCTATATTTGTAGCCCCATACCACTTTTAAGTACATGCTTCTTTATCTCCTCATTTAAAGCTGTTATGTTTTAATTAATAACATTTGTTAAATTTTTAACTTAAAAATCTGAGGGAGGTTTTTGAAGTTACAAAGAATGAAAGCTCTCCTACTGTGACAAATCAACCATCTGGGCTCCTAAGCAGAACCACAGGGGATTTGGGATTTTCTTAAAATGATGGTACTAATAGAATCTCAATCATAGAATCGTACAGAATAGAAAACAGGCCCTTTCTCCCCACCTCATCCATACCGACTGTGATGCCTATCTACGTGAGTCCCATTTGCCTGCATTAGATCGGTATCACTCTAGGCCTTTCCTGTCCAAGCACCTGTCCAAATGCCTTTTAAATGTCGTAATTGTATTGCCTCTACCACTTGCTCTGACAGCTCATTCCAGATAACCACCATCCTCTGTGTGAAAAACTTATTCCTCAGATCTCCCTTTTCACCTTAAACCTGAGCCCTCTAGTTGTAGACTCCCCGGGGAGTTGAGCCCCGGGGGAAAAAACTGTGATTATCTATGCTTGCACCTCATAATTTTATAAACCTCTGTAAGGTCACCCCTCAACCTCCTACATTTTTGTGAGAATAGACTCAGCCTATCCAATCTCTCCTTATAATTACAGGCCTCCATGTTTTAGGATTAGCAAAAGGCAAAGCAAGAGACCAAATTTTGAGAATAAAATAATATCGTTTTAAACTTGAATTTAAGGCTTTACATTCAGCGCTGTCTGTTATTTTCCAAAACAAATTACAAAGAGAAATTTATCTTAAGCTTAAAGCAACAATCAAATCTTGATTGAAATCAAAAATGAGGATTTACTGCATAAAAAGAAATAAAGTTTTAATTGGAAAATTGGAACCTGGTTAAGATCTGTCAGACCAGCAACGTTCAGAGTTGGGATTTGGAAATGAAAAATAGACAGCTGTACAATATATTGTGATATATCTAGGATATTCCTGGGATTTAAACTAACCAAACAAGAATGTGTGACCAACCTGATCTTGGTAAAGCTTTTCCAAAGCTCCTGAATAAGATGCAATAGTAATTTCAATATTATATTCTCAATCACAAGCAGGGAAGTAATTCCCCAAATAGGAAGGTTTCCAAAGTTGTTCTTGAATGGGATTAAATTACATGGGTATAACTTACCAGCACATATCAGTTTGATTTCAATGTTAAAGTCAAAAAAGGTGTGAAGTTAAATAAATACTTTCTCTCAGAAAAGATTGTGTCTCTGAGCATTTTAAGGGAAACACCTTCAATAACCTGCCCACTGCCTGAAACATAGAGAGACAAGCCTAGATCCAGAGATGGAGTTGGAGATCAACTGAACTCCAAAGGTTGGCTTGGGTCAGATGTTGCATGTGGCATGATCCTGAGATACCACAGTATGTGCACAAATGTGATTGATTGTGAGTGAGACAAAAAGACTTAAAACACATGTTGTATTTGCATTGAACAATGGGCCTTGAACACGCACAGTTACTTGACAACAGCATATTGTGAAGTGGTTAATGTGGCACAGGTGAGAGAACTAATTGTTTAAATCATCAAGGCACTGACATAAATCCCATGGAGAAACAGGTGTTGAAATGATCAAGACTGAAACCATGTATGTGTTGGTGTTTCTTTAAGAACCTTTGATCTGTAATTACTTGAGAAAATGCTGGAAAATAACTTTGCTGAAATGACTTTTCTACACAGTGACTGCTGGTACAATCGGTTGTCTGTTTATTATTTAGACTGCACACCAAAGATGAGCCAGACCAAACCTTAATACCCATTAAATTGGCAGAGACAAAGGGATATGAGCAATTGATCACCAGAATGGCAGTCTGCAGGAAGAATGTGCTGGGACCATGTGAATGACCCATGTGAGAGAGGTAATGTAAACAACGGCCACTACCATGAGGTGCTGACCAGGATAGAGCTAAAAGGTCACCTGGGGTCTTCAATGGCAGCAATGCAGTAGCCACTATGAAATCAAGTGGATTCTTAAAGACCATTAATGGACATTGGTTGAGTAGCCTTTGTGGAGGGATAAAGCTAAGCTCATGGAAGATTTGCTCTGACTTAAGGGTCACATGGGAAAATAGGAAGGAAGAGAACAGATTGAAGACCTCACCTTTGTCCATGGGCTCCAGAAACCAAGGGCTGTAAGTAACTTGTCACCTATTGCCTGCTGTTGAGGATAGAATTTAGTACTCTGAATCTTTTACACAAACGTCTGGCTGCTGCTCATTTTGTCTTGCCAGAAGAGTATTACACCATTTTAAAATGGGCATCATTCTTCACATGCAGGCTCAGGTAGTTAGTACCAAGTCACTGTCCTGAGGGGCATCAACAACCCTGGTCCTGGTCTAACCGCAACAAGGCTGAGGGAATGGCAAATGGCAGCCTACCACCTGGTCTCACCGCCTTCACCACAGATCTTGAGACTAACTGTAGCACCAACTGCACCACACATTGGGAATTGAACCTGTAAGCTTCCAACCCCTTTGGCTTCGTAGAACACCAAGCAGATACTTCTACACCATTGGTTAGTGAGAAAAGCCAGCAAGCTATCCTTTCCAATCTCTACACCTGCAAGGTGTCATCTCAACACAAGTAGAAGGCCTGAGAGATGGCCATCAACTAGAATCTCCAAACCTGCAGATTATCAGAGATTTTCTAAAGAAGCTCACAACATTTGGCATATCAGCAGATCCATTTGCTTCCACAAAAAATACATTTAATCCCTTTCTGTGGAATACTTTGGCTTGCTTGAGAATTTGCCTTGTCCTTGGAAGTGCCTATAATAACTAAAGCACCATTCCAAAGACTTCACACCAACATAATACTCCAAAAAGACATGGAGGGGATATTCACACTTACCCGCCTGCCCTCCAGAAACTGCAGAGCTCTTCCAATGTTGTTCACCCAGTGAATGCGTTTCAACTTACGGCCCTGTTCAACAGGCTGCCAAAATGGAACAGAAGTTAATTCTAAGTATAATTCTTTCCCCAAAACCATTCAATCAAAACAATTAAAGTGTGTATTGAAATATTTTAATAAATAATTTCAGAGGTTTATCCATGTCTGCGAATTATAGAAGCAGTGTCAAATAACAGTTCTCCATTACGCAGCAGAAAGATTAACCCATCGTGTCATTATTTAATGAGACTAAACCTGGCTTGCCACATGTGCACCGTAGCCGGAAGAGCAAAGGACAATATGCTGTGACTTCCAAAACCTCTCCACTAGCTGGATGGAGTAAGCCAGGATGGAGTTGACAGAAGTCTCTCCTCATGCAGGGATGGGTGTAACACTTGTAACACTCCAATGATGCTGAAAACAGTTACCCAGGAGAAACAATCTAGCTGACCAACAGAGAATGTATTACCTTAACACTTACTCCTAAACCACAGGTGCGCAGTATGGACTACAGTGACTCACTTTGATGTACCTTCCTAACTCGTGAATTCATCAACCAAAAGGACAAGGGCAGCAAGTGCAGGGAAACCACCATCAGAAAGCTTCCCTTCCTGTTGCACCACATCCCAACTTGGACATATCTTAATGTCCATAATCCTTTGCACTCCCTACCCAACACCAATCTGGGAACTCCTTCATCGTGGGCCAAAGATCGTGTGCTGTTATGTTCTATGTAGGATGCTGTGGTTCAAGGCAGTGGCTCTCCATTATATTTTCAAGCAGCATTCAATAGACTATAAACGTTGGCCTTGCCAGCAATGTCATATCCCAAGAAAGGATCTTCAAAGAAACTGGACAGTACAACACAATGAGGCTGCAACTCCAACATCTTCCTTTGCATTGGCGACATTCCAGTTGGACCTTCACTCAGTGATATATCTGGAGCCCCAAATGTACAAACTATTCTCCCTTTAATTATGGATTCATCCTCAGACATTAATGGGGCCATCAGAAGCCAGGACAGTAAGACATTATTGGATCTCTTCTCACATTCTTTCACCATCCCTCCTCCCTAGCTCCTGACTGGGTTCCAGCTTAGAACAAGCCAGCCACCTCATTGAGCACCCATTGTTTGCATGAGAGCTCAGAAATTGAGTATCTTTCATTTTAATGTCCTCACAAGGGCTTCCAATGATGATTATTGAAAGGCCTGCAGGAATAGGAATCTTGATATAATTTTAAAGAGGTTACAGATACAGAGAGACAAAGGGGATTCCACATGGGACACTTTGATGGTGATAATGTAAAAGGTAGTTGGGAATGCAAGGGTTAACAGCTGGCAATGTAAGGGTTAATGGTATGCTTCTCATTTTCAGCTTCTTCCCATAAAGAATTATCTCAGCCATGGGGTGATTATAGTTATGGCTGAAAGTGAGGTCCAGGTGTGGGTAAGAAAGACATAGTTAGTTTAGACATATCTTGTTTTGCTAAAGCTTACTGTAAGTAATTACCATAGTGAGTGCAACTTCCCACAAAGGTTTCTCATGAAGTGGGTATAAAAGATGCACACTAACCGAGGCATCTTTGAGTGGGTTAAGAACAGAGCTCAGATTACACTATTTACTCTTTCTCTGTATCCCCCACTCCCACTAGCGTGAGGCTAATAGAGCATTTATCGTAAGTTCTTTGGTTCTGCTGTTGTCTGATTTATTACAGAGCGCAGGTCGATTTTGACAATGAGACAACTTCACTTTGCTGCTAATATAAACAAATAGGATCCACTGACTTTCTAAAAAGAGGCAAAAAGGAAGGAAGTCATCCCCAAAGCTTTATAAATTACTGATTAGGCATGAGATGGAGCATTAAATTTAATTCTCAGCATCACACTCTGAGAAGATATCAAGGTTTTAGAGAGAGTGCAGATAGAATTTACTGATATTGTACCGGAGTTGCAGGAATCCAGGTATGTGGAGAGATTAGAGAAAGCTGGGATTGTTTCCCTCATAGCAGAAAAGGTTAAATGGAGAAATTTTAAAAGAGAGTTTAAGCTGATGAAGGGTATTGAGGATTTCTACTAGCACGAAGGTCAGCAAGCCACAGACACACAGCTCAGACAAATGAGAAAAGAATCATAAGGGGCTGAGGGAAAATGTTAGTTTTGCACAGTGAGACTGGGAATGCATTGCCTGAAAGGGTAGTGGAAGTATATTAAATAGTAACTTTCAAAAGAGAGTTGGATAAATACTTGAAAAGGGAAAAAGAACTGAAGGCATAGCCACAACGGAGCAAATGGCCTCCAACTGCAGTTACATTCCTAAAACCCTGCATCCGAATGTGGGGATCCCAAGATTTACTTTACTGTAACGTAATCAGAGTTTGCATCAACTGCTGTGATATTGTTTATAATCTGTATTCAGGAAAGATTGCTAGCTCTTTTGCTAATTTAACAAGATAAACTCACCAGTTTCTGTCCAGATAGAACCTCCAACAAAGCTAGTAACATCACTCCATCCTTGATATCTTCAAAGAGATCATTGACTATAATTGGAGGGTTACGCTGAAACAGAGAGATAAAAACATTTAATCCATCTGAGATTCAGACTGCAACTATTCTACAGAAAGATCATACTTTAAAATAATCATACCCTTGCAGCAAAGATCACAGGGTACAAATGTAATTTTCATTGAGAAATTGCAATCTGATGTTTGAATGTTGAGATGCACTTGGTGGATGTTTTGGAGGAGAAATTCATTCAAGTCAAGGTGAACATACAAGTGGCAGACAGCACACTCTCACACATTTACATGTAGCAACCAAGATAAATTGTTCCTTCTTTCTCCTGTGTCCTAAGCAAAGGAAAATCACCTTCAAAGTTCCTGTAAACCAAACATAACCTTAGAATCATATAGCACAGAAACAAGCCTTTAAGGCCACAAAGTCTGTGCCAACCCTCAAGCATTGATCACTTACACTAGTTCAACACGAATTCCATTTCATTCTTTCCCACTTTCCCAAGAATTCTACCCCCATTCTCAGTCCACCACTCACTCACTAGGGGCAACTTACAGTGTCCAATTAACCTATGAACAACCCACACGTCTTTGGGATATGGGAGGAAACCGGAGCACCTGGGGAAGAGATGGGGAAAGTTTCAGAAAGGGGATGGCATGGGGGCTGGGGACATTGGATAGAGGATAATTGGGTAGTGGGTGATCAAAGAGAGGGTCACAAGGGGACTAAGATCACCAGGAGTGGAAAGTTCAGAGAAAGGACTGCCAGGACAGATTGGTGAGGACAGTGAATTGTTTTAGGAAATAGTTTGTGATAAACCAAGCACCAGCCCAGCCAGTTAGCAAGCTCACTGGCATTATCACTTTGGTCGCCACTGAAAATACAGGCCTGCTTTGAGATTGCAATTTCAGCTGCAGCAGATGGCAAGACTTAGTGAGGGCATACTTACTAAAATGCATATGTTGCATACACTGTTCTTCCTGAGGTTCAGGCAGGAGAATTACTCTACAGTCTCCTGCTATATGCCCTTACTTTGCCTCCTCCTCCCTCTGCCAGCAGATGCTCATGTGCTGATCAAGCCACTGACTGGCCAATGCACTCGTGCCTGGAAGCAACTGGTTTGTGCTGAACCTTTAGAGTTCCCATCGAGCCAGGATGCCCAAACTACAACATGCTGGCCAAATGCAGCCAATACACATGCATGCATTAGAATGGGGAACGTCCACCTTGAGCTCCTGCCATTGTAAAGAATGCAAAGTGAGTGGGGAGAGGATTGCATTGGGGAAGGTGGAGGGACCTGCCTCTGAGAGTGGAGAACATGGCCAGCCTGACCTACATGCCTTCCTGCTCTGCACTTCACGACTCCCACATTCTTTTGCCTATGTTCTTTCGTCTATGTTGTCACTCTCGAACTGCTCCCATTCACTCAGTATCCAGATAACCTTTGTTACAATTTATCTCCATGCTTGCCCCAGTTTTACACCATCAGAGACATCCCCTCTCCTCCAACCTCCCTGCAGCTTAACGGGATTCTTTGGTCTCCTTCCCAGTTCTGATGAAGGGATTTTGATCTGAAAAATTATCTCTGTTTCTCTTCCACAGATATGGCCTGACCTGTTGAATATTTCCAGCATTTTCTGTTTTTATTTAAGCTTCAACTCTTTAATCCGGTTGATAAGAAACATAGACTATGCGATCCATTTTTTTTGTTTTCCAGAAACTGCTTCTACATAATGCAGTACAAATGCAGGCTTTCAGATGCAAACAACTGTCTAAAGATGCAATCAAATCAATTTTTGATTAATAGTGTTTGATTTAGTTGAAACCTAAATGTAATCAGAGACATCAGAAATACTTAGCCAATGTCAAAGCAGCGTGTGACAGCAGCTCCCACTTATGTTCTTGCATGTAAAATAACTCATATCAAACATTTATACATAAGAGACTCTAACACCTTTGTTGTTCATAATGGCTCAGATTTTGCTGGTTTTTGCCAGCTGTTCCATGGGGATCTGCGAACATTTGTCAGGATAACTGCCAGCAAGATTTGGGATTCCTACATGAACATAGAAGTCCCGAACTTACTTGCCGAACTCTGCCAGCGATTTGCTGGCTGTGTTTCACCACTTGATCCCTCATGGACCTCTACAACGGAACAGAAGTTTTCTGAGTTTCCCCAACATTTAGCAAGGGAATATACTACTGGATATTGTGCCAAGCTAAATCTGGCAGAGAATCTATGAGCCCTCTTATTTGAACAGTGATATTAGGTCCATGAGGAAAATAATGTGATTATTGGGTTATTTATATTGTTTTTAATGATTTGTATTTAGCCTAAATGCTTAAAAGTTAAATTTTAAAAGGTAAATAAAGAATTATTTTTAATTGTCTATTTTATTTTTAATAGTTTTAAAGTGTATCATGGTGTCAGGGACATTCAGAAGCAACAAATATACCTTGATCCCATTGACAGACTGTAAAACTGGTGAGGAGCTTTGCCATCTGTCATTTAGCTGAGGAGATTTGTAGCTGGGGCTTGTTATGATCCATGGTTATACAAATCCCTGTCATTTAGTTCCAGGTTTGTATATTAAAACTGTCCTGAAAAAAGTCAGTCCTTCCAAATGCAGGGAGGTAGGGAGGGGAAGGGGAAGAGAAAACCACAGGCAGTGAGCCCCTCTCAGAAAAATCAGGGAGCCGAAGTATCATATGGCCTTTCATCTCTGCTAAGTGCTCACATGGCTTTGAGTGGGATGTATGTACTGTGATACACAAGGTACCGCAATTGTGCAGGACGAGCTGGTGTTAATGAACCTGACCACAGTAGTCTTTGTATCAGAGATGTATCTGCACTTTTAGTGAAGGTGTTGCAAAGAGAGGTGGTTTGGAAAGAGAAAAGTGTGCTGCATATTGTTTCATGAGCTATCCACTATGTACAAGTAAATGAAACTCAAAAAAAATTGCAGATGCGAAAAATCTGAAGTAAAAACAGAAAATGTTTGAATCACAGCAGCATCTCTGGATAGGAAAACAGATAACATTTCAGGTCCAGGGTACTTCATCAGAACTGGAAAAGAGAGAAAAACTAATTAGTTTTCACATGAATGAAACATGTATGAAACATGAAACAAGACACATGAATGATAAAGAAATGGAAGGCTATATGGGAGGTAAGGGTTGGATAGATATTAAAGCAGGATAAAATGTCAGCATAACATCGTGGGCTGAAGGCCTTGTACTGTGCTGTAATGTTTTATGTTCTATGTTCAGTAGGAGAGAAGATGGAGGAGGATGAGTATAATAAAGGGAATATTTCTCACAGGATGAGTCCAAGTGGGTTAATGGGGGCAATTACAAACATATTATGCTTCTTTGTTCATGCAATATGCTATTAATAGCGAGTCTATGGGACATGCCCAGCAGGCCAGACTTTATGAATAGAATAAGAAAAACTGAGCGAAAATAATGGCAGGCAGAAATGTCCACTTCTGGGACAGACAGAAAGAAAGAGTGAACTATCTAAAGTTGGAGAGTTCGATATTGAGTCTGGAAAGCTGGGTATTTCCAGCATGTTCGTTTTTTTTTATTTAATCCACTATTTACAATTTGCTTTTTCAAATTTGTTTCAGAAAATTACTTATCCTCTCTTAAAACCTCTGTGCTATACTATAATTACATTTATTTCTAAGTGAAAGATATTTTAGCTTTAAATATTTGTGCATTGGATGCAGTTACCACCATACAAATAGTAGTAAAGACATGGACATTTAGCATTTGACAAGGTCCCACATGGGAGTTTAGTTCAGAAGGTTCAGTCACTAGGTATCCATGGAGAGGTTGTAAACTGGATTCAAAATTGGCTGTGTGGGAGAAGACAGAGAGTGGTAGTGGAT
>JARFYF010000063.1:77659233-77671358 GCA_030265395.1 Rhina ancylostomus
AAGTTTTTGTTTTGTTTTGAAGAAAGGAAACCAACACATTAGAACATGGAGTGTTTCCTCCTAATTGTTCATGTACTTACCTCAGTCTCTCTGAGTGCAGTAGTGTGAGGTTTTACTCTTTGATATTTGAACTCAAGGTTTCCCACCATTTAAGGTTTTCTGCCAAATGATTAAATCAATCCCAAAACCCAGAAGAGGTTGTGGGAACTGTTCTGTGTCAGCTAATGTCACCAATGCAGTTTCTGGCTTTCAATAATTCTGATGCATTTTTGTCTTCAATAACATGTCATAAAATGGTAAATAATGTGACTGAATAAATGATTAAAGAGTTACAATCAAACTTTAATTTTAGATGATTCTGAATTGATCATTAATGATGGATGGTTTCACAATTCCTCAGTCCAGAACTTGCCTTTAATGCAAGAAAACAGCCCAATGCACAATATGTACAAATGGACAGTCAGGTACAGTGAGATTAGGAAAGAATTTCACCTGAAGTGTGGTTCTGCAGTTTAGCAAGCAGTAAATTATCCTTTCATCTTTACCACTTTTCTTGCTACTTTAGAGATCTGTGGACACGTGCTGATATATCCCTCTGTTTCTTTACACTTCAATAACCTGGCCTCATGCATGTTCCTGTGCCTTCTCCCAAGGGATAGCAGAGAATAATTTGGCAGTTATGTAAACTAGTTAGACTTAAGGGGAAAAAAAAGGTAAAAGGCTCTCATTTTGGGGAAAGGGCAATTTTACTAAGGCACAAGGTGATTTAGAGAGCAAAGGAGACTAAGAAAGTAGCTGGATAGTTAAGTCATCCATAAAATGGTTTCCAGGCTTTTAACAGAGGGGTTTGAGCATGATTTTCCAATCCTCTCCATGTAATGGCACGATCTTGTGGGTTATTATCTTAAAAAGGAAAAAGGTTGGACCAAGTAATGACAGGTCAGTCATTATATACTGGAAAAATTCCTGAAGAGCAGTTTTAATCATCATTTGGAAAGGCACAAATTACACTCAGCATGTAGCTCTTGAGTGCCCTCTCCCAAAAGATTTCCCTTCATTTTCTCCAGACTGAATTCCATTTGTCATTTTCCTGCCCTCTTCACCGTTCTATTGATGTCTTCCTGCAGTCAATTTTCTTCCTCACCGTCAACCACAATGCCAATTTTTATTATCAAATACAATAATCCTCATCACCTTGTCAAAAAATTCAATCAGGTTAGCCTGGCATGACCATCCCTCAAATCCACATTGAATGCCCTTGATTGCTTTATGCCTTTCCAAATAATGATGAAATCTGATCCTCAGGAAATTTCCGATATTTGCAGGACTAAGCCTGGACTGACCCATCATTACTTATTGTCCTTTTCACCCATTTAAGACAATACAACTTGAACACTATCAAAGAGGATTGTAAAATAATGCTCAAACCCCTTATTTCTATTCTAGTGGCTACTAAGAGCCTGGGATTAAGTTTTTTGCATGACTGACAATCAAGCTACTTTCAAAGCTGTCAAACTCACTGTCATTTTAATCCAATATTTCACACAATTATGTCTGTGTCAACTTCCACTGATGCATTTGTTAAATGTCACACCCAGGGCACCTCTCCAGCACTCCTCTCTACATTCTGTACCTTAGTAAATTTGCCCCTTTATAAACTGAGAATTTTTGATGGATATGGAAAAAGATATAATTAGCTTATGATCACAACCACCAGAATGCTTCCCCTATTGCCCATCCCTTTCACACGCCCTTTTTAGGACTGAACCAAGATTCATTCCTTAAAATTAAATCCAGAACCACCCCCTCTCTTGTTGGAGCATGCTATGTACTCACTAAAACATTTTCCTGAATGCATTAAGAGTTTTCCGTCTAATATCTTATACATAATGCAATTTCAGTTAATATTAGAAAAGACAGAACCCCCTTTTTATTGTTGCCTATTTGCTATTTTATCTCCAAACTGTTCAGAGATGAACTAGCAAATTCAATCTCATTCAATAATTGTAACATTTTAACCTTCCTCACAGCTCATTAACTGAACTGATAATCACAAAGAGCAGTGCCGAGTTGTTATCCCTGCCCTTTAAGCCCTGTCTCATTAACAGGGATACTACAGGTACATGATCAGGACTGGAAAAAATGATCAAAGCACCCAAGAAAAATCAAATACAGCATTTTACTTGGGCCAGGACAAAATAGCCAAAATTTAAACCAGCAGAGACTTCATAAATGACCAGATTAAAATGTTCAACTTATAACTGCAGGCAATCAATATGAAATGTTTTTAAATATGATGTTGGCCTATTTCCCATAACTTACTGAATCGGCAGAGAGATCAGTAACTGGTAAATAACATCTGTTTTTAAAAAAAAGTTGGGAGAAGTGACACTTTTTCCTTGTGCAAGGTCAGGATCTTTTCATCAATTGCGTGGCATGATGCAGGTTTCGTTGTGCTCGACCTTTAGACGTTCAATCAAGATACTCAGCAGTTCTGAGAACCACTCCATCAGAAGGCATTGAGATGGCAGCATAGGAAGAGGGAGCAGGCTTCATTCAAACTGTTCATTATCTGCAAAACCAGTGAGTCACTTTTAAAGATCCTCAAGAATGAAAAACTCACTCCCTGGTAATTGGGTTGGCATGGTTATTAACCACTGGAGGTCCATGCAGAGTTAATATCATGTGGGGCTCTGCATGTTACAAGAAGCTGTCACCAAATTAAACTCTCAGCCACTGCCTTCCTAAAATCGAGCCTTCCTCTTCCTTCCAGTGTATTTGGTGTCACTTCGAACCATCCTGGGGTGGGGGTGGGGAGGAAAACAGCAGTTAAAATTCTCCACACCTTATGTCTATTCTCTAAACTGGATCGTCAGTGAGTGAAAAATCATTTAACAATATCCCTCCAATATAATACTTAAAATACTGTAAAAGTCAAAACTGTACCTGAAAAGTCTTAGAATGGAGTAGCAAATGGAAATAACATTCATGCAAATGTGACTGGCTGAATGGCCTCATTCTTTACTTTATTTTAATTGATTTTAAGAGAAAGCAGGACATGCAGCTCATATTTACTCCCATGATTCTTGAGAGCTGCCCACTCCAACAGAAAGAGGCAACTTCCATTCTCTTCCGTGGAAAAGATACATCCCATCACACCCCACGGCCTCCTCTGGACAGTAACCAATGAGATTGGAAAACTCTCAAAAGGGACTTTGGATGCTTGTGATTGAATGAGAAGGATTTTTATTTGCCTTTGCAATGTATCTTGGGGGACACAACAATGCTGAAACACACACTCTGGTGGTGTTCTATGTTGAAATCCAAACCAAGGAAGTGGTATTTAATTTCTTCAGATCCGGTGCATAAATCAATGAGCAACTGTACAAAAAGATTGAGGCAATTCCACTTTGGCATGGAGCAACCTGCTTACACCAATGAACAGAAAATGTACAGTCAGTGCAGGCACAAGACTGCAAGGCCAAACAAAGATTCAACCTAATTACTTACTGGTTCAGCACAGTAAAGAGACCAGGGAGAGAATGTCAGGAGCTAAATTTTCACCAAGGTTCTCACTACTCGCAGTGAATGGCACGGCCCACAATCCCCTCACCTTCCTTGACGCCTTTGACGCTCCTTCTTCTCCAGAATCCAGTCCCTGCTTCCCTTCACAGATTTCCCCTTCATGTTCTTAAATCTCAACCTGTGGGAGAAGGCTTTGTTGAAAATAATTGGAACCAAACTGCCCAACCGGAGCTTGAGTGAACTCCTTCAGGGGTCATTGTAAAAGCATGATCACTTATAAGCTGTCCCCCTCGTTGCCTATTTTCTCTCCAAGGACCAGGATTCTACCTTCCCTGACACATTCCTCCAATCAAGAATACCGTGAACTGGTCTGTAATTCCTGAAGGAGATGGCAACTGAAGACAAGCGTTTGCCACACGTGCTGCCAATGGAGAGATGACAAACAATTCCACATGTTCCCTCCCCCTCCAGCAATAGCAGCAGTGGCTGGCCCTGGTTCTATAGGTCCTGTCAGCCGTCAGCTATACTGTTGACCATTAACTAAACTTGCTGAAAGCCAGTTTGAATTTAAGGGTGTGGTGGATAAATCCAATCCTCTCCAAGGCTAACTTCATCATAACAGTTGATGGATGGTCATCAGTCTTACAAAGCCCGTTCAGCTTAGAAAAGGTTTTTGTCACCATTGGATACAGCCAGTATCTAATCCAGAGTCAGATCTAATCCAAGAGGATAGCCTTTGCAATGCCCCCTTGGTTTCCCAGATTTTTCCTCCCATCCACTATTGAAAGGCATTAAATTCTGGGGGAAATCCCAGTGTGTGCAGTATCCCACCACATTGACTTCATGTGAACTATGATCCTTGCTATCTGGACAACAGCCTCATCTGTTGGTTGTTCAACCACTGCTGCAGATCACACTGCAATCCAATTCTATACCTGCTTTGCATCAACCTTCCAGTAGAAATGAGTGGACTGTGGCCAGGATTGTGAAATCTGGCCATTCCCTCTGTCCTGATCACACACACTTTCCTGCACCAAGGATATTCCCTTCCTGTTGGAGCAAGACACAGGTGTGGGATCAACCCAGGATACTCTTGAGTTTGGAATTATCGGGACAACCATCTGCTCACTCCCTCCCCTAAAGTTACTGATTTGTGCTGGAATAGTTTGACGTGTGATCATCCTCCATGTTAATTTGTCCAAATGGGTCTTCATTGTACGTGGGCCATCAAGGGATGAAATCTGCCTCTAACAAAGCAGCAAGCCTGAGGAGGCCACTTTATTTTGTCCCAGATTACCCAGTGGTGTAAAATAGGCTGCCTGAAAGGATGGGTTTCATATTGGAGCATCAGTGAATCACCCCCGACAGATGTACCTGATCCTATCTCAATTAAGAGCTTCCTACAAGGATTATCAATGGTGATCAGCAGGGAGAACACCAACCACCCCATGTTACTGTCCACATGTCCCTGGAGAGCAGGGCACTGGTGTTACAGCTGCTCCTTGCAAACAAACTGGAGCCCAGTTTGTTTGCAAGGAGCTTCATGACATGCTCTGAGGATTGAGCAACACTATGAAGGCTGCTTGACGCCCTGCTTCTGTTACCTGGAGATGGTGGGGATGCGCCTATCCTATGTAGTTTGTGGGCTGACAATTTCCTCCTAGCTAGGGAATTTGGAGGGAGCTTCACATTTATTTTATTTATGCAGCATCAAACTCATAGATTGTAAGAGGCAGGAAAATGTGGCAACCTGCAGCTTATGGCTGTCACAACGATATTCCTCAGTTATTATTGGTTTCTCAGTGAAAGACAGGGAGAGACTGCAACCCTCCTGCTTAAAAGCGAGATACCTGTAAGCAGTAATCACTATGTCCGTGCATCAACTGCTTCAAAAATATTCTGCAATTTATTGCAATTATTTATAAAATATAGCTTTTAAATACATTGAAGCAAATCAATAATAATTAAATACATAGATAGATGGAGAGAGAGCAAAGAGTCTTAACTGGGAGTTCCTGGATGGTGAGAGGTAAAAACCCTTATTTTCTTCCTCAGTAACTTGGATCATTAGTGTGATGAGTTTACACAGTACATACAAAGAACTGATCGAGGACCTCTCTTGGCTTGGAGATCTTGGGCATGTAAACAGCCACAGAGCAGTTAAATGAACTCCTTATTATCTGCTATATGCTGCACCACGTCACTGCCACGTTTAGTTAAACTGAAACGCAGACAGGACCATGTGATTTCCATTCACTACTGTGTGTGGGAAATCAATGATGTGTGTTTGGTATCCAAAAGGAAATAGCTTTTCACCAGAAATTCAGATATTTTCAGTAAGTTGAATGACTGGATCAGAATCATTCCACTCCTTGCAAATAATTTGAAACCCACAAGTCTGGAGCTTTGCAGATATGTTTTTTTTAGTTCCAACATTAAATTTAACTGAAGAGACTTGCTTGTGCTGATAACAAACCACTTTGGGTACAGGTATAATGGTTATAAACACAACAGATTTGTTAATTGAGTTGCATCCAGTACAAAGTTGCAATTCCTAAAGACAATGGTCACAACATGCCCCTCAAATTCAGGGGGCACACCCACCCTCAGAACAACTGAGGTGCAGCCTCTCTTCCTCCTATGTCCTGTTGCCTGTGGTTGCTACCCCTCTTTCCCTCCAATAATTTTAAATGTTTTTTTTCCCCCTTTGATCTTACACAAGTAACAAACAATCCCCTGGGCTATTTTATCCCTTCAATCGATAGTACATCTCTCGTTTCATTTGTTATCAGCTATATTCCTACTTTTTCTAGACTGAATTACCCACATTCTGGAATTTCCACATAACCAGACTGGTACTTTGCGTCAATGGTACTTTAATTCCTCCCTTGCTCGCCAACTCCTAATTTAATTGTTTTTGATACCACTCTCCATTAGCACATTCCTTGTGGTCAATTAATACTCCTTAGCTGGCTATCTGTTGTTTCAAGCGTCAGCCCATTCTCTTTCATGGTCCAGAAGTTTTAAATGTTTTCATGTTTCAGCGTCGCCTTTGCAGTTAGCATCACTTTTGCTACTGTCAGGCAGGAGGTACAGATGCCCGAAGTCCCACACCACCAAGTTTAGGAACAGTTTCTTTCCTACAACCATCAGGTTCTTGAACCAACCTGCACAACCCTAACCCTACCTCAGCAACTGTAGACCACCTCTTGCACTACCATGGACTTGTCTCATGTGTGTTTTGGTTTTACACTAATGTCTTGTTTTGCAGTCTTTTTTTCCTCTTCCGTCTTGTATAATTCATGTTTTGTGAAACTACACGCCTGCGATGCTGCAGCAAGTTTTTCCACTGCACCTGCACTCACCATGTGTACACATAACAATATACTTGACTCAACTATCATGCTTTGCTTCTCAACCTAATGCAATGTTAACACTGAGTGTAGTTGTTTTAACAATGCCCTATGACAGTGATGATTAAACCATTCATATATCATAAAATTTTCTACTTAATCTTGTATATGTAAAGATTACTATATTTGTTTAATGGTGATACAAGAGAATACAGATGCTGGAACCCCCTTTCCTCTTTATACTGACTATCTTCCCTCTCCACTCTCAGTCCTGATGTTTCGGGTTGAGACCCTGCATCAACAATTCCTCCCCAACCCCATAGATGTTGCTCAACCCATTGAGTTCTTCCAGCAGTTTGTTTCCTGCTCTTTTTTTAAAAAAAAAGCTACATCTTACAACCCTTCACATTTTTACATCATGAACTGATCTAGTCCCTTCTCAGACATATCAAACTATTCATCTCAATCTCTCTGCCTCACCTCAATCACCTAAGCTCCACATTAACGCACTCAGACTAAATATTCCTCTTAAACTTCTTAGAGTTGAGTTTATTTCATTTGCACAAGTATTTGTATGAACTGGTGCAATGAAAAACTTACTTGCAGCAGCGTCACAGGCACATAGCATTAGATACACAACATTCACAAAAAATTAATTGTAAATTATACAGAATTTTTACAAAAAAGAACATTGTGGTGCAAAGCGGTCAAAGTGTTGTTACACTGAGGTGGTGATTAGGGTTGTGCAGTTTGGTTCAAGAGCTGAATGGTTGAAGGGAAGTAGCTGTTTTTGCACCTGGTGGTGTGGGACTTCAGACTTCTGTACCTCCTGCCCAATGGTAGCTGTGAAAAGATGGCATGGCCTGGATGGTGGGGATCTTTGATGATGGATGTTGCCTCCTTGAGGCAGCGCCTCCTGTAAATACTACTGATTGTGGGGAGGGAGGTGCCATGATGTATTGGGTGGCGTCCACTACTGTCTGCGGCTTTGTATATTCCTGTGCATTTGAATTGCTGAAGTAAACCATGATGCAATGAGTCAGGATACTCCAGGTTACTTGCCAGTGAGTATAAGAGGGATACCCCAGATAAATGTATGACAGATGATGCAGGGAGGGGATATCCTTCATTTGGTGGGCCATTCAGGGAGGTGTCACCTGTAAAGCCTGATCGGCACCAGAATAAAGCTGAGACCAACGTCCTTTAGGGAAGGTTTGCTGAAACTGGGAGAGGATTAAACCAATTTGGAAGGGAAATAGGTAGAAGGTGGCAACACTGATGAGGAGAAAAAAGTGCAAAAAAGGTTAGGAGAGATAAAAAGCACGGAGCAAGTAACGGAAAGCTTGTAAAAAGGAAGTGAGTAGACAGACACCTCAGATAAGTTTATGTTGCATGTATTTAAACACAAAAAGAGTATTAAACAAGATTGAAGAGCTATAGACATAATTAACCACATGGAATTGCAGAACTGTGTTTATGACAGAGCCTTGGCTGCACAAATTTTCCTGATTTCATGTTCAGGAAAGACAGGGAAGATAGGAGGGGGTAAGGCGGTGACAGTGTTGAATAAGGAGAATGTTACAGTGCTGAAGAGAGAGGATATCTTGAATGATCAAGGACAGAATCAATCTGTTAAGAGTTAAGAAAGAGTGGATGTGCAATTACACTACTGGGACTACTTGTAGGCTAGCAGTGGGCAGGAATGATATTGAGGAACAAATTTGCAGAGAAATTGCAGTGATAATGGGGGCTTCAATTATCTAAATATTACAATTTAGTTAATTATAATAAACATAAGATTTGGAATAGCTTTTGAAAACCACATGGACCACTGCAAGTAAAAGGTAGATAGTTGGAGAAAAGCCAACTTCAAAGGGATGAGAACAGATCTGGGCTGGATAAATTAAGTCGAAGTTCGACAGGCATAACCATCCTGGAGGTGTTTCAACCACAATGCAGGAGATTCTCTTCAGGGAGGATAGAGAAAGTATAGGCTCAAAGTGTTGGTGCTGAAGGAAGGACAGAGATGAGAGATTAGTATTAGAAGGCTTAATTGAGGTGATTACATCATCATTAGGTTCATTTCAACAGTGCCTTTCTATAAAAACAATTGATATGCCTTTCTATAGATACTTAAAGAAAGAGGTCAACAAAATGTGTGTTGCTCCTACAGAAACTGACTGTGGAGAATAATAGAAAATAAAGAGATGGAAACTGAATTAAATTGGTATTTTGTATCAATCTTCACCAGAGATGAACAAGGAACTTTCCAGAAATAATGATAAATTGGGAATCAGAAAAAAAGGACAGAATTTAGGAAAATTACAATCTTCCAGGAAGTGATACTGAACAAATTGTCAGACCAGCAACTGACAAGTGACTTTGTCCTGACAGACTTCATCTCAGGATCTTACAACTAGTGACTAGTGAGAAAGTCGATGCGTTGCTTTTAATTTTTCAAAATTCCCCAGATTCAGAGAATTTTCTGTTTGATTCGAGAATAGCAAATGCACTTGCTTTATTCAAAAAGGGTGGGAGGCAGCAGAAACTAAATAACTACAAGCCAGTTAGCTTAACATCCGTCATGGGGAAAATGTAAGAAGCTTTTAGTAAAGGTGTTGTTGCAGGGCACGAAGAAAATCAGGCAAAGTCAACGTGGTCTTGTGCAAGGGAAATCATGTTTAAGCTATTATTTGGAGTTCTTTGAAAAAGTAACATGCGCTATGAATGAAGAGGAATCGGTAGATGTATGAAGATTTACAAAAAGCATTTGATAAGGTGCCACGTCAATGGTTATTAAGGAAAATAGAAGCATGTCATGTAGTAGGAAGCATAATGGTATAGATCGAAGATTGGCTGGTAAACAGGAAATAGAGATTTGACATAAATCGGTCCTTTTCTAGTTGACAGGAATCAGTGCTGAGCCGTCAACTTTATAGCAATGACTTGAAAGATGGCACTGTAGGCTTTGTTGCTAAATTTGATGAGGACACCAAGATAAATCAGAAAGTAAATTGCGAAGAGGACATAAGGATACCACAAAGGAAAAGGTATTGGTTAAGTCAGTGGACAAAGATCTGGCAAAGGAAATACTATGTAGGAAAATATGAAATTATCCATTTGGCAGAAAAAAATAGGAACAAAGCAAATTATCTAATTGATGAGGGACTGCTGAGTTCTGAGATGCCAAGTGATCTGAGTGTCCTCATGCATGATTTGTAAAAACTGATATCGAGCATGTAATTTGGAAAGCTAAAAGAATGTTGTTGTTTATTGTGAGGGGAATTAAATGGAAAAGTATGGAGGTTGTGCTTCAGCTCTACAGGGCATTAGCAAGACCACATCTGGATCTCCTTATTTAAAGAAGGATGTCAGTGCATTGGAAGCAGTTCAGAGGTTAATTCAAATAATACCAAGAAATGAGCAGGTTGTGTGAGGAGGTAAGTTTGACAGGCTCGATTTATAGCTGTTGGTATTCAGAAGTGGGAGAGATGACTTGATGGAAACATACTAGGTCCTGAGGGATCTCGACGGTGTGTATGTAGATAGGACGTCTCCTCTGGTGGACAATAGAACTTGAGGTTACAGTCCAAAAAGAAGATCGGCCATTTAAGACAGAAATTAGGCTTTTTTTCCCCTGAGCGGGTCATGAGTCTTTTGAACTCTCCACCTCAGAGGGCAGGAGAAGCAGAGACTTTGAATATTTTAAGGGCAAAAGTAAATGGATTCTCAGTAATCGAGGTGTGAGAGGAAGGAGGCAGGAATGTTGACTTCAGGTTACAATCAGATCAGTATGATCGAATTTAATGGCAGAGCAGACTCAAGGGGCTGAGTGATCTACTCCAGTTCCTATAACGTTTTTTGTTTGTATGCCTTGTCTGCTCACTTCCATTGTTGACCATCTTTGCAGACCACCATTAGTGCTGGCCAGCTGACTTTTCTTTCCATCAAATGATGATGCCCCGTTTCCCCTTTGTCACTTCCTTCACAAATACTTCCAATGCAGCATCTGGTGGAGGAGACTGACCTTGTGAGAAACCCGCAGTGTACCTCCAGTTTATGATGTGCAGTTTTCCTTGAAAAGGCATCAGCAATGCACTGAAACCACTTTCCCCTCTCTCTACCTCAGGATGCATCAGATGAGCGGCCTATATAATGTCAAATCTCAGTTACCTGAAAATTACTGAAAATCACCTTAACTACCTATAAATTATAAATAATAGGAAGAAATTGTATTAACTGGGATTAATAAACTGTTGCCACCTAAAGTTTGCTTCACTGCTTTCAAGAATTAAAATTATTTTTCCAAATTTGGCCTAAGGTTTTATCTTTGTATCTCTGCTTCATGTAAAGGAATGCACGACTGGGTAAAAAGAGATTGGATTCATGATAAATGTAATTTGGGATTAGTATGCACTTGTGGGGCCAATTGATTTTTTTTTCATCTCTTCCCTACAAACAAGGAGCATGAGGACTTTGCTAAAAATAATTGGATATTTGGGTGAGGAATTTTGTATATCTGAACAGGTTACAGAGAGAAATATGGTATTTTAAGGATTTTTATCATGAAGTCTGAGGCAACATAACTGTTGCAGAATGTCTGTTACATTTTTTCCCATTCTGTCTCAAAGTAACAGGACTGCTGGTGTATCACAGAACCCCGAAAGCTGTCAACGTTTTCTGATGAAAAGCCAAATGCAATAATCTAGTGAGTGGAAGAAACTTGTCTTACACTGTTTGCAAAAAGTACCAACTTTTTAATGGAGTACATTTCTGCAGTCATCCTTTCAATACTCAAGGTGTATAAATACTTCAACCTAGATACCACACAGCTGAGTTAAGGTTCACCACAGTGAATTCTACTACTGTGTAAAGGCTTATTGTGGTAGTTATAATAGCTCAATAGCACATAACTTCTCCCTGTGAAGTTTTCTCCTGTACATTGTCACCTGAACACTGTCAAATCTCAGGAGTTGACTTAAACTTCTCATTGCTATATATTCAATTTTTGCGGAGAGTCTCCAACCATCCTCCTGGTTGTGATGAGTTTAGCGAAACCTGTATGTGATCTCCCCCTTGAGTCAACCAATTGAATGTTGAAGGATGACGATTACTTTGGCAGGTATCCTGGCAACTCTCTGCAGGAAGAATTTAGTTCAAGCATGTCTGGTTATAAAAAGGATTGAAACTAAAAGAACATAAGTAGCTTGTTGGACAATAGCTTTAAAAGTCCTACATTGTTATCAA
>JARFYF010000063.1:77718706-77729794 GCA_030265395.1 Rhina ancylostomus
GTTGTTGGATAGGCATATGGAGGAATGTGGGATAGAGGGATATGCGGGAGGAAAGGGTTAGATGGTGTGAGGTGTGGGTTGACGGGCGGCACAACGTGGTGGGCCGAAGGGCCTGTATTGTGCTGTATTGTTCTATGGTTCTATTCCTACTGTTTGTCTTCTGATGATTTACCAATCCTCAGTACATGCAAGTATATTACCTCCAGTTTTGTTTAATAATCTATTGTGTGACACCTTACCCAAGGCCTTTCGAAAGTCCAAATATGCCAAATTAACTGGTATACCCTTATGTATTCTTATAGTTGCAACTTCAAAAAAAAAGCAACAGATCTGTCAAACATGGTTACTCTTTCATAAATCCATGTTGGCTTTGCCCAAATACGTCACTATTTTCAGAGTGCCCTGTTAGCATTTTCTTAATAATAGGTTCCAGTATTTACCCAATTACTGATGTTAGGCACAGTGGTTTGTGGTTTCTTGTTTTCTCACTCCTTCCTTTCTTAAATAGTGGGGTTACATTTGTTACCTTCAAATGTGTGGAAACTGTTCTGGAATCCATGGAATTTCAGAAAATAATGACCAACAAATTCCCTACCTCCAAAGTAGCTACCTTCAAATCCCTAGGCTGCAAGTCATCAGATCCTGGGGATTTATCAGAATTCTGTACCGTTAATCTCTTCAATAGTCGCTCTTTACTTAAGAGTCGTAGATTATTACAGCATGGATACAGGCCCTTTGGCCCAATGAGTCCATGCCGATCACGTTGTCCACCTAGCTCGTTCCAATTTCCTGTGTTTGGTCCATATTCCCCCCCAGGCTCCACCCCTCCATCCAAGTGCTTCTTAAATGCTAATGTTGTACCTGCCTCACCCACTTCCTCTGGCAGCTCGTTCCACATACTCACCACCCTCTGTGTGAACAAGTTGCCCCTCAGGTCCCTTTTAGATCTTTCCTCTCTCACCCTAACCTTATGCCCCCTAGTTTTGGACTTCCCCCACCTTGGGGAAAAGACTGTTACTGTCCACCTTTGTGCCTCTCATGATTTTAAACACTTCTATGAGGTTGCCCCTCATTCTCCTACATTCCAAGGAATAAGACCTACCCTGGCCAGCTGCTCCCTATAGCTCAGGCCCTCTAGTCCTGGCAACATTGTCATAAATCTTTTCTGCACTCTTTCCAATTTAACCACATCTTTCCTATAATGGGGTGACCAAAACTCCAAGTGCAGTCTCACCAATGATTTATACAACTGCAACATTATGTCCTAGCTCCTAAACTCAATGCCCTGACTGATGAAGGCCAGCGTGCTAAACGCCTTTTTCATCACCCTGTCTCCCTGTGATGCCGCTTTCAATGAACTATGCACTTGTAGTCCTAAATTCCTCTGTTCCATTACGCCCTAGGGCCCTACCATTCATAGTAGAAATCCTACTCTGGCTTGACTTCGCAAAATGCATCGCCTCACACTTATCTGTATTGAAATCTATTTGCCACTCCTCGGCCCACTTCCCTAATTGATGAAGATCCCCCTGTAATCTACTTTAATCTTCTTCACTATCAACAATAGCTCCTAATTCAGTGTCATCTGCAAAATTACTGACCAAGCTTTGTACATTTGCATCCAAATCACTTATATAAATAACAAAGGTCCCAACACCAACCCCTGCAACACACAGCTAGTCACCAGCCTCCATTCTGAGAAACAACTTTCAACCACCACCCTCTGCTTCCTACATCTGAGCTAATTTTGAATTAACATAACTAGCTGTGGCTGGGTTTCATGGGACCTAACCTTCCAGAGCAGCCTGCCTTGCAGGACCTTGTCAAAGGCCTTGCTGAAGTCTGGATAGACAACATCCATTGCCCTACTCTCATCTCCCCTTTTTGTTACCTCTTCAAAGAACTATAAAAGATTCATCAAACACGAGCTCCCACGCACAAAGCCATGCTAATTCCTCCTAATCAGACTCCATCTATCCAAATGCTGTTAGATCCTGTCCCTCAGAATTCCCTCCAGTAACCTCATCACTGATGTCAGGCTGACCAGCCTTGTGCTTATGTCTTTGAGCTCCTCGTTTACTCCAGACCCTTCTTCCTCCACTATTGTTGAGAGATTTTCTGGATCTTCCATGAAGACAGGCACAAGGTATTTTTGTTTCATTTATCTACCTTTTCCTTATTCCCCAATATGCTTACTGCTGCCTTGGTCAATAAAGGATCCACTTTAACTTCTGCTAATCTTTTCCTTTTTATATATCTATAGAAGCTCTTAAAATCCATTTTTAGGTTTCTCTCTAGATGACTGGCATATTCTTTCTTCCTTAGCCTTTGTAATTTCTTGTTCATCCTTTACTGAACGTTGAAATTTTCCCAACCCTCAGCCTTTTATTTTGGCAAAGACGTTTCTTTTGATCTTATACTTGAATGCCATGAATGGACCACTTTTCTTGTTTTATTTTGCCATCAATAAATTATATATTGTACATACATAATGTTTTAATTCTCTAAGTCTCTAAATCTTCTAAATCGCTTGCATTCATTTGTATAAATGGTCGTTTGACTGTGGCTCTTCATCCTTATGACACAGAAGGTTTCTGTATATCCTGTCTCATCTAAGTCAGAATTCTAAATACTTCTGATGTGTTAGCCTCTTATCAGCATTTCTCTAATGAAGGTAGACCAAATCATCCAAGCCTTTCTGCATATTTTTTTTCTTCATTTCCTCAAACCTGACACTGCCATATCCATACATGTACTTTGGCACATAACCATATACTGATAGTGTGGGCTGTTGAGAGTTTGAGTTTTCTAATTTCCATTCAGGTTGTGGTGATGTTGCAATTACTGCCTGTTTCTCTGCATGAGGGCCACACTAAGTCAACCAGGAATTCCCACTCTTATCCTCCAAAGTACCTTGGCAGCCACTTAATTGTAATGGACCCTAGGGTTGTATACATCATGGACACTTGCTGACTTGAATTGCAAGGGCCTGAGAAGTCCATGCCTTAACATGAGAAAATATTTTTAGAAAAGGCCAAAGGTGAAATAGTATCAGAGGGGAGATAAGTTTCTTCTGGTTTAGTCAACCTACATTGGGATGAGGGTCAGCTATTCAAAATCCCATTGTTTGCTAAACATGGATTAAATGTTTGCTGTTTGTGAAAATGGCAATGTTTGAATTGTTCATTTAGATTACAATGTGTCTTGTCGGATCCGGTTATTTTTGAATCCACAGGTTCTTTCAGGAGTCCAGCAATGAGTTGAAAACAACTTGGTGCTTCGCAAAGTTTTATTGGAAAAGCTTAAAACAAAGAAACAGTCACAGACCACATGGCACTGGCTTTGATGAGCCCAAACAAAGGGAACAAAAGAAAGCTCAGGCCAGGGGGGAGGAAGAGCAAGAGAGAGGTTAACAAAAAGCAACACCTTTTATACCTGAGATAAGAGGTATTCCCTAGCTAACAATAGTCCAATCAGGAAACCTATTAGATGCTTGTGGCCAAACCAACCAATGAAAAAACCACATATTTACCTGATGGACGAACCAATAAGATAGTAAGCGGCCATTCCTTGTGCAGCCACTTGAGGTGTATTAAACACTATACATGTTAAAAAACTAATTAAAACAGTCAAATCCAACATCTGTAAACATTCAGTGTTTGACACCAAAGCTTGGGTAACTCAGCCAGATTTGCTTCTATGTTTCTTGTTCACTGGTCTTTACTGAGTGAATCAAGATTTGGAAAAAGGATGTTCTCAATGTTGCTACTTCACTGTTAATGATTCCCAAATTTGAACACCACTAATTGCAACTTGTGATTTCTGAAGGTTAATAAGCAGAAGTTTAAATGCTATTCATAGACCTAGACTCCATCAGATAAATAATGTCTGAAAACTGAAAACTTTGACACACCCAGCCCAAAGCACTGAACTTTCAGTTGCTCAAAAGTAGATTGTTGTCAGACATTGTTAGGTAGTCTGCAAACCATTCCAAAATAAACCACAAGGGTTTAATAATGAAAATGTGTAGGAATAAGCTGTGGGGATTCTGTCTGCCATTACTAGAAAACGTGCCCTTTACTTGCTTGTGTTCCTCCTTGGGAGAGTCCAGGTATGAGCTACGTATGTACAGTTGCACTGTCACACTGCTGCTGCCACAGTGCGTTAAGACATCACTAAGTATAGGGAGCTTGGTCTTTTTTGCATGTTAAAACCCTGAACATAGCTTAAATTGTTGAATGCCTTAATCATTCTAAAAGTTATGCACTTAGGTCTTTAGCAGGTGAAAGTTATTTTCAGTTCTATTAAGCAAACTGGTGTTTGTAGGGATAATATTAGGCTGTGATTCTATAGCTTTTGCTTTGGAGCTCCTTGTCTGATAGTGTTACGGGGGGGGGGATGGATTTAATTCACTTGGATCCTCAAAACTGTTAATGAATGCTCAGGAGAAGAAGTGGAAAAGTCACTTGTTGATGAAAATTGGGTTGAGGCTGACGATACTTTTGATCTTGACGTCTGTCTTTTGTGATGATCAGTTTATGGAGAACTGTGGAAGACGGGAATGTTTGAACGGATGACTATTCAAATAGACGAAGACGAACACAGTATTGAGATGCATTTGCCTTACACAGCTAAAACCATGGAAAGGTAAGACTGCCAACTGTTGTACACCGTGAATGAGTGCACATTTATTGGGTAGATTGGGCTTGCATTGCCTTCCGTGATTTAATTGAGCTGTTTCAGGTGACCAGTGGGATTGGTGGGGTAAATTTGAGAGAAGTTATTTCCCCTGGCAGGTAGAGTGAACGTGGGTGGGGTGGGTATGTGAGTTTAGAACAAGATCAAATAACTAAAATTAGAGCTAAGTTTTCAGAAAAGATGTCAGGAAACACTTCACCACACAGAGGGAGGCAAAGACTTGAAATTCCTTTGAACTGCTATTGAGGCTGAGGGTTGGCTCACACATCCAGCTCTTTGTATCGCCATCTGCCTTTACCCCTGCACCGTCCCTAAGTTGCCAGGCCATTTGATTGTGCTCCCATCCATTCTCTAGTTACTGCAGACTTAATTATTACAATGCACTGCCTATTCATCATTCTCATTCTCTATCAAGTAAATCTGCAGTCATCCAAAACTCTGCTGTCTGTCTCCCAACAAGTCCTCTTCACCTATCATCCAGTGCTTGCTGCCATATGTCAGCTCCCTGGTTAAGAAATGGCTCAGTTTTTTAAAAAAAATGACACCCTTATTTTGAAATCACTCTTTGTGTCTCCAGTCTCTTCCAGCTCTAGAACATCTGATGTCCCTTCAAATATAGTTTCTTAATCATCTCTGAATCTCATCATTGGCTGCCATATCAGCTGTTGAACCCTGAAATTGCCTCTGTAAATCTCTACACTTCCCGACATTTCTTTTTAAAACCTACCTCTATGACCAAGATTTTGTTATCTGTCTTAGTTATCTTGCTATGTAGCTTGATGTCAAACTTGATTGACTAAGTCCATATGAAGTGCCTTGAGGCATTTTACTGTGGTAAAGGTGGATATAAACACACGTTGTTATTGAAAACCTCTTCATTGCTAAAACTTTGGCTGCTTTTGGCATGCACATTGGTGGCAAAATAGTAGTCCAAGGGAATTTTTGAGAGGCTGATTGACATACAAGGTATATTGTGGTAATCGTTTGTTTTTGCTCATTTATGCACTCTTTCCTCTTACTGTGCACTTGTGAGCATTAACAGACTGTGAACAAGGTTCCTAATTTTAGAATTGATTACTCACCTTGCACCTTGTAAGTATACTGATGAACAATGCCTAATGTAGAACAATACTCATATCTACACAATTCAATTTAATAAAAGTGTTGCAGGTGCTTAACAGATGCATATTTGGACAGAATTTGAAACAAAATACTAAGATGTGTAAGTGAATGCTTAGTCAAAAAGGTATGTTTTAAAGAGCAACTTTGAGGAGTGAGAAGCAGAGGTGTTTAGGGAATGAATTTGTGAGCTGAGTGTTCAAGGGGCTGAAGGCACTATTGCCGACAGTGGAGCACTAAAAATCAAGGAAGAGTAGGAGGCCAGAGCTGGAAGAATGTGCAGATATCCGAGAATTATAGGGGAGGAGGACATTACATAGTCTAGGGAGGGCTTTGAAGACCAGGAAGTGAATTTTAAAATTGGGGTGTCGTTGGGAGCCAAAGTAGGTCAACAAATGCAGATGTGATGCATTGTTCAATTTCTTTTGGACGTTTTGGCCAATTTCAAATAATGAACTGAAAATTGGAGCTGTTGTGTGCGATAAATGGGGAATTACCACTTTTCTTGAGAGTTTTAATTGGACCAATCCTAATGCAAACCATGTTTTAAGTCTTGTTAAAATCGAATTTAATGTCTCCAAATGGGCTGACCTTGTTCTACAATTATCACTAGCTGAGGCTTGCTGAATTGGAACAAAGTAGGTTTAGTACCACTCTCAATAAAGCACAAGTTGTGCTGGAACAGCAGGGAGATAATGCAGGGTCATGTAATGGCCTCCAGTTGTGAACTTTGGGATATTTGCTTCTTTTGGGTAATGATGTCAGCATTTTGCATTCATTTGGCCAGGAATCACACAAAAGTGTGAATAGTACAAAAGTGCTTGGCATTTATTTGTAAAGAACCTCTTCCCTGTTTAAAATTTAGCAGATTTTATGCCATTACTTTCAGATAAGGCAAGACCTCCACTGAATTATTGCCATTTAGTGGATGTACATTTAAAAAATCCATAAGCATTGGATATTCTGTGGAAATATTTTAGTGCCAAAGTATTCTATACAAACATTATTGGGTCAATACTGGCATTGGAATTTGAAATTGTGGCTCTATTTATCATCCAGCTAATGATAAGGATATGGACAAACAGAGAGATTATTAATGACTAGAAAAGAATAACAAAAATATCGTACAGTGTGACAAAAAAATCCTTTGTCCTTCCAAACTCCCTCCCTCTACAAGATGTAAACTCTGTCATACAATTCATCTGTCAATATGTTCTATTGAATATCTCTGTAGCTGCCCAGGACCCCTTTCTCAGTTCAAGTCTGAAGGGTATTGGCTGGTGGTAGCCCCTTGATATCAATAGCATTTTTCACCGAGCACTAGTCAACTGCTAGATATAAGATAATAGAAAACTGTGCAGAAATCCTTTTCTGTGCATTAAAATCACTGGGCAACTAAGCTACTTTTGAAGACCAGTCACTATTGTAATGTAGGGAAATGAGGTACCCAGATCGTGCACAGCAAGCCACCCAAGCAACAGTGAGTTTAATGCCCTGGTCATCTGCTCCAATTATATTGGCTGAGGGATAAATATTAACCAGGGCAGTGGGAGGAACTTCCGGAGACCAATTACCTTTGCCTGAGAAAGCAGATGCAGCCTTTATTTAACCTTTTATCAATCAGTACTGCAGAGATGTGACAGCTCAGTCAATGAGCTTGAGTCTCTGGAAAGGGCTCAAAAGCATCACCTTCTGAGTTGGAGAACTCTACTGCTGAACGACTGCTGATAACTGAGAACCAAATGAATAATCCAAATAGAGTAATAACCACAAAGTTTAACTTGAAACAGCTAACAATTATGTTTTGTCTCTATTTGTTGTTTAATTTACATATTTTTCTTAAATGACCGTTTCTTTCTGTGTTCTTAACCAGCCAAAAAGATGAGTTAACCATTGTCCCTGTTTTGGTTGGAGCATTGAGTGATTCCAAAGAACAGATGTACGGGGAGCTCTTTAGTAAATACCTTGCAGATCCTCTAAATCTCTTTGTGATTTCATCAGATTTCTGTCACTGGGGTATGTACCTGTTTAAATCACATTGTGAGTCTGCTGTTGGAAACGTTCAGAGAGAAGAACAACTACTATGTTCAATTCAATCATTAAAGTAAAAGGCCCTTTATCCATTGACATTTTTTGGCTATTTTCTACCCAACCTTTCTTCTTTCCCACAATTTCACACAGCAGTGCATATACCCAGAGGTGTATCTTATTTTCATGTATGCTTGTGCACACATGCACAGTACATTTATACATCCCACACACATACAAAACTAATTTTGAAATATCAGCATATTGTACATATACAGGAGCACACCACACATCTACACACATGCTGATATACACACTTGCACACTGACACATGCTTGTATTGTCAACGTATACCCACATAGGCACATCCAGATATACCAGATACATTGCCCACTGCATTTGAACAGGCACCCACATCAGCATATCTGCCTGGATACTGCACACACGTGTGCATCCCAACATGCCCACCGTTCATGAATATATGGCACACTTCCTAGCTTCACATTTATATTGTGGTCCTATTTCAAAGGACAGAGACCAGATCAATTAAAAGGTAAATGCACAAAAGGCAATGCTTTGAACAAAATCTGTCCACAGAATGAAATTGACTGAGTGAAAAGGGGCTCAATTCTGATCGCCTTCAGCTAACTACTGTAATCTGTTTCCTCCAATTGCTTTTTCCATTGCACTTATAAATATGGAGAATATAAAAAGTATTTTATGTATTTGGCTGGGCTGTTTATAAATGTTTAGATCACTTTAATGCTTTTGTATCATTCGCCTTCAAATATCTTAAGAAATCTGTTTGTCTGTCACAAGCAGGGATTAAAATTTTTCACTCAAACAAATTTGTTGGGAGTTTACAAGTGTCTAGCTGCCCGTTTCTGATGCTTGTTGCCAGGGTACAATGGGATGCTACTGATGTTTCAGCATGAGGGTATGTTGTTAGGAGATACATTAGCTTTCCCTTATATCTTCTGCCCAGCTACTAAAGTATTTTATATTTACAGTGCCAGTGAGCCACAGAGATAGAAGCTTGGGGTCAAGTGAACTAAGTGGTAGAATAGATTGGCTTTTCACCTTTGGAACTTGGGTTCAAATCCAGTACACTCTGAATTGACTTCCTTGTGACCAAAGATCAAAATACACCACTGTCCCTGGTCTAACACTAATTGGCATTCTCACACTGAAGTCATCGGATGCTTTTTGTGGAGAATGGACAGTGCTACACTTCTGAAATAGAGGGCATTCCCTCGGGTTAGGGCCAGAACGTAGGGTGCTTTACCCAACATCTGGCTGATCTGGAAGTGCTTGAGGCCATCAGTCGAAGCTTGATCGAGAAAGTTCCATTTGCATGTCCCTCATCTTGAAAACTAAACAATTCACATAATGAGAAATTAGTTCATGCAAGTTATAATGTATATTTTATATACATTTAATGGATTTACTGAGAACCACAAGCACAAATGAATGCAAATTCCTTAAGTGTAGAATATTAGTTATCTAAGATTTCACAAGGCCCATACCATTATGTAGAGAACTCTGGACATTTACAGCATACCCGGAGGCCACTTGGATTACAATGCTGCAGTGGTTGTAATGTTTCTAGCTGGGATGAAGCGTACCCCACCACCTCTGCCTTCGATTTCTGACCTTTGTTATCTTTCAGGGCAACGTTTTCGATACACGCATTATGATGAGAGTCAAGGGGAGATCTACAGATCAATTCAGCACTTGGATAAAATGGTATGGGAAATGATGGGTTGTTTTGAGGAAGTGAACTCATTTCTGCCTCCCCCTTTCTTCCCCCACCCCATGTACTTTTGTTCACATTTGTATTTAATCAGCTACCAATATCAGTAAACTGTACACTAATGTGCCCACAGCACTTCTATTGCTACTTAGCCCATGATCCCTGCACAGAATGTGCATCTTGGAAACAGTCATTTGGTCCAACCGACATTTATTTTTCATTCATCTTCAGGGCATGGGCATTGCTGGAGAGGCCAGCATTTATTGCTCAAATCTGATTGCCCTTGAAGTGCTGGTAAGCTGTTGCCGTAACCTTCTGCAATCCTTCTTGTGAAGATACTCCCACGGTGCTGTTGAGGAGGGAGTTCTCAGATTTAGACCCAGCCACAGGGGAGAGCCATTGGTGGTGATGTTGTTCCCATGCTGCCCTGGGCCTTGGTTCTAGAGGCTTTGTGTTTGGGAAGTAGTCTGGGTGAATAACTGTAGACAATACAAACTGCAGCCACTATGCACCATTCCTGGGGGGAATGCACATGTACCATGGTGGGCAGCTGGCTTTGACCTGTAAGGTTCTGAGATTATTGTGAGTTGTTAGAGCTGCACTCATCCCAGCAAGTGGAGAGTTAGTGCAAGTGTATATCACACATTCACCTCACTGTTTCAACTAACTATAACTTCTGTTCTACCCCTTGTGCATATTCAAGTTTCTCTTAAAAAGCTTTTATGCTATTTGTCTCAGATGCTCTATGTGGTAGAAAGTGCAGTATTCAAACCATACACAAGATAAAGAAGTTTCTCCAGAATTCTCAGCTGGAATTATTGTTGACCATCTTATATTCATGGCTCCCATTTTTGAACTCACCCATGTATGGGTGTATCCCCTCTACATAAAAATTTAAGACCACCATCAGCCATCAATGTTTTTATCCATGAAAGCATAAAGACTTGATGGTTCTGCTATTGAACCAGGAGTGATTTCTCCAGGCTATTTGCCTTTTGATTAACTATCTTATTTAAATACATGAAGCTAATTACAGTTGAAAGGTGGGTAGCATACTTCTCCTTTGCTGTCAACCATTTGAAGAGTGACTCAATCTGTTTGTGTTTGGCCACTCATGGCCCCCTATTATTTGTATCTTTAGTTGGATATAATTACTGGGTGTCTCTCCTCACCATTCACTGTTCCTCACCTGCAAGCAAACATTACATTGGAAAGCTGCTGACATGTCAGATGTCATTTTTCAGCTGCCTCAGCCCTAAGCTCTGCAATTTGCCTCTCAAATCTCTCCAGCTCCTTCCTTAAGATGCTCCTTAAATCCTTTGGACCAAGCCTTTGGACATGTTTCAGTGTTTCCTTTCATGTCTCTGCATCAGATATCTGATAATGCTCTTAGGTGTCTTGGGATGTTTTACTATGTTAAATATGCTTTATAAATGCAGGCTTTTGATGCAAATTCTGCCAAAAGCATTCATACTGTAGCTTTTTTCTTG
>JARFYF010000063.1:77776544-77789803 GCA_030265395.1 Rhina ancylostomus
CTTCCTCTGTTTGTCCAATGCAGGCCTCTTATGTGGCTCCTGGGATGGGGAATTGTGCTATGAGGGGAGAGAGTAAGGGACCAGGCCTTTACTGTTCTGATTTCTGCATTGTTTTCCTTTCTACTTCCTCAATGTATATACGAATGGACTGATCTGTCTGGATGGCACGCAAGCAAAAGTTTTTTTTACTGTACCTCAGTACACGTTGCAATAATAAGCCAACTCAAATTCCTCCACTGTCTTAACAAAAGAAGGTGATCTCCCTGAAATGTACAAAATTCTTAAAAGGCTCGATGGGGTAGATGCAGAGTTAATGATTCCACTCCCCAGGGCTCGGGGGGGGGGGGGGGGGGTGTTGCGGGCAGTAAAATCAAGAAGTGTCGTAGTCTCTAAGTGGCATGGTAGTGCAGCTAATAGAGCTACTGCCTCACAGCTCCAGTGACCCAGGTTCAAATCTGACCTTCAGTGCTGTCTATCTGGAGTTGGCATGTTCTCTCTGATACCTTGTGGGTTTCCACCAGATACTCCAATTTCCTCTCCCATCCTAAAAACATGCAGGTTGGCATGTTCATTGGCCATTGTTAATTGCTTGCATTGTGGTCTTTTTTTAAAGAATCTGGTGGTAAATTGAAGGGAATGTGGGGAGAATAAAATGGGTTTAGAGTAGGATTAGTGTAAATAGTTGTTTTCAGTGGGCTGAAGGGCCTGTTTCTGTGCAGGGTGAAAACCTACTGAAAAAGAAGATGGGTCATTCAAGACAGATGAGAAGACACTTCTTCACCCAGAGGATAGTGGAGCTTTGAAATTCACCCAAGAGAATTATGGAGGCCTAGTTGCTGACTATATTGAATGCACAGATTGAAAGACTTTTTAGATATTAAGGGAATCAAGGGATATGGGATTACTTTTAGGTAGTGGTGCTGAGGTAAATGGTCAGCCATGTTGTTATTGAAGTCTGGAGCAGGCATGAGGGTCTGAATGGCCTATTCCTGCTTACATTTCATATGCTCATCATACCTTTGGCTATCATCCTCCAGTGAGAGCATTATATAAATGTACTTTTTTAAAACCAAATCTTCACAGTATGTTTTTGACCTCTGTTGAATATAACCCCCCACACTCTCCATCTATGCAAATTCTACAACTTGGGAACAATATTAACACAGTTGTAGTCTGGGCCTGAAAGCATCCCCTATTCTTCTGTACCAAATTAAATTGTTGATTAGTCTCTCCTCTCTTTTCTTTAGAAGCCACTCTGGAGAAGGAAGACCAAATGACTGATGAGCCTAAAAAGAAAACTAAGAAAAACTTTATAGAGACAAATGTTGTTGTCAAGGAAGGTTTCATCCCCTTTTCAACCAGAATCTACAACTATGGAAAGTCTTTCTTTGACAGTTCATCTGATAATTCAACAGAAAAATGAAATTCAGAAAAATGAATTGTTCCAGCAGCATTGTGAAAGACTTATTCTTTGGTCTTCCTTGATACACTGAGGACTTTTCAAAACATTTGCCCTTTATCTGTAGTCCTGACGCAGGGTCTCAGCCTGAAGTGTTGACGGTTCCTTTCCCTCCCACAGATGCTGCTCGACCTGCTGAGTTCCTCTAGTGGATTGTTTGTTGCCCTCAATCTGTAAAGTTGCCTTGCAATGTGCAAACTTCAGTTGACCACTTGCTATCTATATAATAGATAACAGATGGACCTCTGTAACGGTTGCTCTGTTATCCTGGACAGAGATAGCCTGTTTTTAATGAATAACATCCATTATGTCTTGACAGTGCTGACATCTCCTGGACTGTGCCATTGAGAGAACATGGGTATTTACAGATTGTTGATGGGATGTTGTTACAAACATTTTGGCATGAAGGTTTATCTGCTATATTTTGGTAGATATACAATCAATCTGCAGAACACCATTTTATAAATGCCAGCCCATTTTCCTCCTTATTCCTTTCTCCCAAGACATGGGTGATCTGCTGTCAGGACTCTCCACTGTTGCTTTGAAATTAGCCAATTGGAGTGATTGATCCTTCCTCTTTGTCAAAAAGCCCATTGCATTTTTAAAGCATGATTAAAACCAACCCAGATGGGAGTACTTCACGTAAACCATTACTACTTCTGGGGTGCAGAGTATTACTTTCATATTCTACAGAATGATAATTCGTTACCATGATGCATATTCATGATTTCTGTTAAAAAGGTCAACTGGTGAGGAAAAATTAAAATCTGTCTAAAGCTTTCCTGCCACTATTACAATATTATTTTAGAATTTAAAAGAATGATAAATACAGTTACAATTTGATGAGCAGAACTGTTAAGTGCCTGTTGATCTGAGCTCATTTCATTAAATTGGGACCTTTTCAAATTAACAGTCTAACAATGGTTTAATAATTAGAAATCAATTCACGATGCACATTTGTGTATAATATTCATTTGTGATGTGTCATTAAAGAGCAAGTTCAGAATTACAATTTTATTTGAAATTATGAAGCAATCACATAATCTGTTGTGAGATGAAGTCAATTGAAGGTGCTCCAGTGTCCAGATTTAATTCTGCACATGCCTGTAGTTCTGTTACCTGTGTCTCACCTTATCCAAGTGATAAAGGTGTGGACATTTGCTGCTGTCCTGGGTAGTTTACCTTGTTCTACCCAATCCTGTGGATATAGTAGTGATCGGTGCCATAAAACTAATGCTCATAATACAGGTGCTGGACTCAAGGAGTTCTGATTGACCTAGGAAACAAGTGTAAGATTTAGATAACCCAGCTCAATGTTTCTGTATTCCTGATGCTGTGGATTTTGATCTCCGTGACTACTTTGTTTTCAAAATACTTGGTAGCCAGAGCCGAGAGTACCCTTGGGTTCAGTTATCTTTGTGGTGATGTATCTTGATTCATGGAGTAGTTTTGGTACAGGTATGTCAGCAGGTTTGTGTTTTATTGCTGCTGTTATGCAGTCTCCAGGAAATGTTTACTGCCTTAATAATAGGTCAGCACAACAGTTTAATTCCCAAAGCAGTTAGGTGTACTTAATCCATAACAAGCTTTCAAATAATTTAGACTTTCTGCACTGGACTCCTCTGGGAGAAAAGTTCATAGTAATGAGCACCCTTGTCATGTTTCCCTAATATAGTTGTAAGTGTTTTAAAAATGCCATGAATTCATATTTCACATTCCTTTTAAGACTTTACAGCCAATGAAGCACTTTTGAAGCACTATTGTTGTACAGTAGAAAACACAGCAACTAGTTTGGACACAGAAAGCAGCTTTGTGACAATGACCAGATAACTGGTTCTTGTTGAGTGAGGAATAAATATTGGCTGGGATGCTGGGGATAATTGCCCTGCTCTTCAAAATGGGGTATGTTATATGCATTTGGGTGAGCAATCAAGCATTGGTTTAACATCTCATTCAAAAAGTGACACTCACTGAGTCGCACCAAACTGACAGTAGAAACTGATGGATCATTATTACCACTGCTCTGCCAGATGTACTCTGCACTATCAAGCATCTACAGCCCCAGTCGAATTAAGCTAGTTTTCAGGACTTTCAACTCAATTCTGCCAAACCACAATACAATGTTCTGGTATCCCTATTCCTCAAAAACTTCTTTAGTAATTACTGTTAAAGGTGCAAAACAGTTCCCTAGGGTAATATCAAAACAGAGACATCCTACCCATCAAGAAAAGGCAAGCAGACTGGAGCTCTTTAGAAAACAGAAGCCTGAGGAGCAGTCTGGGTGAGCTTGGAGAAGATATGGGCCAGATGGAAATTAGGGCAGCATGTATATGAAGGGGTCATTAATAAATGATTTAAGAGAAGATTCTCTACCTCATGATTGGTAAGATAGTGGAACTGAATAATGGAGACGAGGGTAAGTAGAGGGAAAAAGGAACCTCTGATGAGATTAAACGGTAGTGAGAAATCTTTTGTGAAGCAGAAATATGGTCCAGGTGGAACAAATGGCCAATCTCTGTGGTGAACTTTGTAACTAATTTCATATTAATCCTCCTGTTATTAAGCGAGTCCTGGATCCACTTGGTCTCTTGTTGCATCAACATTTTACTAATTAAGAGAGTCATCTTATACCTTTAATCACAGTGAAAACACATTCCCTTAAGAGAAGTAACTAGTTTCTGTGAGGTCTGAGTAATCCTATTTAATTACCAGAGTTTATACTCAATTTTTTCTCAGATCTTTTTTATTTTTCTCTTACTTCCAAAAAAAAACTTTCCACTCCCACTCTGTGCACAATTTCAGACAGTTAATCACATGCCTTCACAATCATCACAATAAGCAGACAGTGTAAAGATTCTCACCAGTCTGTGCTAATGAATTGGTGTTCAGTTGTATCAAATAAATTCACAGCCATTTTATTCTCGATATCTCACCAATCTACCTGTTGCAAATATATCTGTCCAAGACAGGTTTGACAGGCCTGGGCACTGAACATTTCTCGTAGAGGCAAAATCCCTTTACATCACAAACATCATGTGTGGCATCATCATTCTGCTAAATGGGATAGACTACTTGTTCAAAACTGGGCAACTCTGGGCAGTACAGTGACCCGGGAGGCAGTGCTGCTGCCTCATGGCTCTGGTTCAAACCTGCCCTCTAGTGCTGTCTGAGTGGAGTTTGTTCCTTCTCACTGGGACTATGTGGGTTTTCCCTGAATGCTCCAGTTTCTTCCCACATTCCAAAGATAAAGTCAAAGTCAAGTTTCTTGTCATGTGCACAAGTATGTATGTGCACAAGTGCATTAAAAAAACTTACTTGCAGCAGCATCACAGGCATGTAGCATCAGCTACGTAACATTCACAAGAAAAACAAAATTATATAGGGAAGTACACAATTAGAACAAAAAAAGTTTATTGTCATGCAAAGTGGTCATAGTTTTGATATACTGAGGTGGTGATTTGGGCTGTGCAGGTTAGTTCAAGAATCGAATAATTGAAGGGAAATAGCTGTTCTTGAACCTGGTGGTATGGGTTGGAAAGTTAATTGGCCACCTGTAAAATGCCTGTAGAATAAGTGGGTCATAGGAGCATTGGGAACTTGCTAATGGGCATGTGGGAAAGAATAGGTTATGGTGGAATATGTGGGGGAATGGAATTGCTCTGAGAGATGGAATGGGATGAACAGCCTCCTATGTCATAACAAAAGATAACATGATTCAGCACCAGCAGATTAGTGTTCCACCACAATCATGATCAAGCATATCCCTCACTCTAACATTGTAATTACATCAGAGGACCAACCTGCAATGAGGTGTGGAGAAGTGTGTATCTAGTGTACCTGAGCGTATCTAAAAATGAGGTGTCAACCTGGTGAAACTGCAACACGTTTGCATGCAATCGGTCCCACAATCCTTTGATCAGATCAAAGCTCTGCAGGCCTGTCACAACTAGTCATGGATGGTGGTGGATAATTGGACCTCCAAGAGCATGTAAACCCTCGACAATGGCAGGGTCCAGCAAATGTGGGCCAAAGGCATGGCTGAAGCATGGGCAACCATTTTCAACCAGAAGTGCTGTGTGGATGAGCCATCAGGGCTTCCTGCTGAGATCCCCGCCATCACAGAACACCAAGAAATGCTCGAGAGCGCCGGATACAGGCAGTGAGGCCGGATTATCCAGCTGCAGAACCATAGAATCATTGAAACATAGAGCACAGAAACAGGCCCTTTGGCCCACCTCATCCATCTTTACTGCAATGCCGATCAACTTCAGATCCGTATCCCTCTAGGCCTTTCCTATCTGAGCACCTGTACAAACGGTGTAACTGTATCTGCCTCTTGCACCTCGATCCACCATAACAACCACCTTCTGGGTGAAAAATATGCCCCTCAGATTGCCTTTAAATTTCTCTCCTCTCACCTTAAACCTGTACCCTCGAGTGCTAGATTCCCCTACCTTGGGGAAAAAGACTCTGATTATCTATGCCCCTCATAATTTTATAAACCTCTGTAAGGCCACCCTTCAGCCTCCTACATTCTTGTGAGAATAAACCCAACTTGTCTAATCTCTCAGCTAGGCAGTTCAAAGAAGAGAAACTAATGTCCTGAAACATTTCGAAATTATGAATGAGGAGGTGTTGGCAGTCTTGAGGCGTATAAAGGTGGGTAAATGTCCAGAGCCTGATCAAGTGTAACCTAGAACATTATGAGAAGCAAGGAAGAAATTGCAGGACCCTGGCAGAGATGTTTGTATCTTCCTTAGCCACAGGTGAGGTACCGGAAGACTATAGGGTGGCTAATGTTGTGCCTTTATTTGAGAAGGGCTGCAAGGACAAGCCAGTGAACTTCAGGCTAGTGAGCCTAATGTCAGTGGTGGGAAGTTACTAGAGGGGATTCTCAGATACAGGATCTATCTGCATTTGCAAAGGCAAGGACTAATTAGGAATAGTCAGCTAGGTTTTGTGCGTGGGAAATTGCATCTCATGAATTTGATTGACCTTTTTGAAGAGGTGATCAATAGGATCAAAGAGGGCAAGGTGATAGACTTTGCCTATATGAACTTTAGAAAGGCCCTTTGACAAGGTTCTGCATGGTAACCTGGTCCGGAAGGTGAGAACATCTGGGATCAAGGGTGAGATAGCCAATTGGATACAAAGTTGGCGTGGTGGAAGTAGTCAGAGGGTGGTAGTGGAGGGTTTTATTTCAGATTTGAGGCCTGTGAACAGTGATGTGCTGCAGGGATTGTTGCTGAGTCCCCCCTGTTATTTGTCATACATATGAACAATTTGGATGAGAATGTAGATGGCATGATTACTAAATTTGTAGGTGATACCAAAATTGGTGGTGCAGTGGACAGTGAAGAAGGTTATCTAAGGTTACAGCAGGATATAGATCAACTGGGAAAGTGGGCAAGTGAATAGCAGATGGATTTTAACCCAGATGAGTATGAAGTGATGCATTTTGATTAGTTAAAGCAAGGCAGAACATGCACAGTGAATGGAAGGTCCCTGAGGAGTGTTGTAGAGCAGAGAGAGCTAGGGGTACAAATACTTAAGTTCCCTATAAGTGGCAACACAGGAGGGCAGGGTAGTGAAGAAGGCATTTGTCGTGCTTGCCTTCATTGATTAGGGTATTGAGTACAAGAGCTAGGATGTCATGTTACAACTGTAGAAGACATCAGTGAGATTACACCTTGAAGTATTGTGTGCAGTTCTGGTTTTGCCATATTCCTAGGATGTGGTTAAGCTAGACACGGTGCAGAAAAGATTCACGAGGATGTTTGCTGGGACGGGAGGGCTTGAGATATAAGGGGAGACTGGATAGGTTGGGACTGTTTTCCGTGGACTGAAGAAGGCTGAGGGGTGACCTTATAGGGATTTATAAAATCATGAGGGGCATAGATATGGTGGAAGGTCACAATCTTTTTCCCAGGGCAGGGGAGTCTAAAACTAGAGGGCATAAGTTAGGGCAAGAAGGGAAAGACTTAAAGGGGACCTGAAAGGCAAGTTTTTCATGTTGGGGGTGGTGGGGAAGTGGAACGAGCTGTCAGAGGAAGTGGTAGAAGTGGGTACAATTGCAGCATTTAAAAGACATTTGGGCAGGTCCATGGATAAGAAGGGTTACAGGTATACAGACCAAATGCAGGAAGTGGGACTAGCTTGGGTAGACACTTTGGTCGGCATGAACAAGTTGGGCCAAAGGCTGTATAACTCCCTGACTCAATGGCCCTCCTTATAACTCAAGCCTTCCATTCCAGGCAATAACCCAATGAATCTCTTCTGCACTCTCTCTATTGCCACTACATCCTTCCTGTCATGTAGTGATCAGAATTAAACACAAACTCCAAGTGCAATCTAACCAAAGTTTTGTCAACGTGACGTCCTAACTCCTATACACTATGCCTCAGGTTATGAAGGCAAGCATACCAAATGCTTTCGTCACTACCCTAACCACCACTTTCAGGAAGCGATGGTCTTGCACCCCAATGTCCCTCTGTACATCTATGTTTCTGAGGTCACTGCCATTTACTCTGTATGTCCCACCAGAACTTGACTTCCCAAAATACATACCCTCATACTTGTCAAATTCCATCTGCCGTTGCTCCGCCCAACTTTCCAGTTGATCTATGTCCCAATGTATTCTTAGACAACTTCCTTTGCTATCTATGACTCCTCCAGTTTTTGACTCATCAGCAAACTTGCTAATCATACCCCCTACATTCTCATCCGTTATTTATATGCAGCACCAATCCCTGCAGTACACCAGTTGTTACAGATTTCTAGTCAGAAAAGCACCCATCCACTACTATACTCTGCCTCTTATCACCAAGCCATTTGGATCCAGTTTGCCAACATACCATGGATCCCTTGTGCCTTAACCTTCTGGATCAGCCTACCATGCGGGACCTTGTCAAAAGCCTTACTGAAGTCTCTGCAAACCACGTCTATCAATTTGCCTTCATCAATTTTTGCCTTCATTAATTTTCTTAGTTACTTCCCCATAAAGCTCAATCAGATTTGTGAGACGTGATCTCCCCTGCACAAAACCATGCTGATGACTCCTAATCAGTCCTTGCCTTTCCAAGTGAAGATAAATCCTGTCCCTCAGAATCTTTTCCAACAACTTCCCTACCGCTGATGTAAGGCTCACCAGCCTGTAGTTTCCAGGCTTGTCCTTACAGCCCTTTTGAACAAGGGGACAACATCAGCTATCCTCCAGTCTACTGGTACCTAACCTGTGCCTAATGAAGATGCAAAAACCCCTGACGGTCCCAGCGATCTCCTCCCATTGCTTCCCTTCACATTCTGCTATTGATCCCGTCAGGCACTGGGTATTTATCCACCCTAATTTGGGCCAATTTTTCTAACACTTCCTCTTTCCTTATACAGACATGTTCAAGAATACCAATGTACCCCTTCCTTAATTCTCCAGCCTTCACATCCTTCTCCCTGGAGAATACTGACAAGTATTCATTTGCTCTGGCTCCACACACCCTTGGTCTCTGACGGGATCTACAGTTTCCTTAGCTACTGTCTTGCTTCTAATATACTGATGAAAGGTTTTAGGATTCTTCTTAATCTTACTTACCAAGGTCATTTCATGGCCTCCTTTTGCCCTCCTAATTTCTGTGTTAATTTTTCTCCTATATTCCATATAAACCTCAGAGGATTCGTTCGTTAATAATTTTCTTCTTCTCCCTGATCAAACTTTCAATATCCTTTGTTAACTAAGGTTCCCTCGCTGACACCAAACTGTAGTGCTGAAAGACTGTGCTCCAGAACCAGCCGTTCCTCTACCCAAGCTGTCCCAGCACAGTCACAACACTTGCAATATGAAAAGTTACCCAAGTATGTTTTATTCACAGAAAAAAACAGGGCAATGTGATCTGGCTAATTACAGTACAATCATCCACCTCTGAATCATCAGCAGAGTGACAGCACTGATGGTATTATAAGGCAGCACTTCCCAATAATTTGCTCATCAATGTTCACTTTTGTTTTTGTCAGATCTCATTGCAACTTGAGTTCAAACGTGGATCAAAGAACTGAATCTGGGGAGCCGGGGTCAAGTGAGAGTGATGTCCCTTCACATCAACCTGCACTCGATCAAGTGCAACATCCAGGAGACCTGGTAAAACTGAAGCTAATGGTAATCAAGGCAACCAACAGTTGGAGTCACACTGCACAAAGAAGATGGTAATGGTTGCTGGATGCCAATCTTCCCAGTGCCAGGACACTGCTGCAGAAGTTCCTCAGGGGAGTGTTTGTGGTCAAGACATCTTCAGCTGCTTCATCAGTGGCTTCCTTCCCTTATAAGGTCAGAAGTGGGGGCATTTGCTGATAATTGTACAATGTTCAGTTCTATTTGCAAGTTCTCAGAAAAGCAAGTAGCCCACTCTTGCATGTAGCAGACAACATTTAGACATGGGCTGATAAGTGGCAAGTAATGTTTGTCCCGATAACATGCAGACAATAACCATTTCCAATGAGAGGGAGCCTAACCAGCTACCCTCTATATTCAATAGCACTATCATTGCCTAATTGTCCCCTGTACGATTAACCATTGACTAGAAACATAACTGGACTAACTGTATAAATACTGTTGACTACAAGAGCAAGCTACAGGCTGAGTATCTTGTGACAAATGACACAGCAAAGCCTTTCCACCATCACAAGGTGCAAGTCTGGAATATGATAAAATACTCTACACTTGCTTGGATAAGTGCAGCTCTAACTGTAGTTCTCCCCTACATCTGTTGTCTGAGTTTGGCATGAACCTGTCTGCATGGGGTAAAACTAGTCAAAAGTCACAGAACAGCACAACCCAGAACTTTTTAAAATGTTTATTAAAACTTTATATTAGTTGTAATCTTAGCTTAAACACTATAGGTAATTTAACATCAAATATTACAATAAATTACAAAAGAATTATATAGTATATAACACTACCAAATACTTGCAAGGATATGGCCTCTGTACTCTTAATGATCCTACACAACTTTAACTCTTAACTGTAAGTAACCTTCAGCTCAGATGTACAGTATATCTCACTAATTCTGACTCTGAATCCAACTCACTCCAGCGATCACTTGAAGGAGCTTGTTCCCATCTGTATGGGTGATCAATCCTGTCATGTTGCTCTAAACTTCCCAAACACTCCCTCTAATAAATACAGAAATCACACCCACAACAGACTCTCCCATTTGAGTGTACAGTCCATATACAAGTAAGTCCATATCTGTTCATGCATTGCGCGATTTAGTTAATCATTAAGTTTCACAGAAAAGTTGTTTTGATAGGAAAAACACTGTGCTATCAGAAACTTGAGAAGTTCTTACTTGAACACTTATCTGATTACTTGAAAATTCTGCGGACAGTCACACCACAGAAGATCTCTGGTGAAGGCAGATAAGTAAATTGTGCCCTCGGGTTAACCTTCTTTGTGCCTCTGTATAAGCGAAGCTTTTTGGAACTTCCTCAGACAGTCTGTTTTACAAGTTCCTTTGAAAAGTCCATTGTTCCTTATGATCAATTTCTAGTGAATGTTGGTTCACCTTGAATTAGCTATGTTCATGCTGCAGGGATGGCTACAAGCAACACTCAAGTTGCTTGATACCAGCCAGGATTAAGCAGCCTGCTTGAAAGGCACCCCGTCCCTACCCTAAACATTCACTCCCTCCACACCATCTGCACCCCAGGATGCAGCATGTGCCATTTACAAAATGCCCTGTAGTACTTTGTAAATTGCTCTGACTGCACTAATCACGACGTCCAACACCGAGAAAGACAAGGGCAGAAGGTGCATGGGAACACCATCCTGACTTGGAAATATATGATTGTTTCTCCATTGAGTTTAAATCCTGGAACACCCTACCCAACAGCAGTGTAGGAATACTTTCAACAGAATGATAAGATATCTTTATTAGTCACATGTACATTGAAACACACAGTGAAATACACCTTTTAGCTTAGTGTTCTGGGGGGGCAGCCTGCAAGTGTCGCTATGCTTCTGGCGCTAACATAGCATGCCCACAACTTCCTAACCTGTATGTCTTCGGAATGTAAGAGGAAACTGGGGCACCCGGAGGAAACCTACGCAGACACAGGGAGGACGTACAAACTCCTTACAGCTAGTGGCCAGATTTGAACCCAGGTCACTGGCACTGTAAAGCATTACGCTAGGATGACTGCAGCAGTTGGAGAAAGTGCTCACCATCATTTTCTCAATGGGCACATTCAGAAAATAAATTAAGACATGAAAATTTTGATGTCTGAAATAAAGTTTGGAACACCATAAAGCAAAAAAAAACTATTCCATAGATGTACAATTTCCAAAAAAAATGCTATTTTTTGATGACAGAAAAGATACGAGGATGGAAATTCTAGACAAGTTAAATTTTACTAAACATATTTTGTATCTGTTTGGACTATGAAAGCTAGAAGGGAGTTTCTTTCTGATTACTGTAGAAACTGGTCATGTAGCAAAGAAGACCCTACCTCATTGGAAACATCTAAGAGTATTGAGTTTGCATTAAATTACCAGCACAAAGCAATTTTATGAGCTGCATTTTCAGAAAAAAAAGTTTATTTTAGCCTTAGGCACCTAAAACCACACTGTTAGTTATAATTGCAGTTTCAATTGAATTTACTTGAATTCCTGTTAGCAAAGAGCATTCCTCTATGTAGATAAGTTTTAGATTTCTATTTCCATTAAGAGTATTCTTTGCAGTTAAATCTTAAATTTAACTTACTTCTAGTCTAGTCTCACATCAGATTCTCAGCTGTTTCTTTCTGCTTTTATTACATCATGGACACTTCTCCTGGGTCTCCATATGCTGATCTACTCAGCATTTTGCATGTTATTGTCAATGTTATATCCACTTTCGCCATGCTGTCTGCATGCTCGTGTCTTGTTTTGCATTGCAGCTGATACCTTGTCAGCCTTCCTTGGCAACATGGTCTCTCCATCCTATAAGAAGCCCATGCCCCTCCAGTTATTCCTGCTCTAATCCTGGCCTGGCTATTGTTTTCAGGGGTGGTGGAGAGTGTCACACAGCCAGAGTCCTCTGGAACATAAATCAGCACCTTCCGCAATAGATTCCCCCATCTGTCTTTGAGACAGCCATTGGATAACATGGCTGCTGCACCTTCTACATTCACTGGATACTTTTAATTTTATGATAAACAATGAAAATTTCTTCTTTCTCTAAATGATCAAATCATAGAATGATGTAGCACAGGATTATGCTGTTGACTACTAGCTCATTCAGTCCCACTCCTTTGCTCTTTTCTCAAAGCCTTGCAAATGTTTCTATTCAATCTCTGTAAAAATTTCTTTGGAAAAATTATTATTGAATCTGCTTCCACCATGGCAGACATCATAATTTGTCTGGTTATTTTTCTTCCCTCATGTCACTTCTAATTCCTTTGCTCTGTTTCCAATATAGGTGGTGTTACCATTCATGTGTTGTCTTTGCCTCTCTTGGTGCTAGCAGTTGTAGGTTTGGGATGTGCTGTCAGAGCACTGCAGTACATTTAATCCTTTCTAACCCTGCCATTTGAACTATAGAATCATAGAACAATAGAACAATACAGCACAATACAGGCCCTTCGGCCCACCATGTTGTGCCGATCTTCAAACTAAGACTATCTAACCCGTTCCTCCCACATATCCCTCTATCTTAAATTCCTCCATATGCTTATCTAACAAACTCTTGAACTTGTCGAACGTATCAGCCTCCACCACCACCCCAGGCAGCGCATTCCATGCACCAACCACTCTCTGGGTGAAAAACCTCCCTCT
>JARFYF010000063.1:77832526-77843159 GCA_030265395.1 Rhina ancylostomus
TTATGGCAGTGAAATTGGGAGCACCACTTCCATTCTTACTCACTTTCACTGAAGGCAACCAAGGCAAGTCTGTGTCAGGTGGCAGCACACAGACAAGGCACTGAAATTGTCACAAAAGGATGCATGCCAAGTGTAGATATTCTGACCATGAAAACATGGCAGTAAAGAGTAGGCCACAGCACCGTGAATGCTTGATCATTGAATCCTGCAGGTCTGTCATTGACTGCTGGGGGAAGTCAGCAATGGATCATGGACAGATGTTCATGTCTGAAGAGTTGTGCTAAACAAGCAATGATTAGAGGCATCAGTTGAAGTGAACTGAGGAAACAGTCCAGTGTGTGGTCGCTGCTATCTGTCATACACATAGTGCAAACTGCTGAGGAATATCTGCCCCTGGCAACTAAAGGTGACTTTGAAATGGTGCAAATATTCACTTGTAAATGAAACTATTTTCTCAAGATAAAGAAAGCACTGCAAAAATAAAAACAATGTCCGCTGGAGTAGGCCATTCAACCTCTTATGCTTGCTGTACTGAATATTCAGCAAGATCATGGCTGATCTTTTATTCAGCACTGTTTTCTTGCACTGACTTCATATCCCTTGATGCTCTTAATATCCAAAAGCCTATCATTTTCTGGATTGATACTCAGAGACTGAGCCTCCACACTGCTGTTCAGTAAAAAGTTGCAAAGATTTACTGACCTCCGGTGAAGAAGTCCCCACAGTCCTAAATAGTCAACCACTTATTTTGGGACTGTGATTCCTGATTCCAGCCATCCTCCATCTACTCTGTCAAGCCCTGTTACATCTTTGCCTGTTTCAATGAGATTACCTCCCATTCCTTGTCACTAATGAGGGCATAGGGCCAGTCTCCATAATCCAATGTTAATGAACCTGCCCCAGTCTGGTAAACCTTTGTTGTTTTGCCCCTCCCCGGAAGGGTATCCTTTGTTAGGTAAGGATCAGTACAGGATATTGTAGTTGCAGGCTTATCAGGAAATGAAAATACCAATAAATCCTGCAGATGCTGAAAACCTGAAATAAATCAGAAAATGCTGACTTGCTGAGTGTTTCCAATATGCTTTTGTTTATTGCAGTCTCAGCAGGTCTCCACATAACTAGAGTAAGATGTCTTTAGTATTCAAATCATGTTGCAATAAAACCTAACATATTATTTGCCTTCTTAATAACTTGCAATACTTAAAAATATTGGGGGCATTTTGCATTGCAGGTTCTGACTATAATTAGGGAGTCTCCTTTGAAAATATAAGACTCCCAACCCAGTGTACTCAGCTTCTACAAATCAGCTGTTAGACGCTCCTTGGGAACAGAACTAGTTAGCAAAGAACGTGCTGCAGAAAATGAGATGATATTCTGGCTGTGTTACATATCAAAAGGTGAGATTTGTTTGTTTTACTGGGACGCTGCAGCAGGTTTTGCAGTTAAATATCAGGGGAAGTTGAAAGTTTTCTGTTGAATGCTCCACGGAATGGGCCCACTCTCACATCTTTTTCCTTTGTAGCTTTCATCAAGTTGGATTCCTTTTTGTTCCATGAGGGGGAGTCTGCTTATTATCGCTATTCTTTCTGATCAATCTCTATTTATGATTATAATGGGACTGTCATTTTAATCAGGGTTTCTGTGATATTTGTAATGCAGAAAAGTAGACATTTTGCTGCAATTTGGGCAGTCTTGAACATTTGGAACTGAAAAGTGAAGTAAACCTGCAATTATTTCATAATTCTGGTCTCTTTAGACATCTGTTAACAAGAGCTGAAATAACAAGAAACAGCTAATGACAAATTTGGGTCTTTGGATGTCAGAGTTTCTTAGTTGGAACTTAACTTTTTTTTAAATGCCTATTCATACCATAGTTTAAGAACATAAGAAATGGAAGCAGTGAAAAGCCATTTGGCCCCTCAGGTATGTTCTGTTATTCAGGAAGATCTCTTTGCTACTGGCCCCTATTCACTTGCTTGCTGACCTCCCCCTAAGACCCAGATCTTGGCCTGTAACTGCCCCCAACTGTAACTTTCTCTGCCCCCAACCTTCCTGAACCCCTGGACCATCTTTGGCCCCAAGAGGCAGGTCTTCATGACCTTGGTCAATGGCGCCCATGAAGTTTACCATGGTGGGCCTGTGTCTGGAACGAGCATCCAACTGTAATGCCCATCAGCTTGAAGGAACTCAAGGTGCTATAAGTATGTACTGGTCACTAATGTTTAACAATGCCTGAAAATGATCAGCACCTACTCGTAGAGAAATAATGACAGGAGTTATTCAGAAAGAAATTTTCATATTGACTAACAATACAATGTATTGAATTTTGGTAACTTGTCAAATCATATGGAAATGTTAGTGGGGTCTCTGATCTATTTAGATTTCTTATTAGCTTTTGCTTATATAAGGCTAAAATTAAAAAAAAACTAACTCCTGTAATTTTCATTTAAATCTTATTCATTTAGTGCTCAGTCTTAGCCTAGCGAAATTAGCTACATTTGGACTTCCGGAAATTAGTGAAGACATTTAAGCAAAATATAGGTAGTTCTGTCAGTAAGCTATTGTAAAGTGTTTCAACAGGCTGTGTAGTCAGCACTGAGCCTGTTAAAGATATTTAATTAATACATTTAATGGTTAAGCATCTTTATATATAATTATTTTATGTGTAATTATTATACTTAATTATGTATTGTGGTATTGACAAACTTAGTAAGCTCTTCCAAGGCCAATTATATCATTAACACTCAATGCTTTTGCAAACATGTACTTTTTTTTAAAGAAAAACCTTGAATCACAGCAATCATAGATGATTGCAATTCAAAGCGGCAGTTTAACATTTTGAAATGTTGTTGACAGGAAGAGCTCCCCCTGCCCCCTTTAATTGACAGGAGAGTTTGAAGAGTTCATTCAGTCGATGGATGTCACATAGAATAAACTATGCAGCTGCTGGAAATTTGAGCCAATTTCTTGTGTTTCTTTCTAACTTGAGTTATATATTAAGATTCGTTTTTTATAAATGCTGATCCATGTGGCCTTAATTCTATGCTGTAAGAGTGAGTTTTTTGCTTAAAAATCAGTGGAAATGTCCTTGACCCATGAGCCCGCTAACTCAGAACATGCAGCTATGCATTTATAATTATTTATATGCATGGTACCTTTGATGATTTAAATCATTAAATCATTAATACAGGAATGTACAAAAGTAAATCAAATGTCAGGATTTTCTTTGCTTCTGGTTGCAGAGTGGGAGGAGTGTGTGGGGGCAGAAATCCATTTACGTGCTTTTTTGATATTTGCTTTTGTAGAATGTAAATGCAAGCTCAGTTTGCGCAAATTATAAACTATAATGCTACTGATGCACTGGCTCCCTGCATGGTGTCAGTATACCCTTTATTTTGATGTATTGTCAATTACATTAAGAAATAAGCTCTCTATTATTCCCAATGTTTAGAAAAGAAAGCAAACCAGCTGTGAATGTGCCATTTCTGGGGAAATGGCTTCCATCTATAGAGGTGTTGCAGACACATTGGCCTTGATACTACTTCCAGGTGAGGGATGGGACAAAAGTGGGTGCATTTGGAGTATCATTGCACTTTGGATGTTGGGACATCGAGCGTTCTGCCTTGGAGAGGTGGGGCACTTGCTAATGTTTAAATCCATTCTCCTATAGTGTGATTGGAAGGCTGAATGGAAAATGGCTGGAGTAGTTTGTGTTGCCTGGGATCAACAGTGAAATGCAGGCAGGAGTTGCCTGCTCCACCTAAACAGGAGAGAGGTTAAGTTTCCCCCACATCCCCCCCCCCCCCCCAACACACTCAGTCTTTCCTAGGATCCACTAGGAAAGCTGCAATATTATGAAAGACGGAAAGGGCCGCTCTACTGGCATTGTCAAATTTCTTGGAAAGTCCTATCGACGAGAATAAAAACAATGCCGAAAGCACTCAGCAGCTCGAGCAGCATCTGTGGAGAGAGAAGCAAGGTTAACGTTTCAGATTAATCACCTGACATCATTCACCGGTATTTGACACTCATATATGAGACAGAGCACAATGCCCCTTTTAGGTGGATGTCCAAGCCCAGAATTACATTATTACGATGCCATTAGGTTGTGGGACCAACATTGGGTGCTTCTGCTGCTGCTTTCTGTCTGGACAGTGAAACAAGGCCCAATTCGTCCCATTTAAGATGTGAGGTTGGCCTTGGTCAAATAGACTAAAACCAAATTGGTCAAGGAAATCAGGTCAGGGGTAAAATTGGCAGCTGATTTTGCTATGCCCTGTTGTTCCCTTTCAAGGCCCAGTTCGGCCACTTGGTGTTCTCATCAAGGGGTTCAAACTAACTGGTTATATGAACCAGACCAAGAGAAATGAGAACTGGCTTGGAAGGCAGGTTTCAGATTTTTGTTGGGTAATTTCGTATAGATGTCTTTTATTTTCAGTTTTAAAAGCAGGGTCATATTTATTTACGAAATTTCGACAGAAGAAGGTTTACTCCTTTCATTAATGGTGGTTACCTCTGAGTTAGAAAGCCGCAGGCCAAGTCCTAGAAGAGATGAACCTAAGCCAGGACTGGCCAGTATGGTGTACCGCTAAGAACATGGCCTACGCTATGTTTGTGATACCACTGTATTGGTAATGAATGGAAGTCCCTTCTACCCTGGAGTTGCAGTCCAACAATTGAGTTCATAATCCAGACTAACCCTCCTAGTGAAGGGAGAGCATACATTCCAAAAATGTGCTGGTAATTTAGTCAGCTGCTGTAAATTAGAGTAGAAAGGTGGGAGGAGATTCTGGAGGAGTGGTTGAACATGAGGGAGGATAGTTACAGGGAAATAAATAGAGGCGTGAGGATACTGAAGTGAAGCTGAGAGCTAGCATAGATTTTGTGGAACAAATGGCCTCCTTCCATGCTCTAAGAAAACAGGAAAAGTATTTTAAGGAAGATAGAACCAAGTCCTATTTAGAGGATAAAGGCACTTGCGAAGCAAAATAGCCTTTATTATTTGGAAACAACAGTCAGTTTGTGCATTGCAGTCTGAGAAACAGCAGTGAAATAAATGACCAGATTGTCTCTTTTTTTAGTATTATTATTGACTGAACCATAAATATTGGCAAAGAGAATTCTCAGGACTTCGTGAATTCACAACTTTCTAACCTAGTAATGAGGTAGCTACCAAAACCAGCATCCTGCCTCTTAGATGACAGGTTGACAGAGTAAATTAAATTAATCTTTAGAGCTTCCAAAGGTCTAATGGAAATGTCCCAAAGCTATTGGAGACTGGTGAGGCACTTACAGCTATGTTATTTAAGTGTCCAGTTTTTACCTAGTACCGATACTTGACACTAATGGGGCATGAGCTGTAACAGAGTCAGCTCTACAGGAGGTCAGGATGAGTACAGCTGATATTATTTATTCTACCTGCCTCTGAATGTGTTTTATTGCTGTCAAAGTAGCATCTATAAATAAGAGTGGTTGTCAAGTTAGTAAAAAAATAGGATAGACAGATAACAAACATTTCAGAAGCAGTCCCTGTTTTCCATCCTCCGCTTTGAGAGGGGGGGGGTCTGCTTATGCAGAGAGCATTAAGCTAGGTAGCTGGTGTAACCTTGATTGCAGCATCTTTTACTTTGGATCCTCTGTGATTTTGTGTGGTTTCGCCTGTGATAGCTGGAGTCCTCTCCCGGCACAGTAACTCCACTTATCTGTCAAATCGCACTGCATTTCTAAGGGATGCTTTCTTGCACAAAATGTGCCACAATTCTTCAGGTCATGAATGTTGATCAGATAAAGAGCAAGTGAGAACTTAGAGCTGGTTTAAAATAAACACCTTGGAGCCGAAATCTGTGGTGGGGAGTGACAGCGAAATTGTACCGGTGTTCGGGGGTCACCTTCGTCATCACTGGCTGTAACAAGGAGTGGTTTTTGGGTGCAGTTTAGTTGGGAGAGGGTGAAAAATGTGAAAAGTTGCCAGCTCCAGATCCCTTTGACCCAGAGAGTGGCCCTTTGCCCCCTTTATAAAGGGGCTGAGACTGAGCTCAGCTGAATCTCAGGCTGAATTGGGCTTGAACAAACCCTCTGTACACCATGAAGGAAGACAGTGCAAAGTGAAATAACCTCACCTGACTCTCTATAACGTCCATACTTCCTTAAGACATGGAAGGGCATTCAGCCCATTGAGTTTATGCCAGCTCACACACCAATCCCAGTCTCCCACTAACTTTCCTTCAATTCTACTACTCACCTGCACTTGGGGCAATTTGCAGCCCGTGTGTCTTTGGGATGCGGGAGGAAACCAGAGCACCTGGGGGAAAACCATACAGTCACAGGGAGAATGTGCAAGTTCCAGACAAACAGCATCCAGGGTCAGGATTGAACCCGGGTTGCCGGAGCTGTGGGGCGGCGGCTATACCAGCCACAGCACCCTGTCGCATCTTTCCTGCTAGATTAAGCTCTACTAGAGAGTACTTCACTCTAAATGCAGACTTGTCGTCATAACATTACCAGCAATAATAATGAGGTCTCCTGGATTGCCGTGGCATTTATTTATTTGCAACACTGAGGCTTCTGATTATGTGACAGACTTCACTGTCAGGCCTGCAACTTGGCAATAGTTTGTGATGGCATCTGGATGACAGTGTGGTGAAGGTTTGTGACAGGATGCAGCTGGAAGCAATAGGAATGTATTGGTATTGGTTTATTATTGTCACTTGTACTGAGGTACAGTGAAAAGCTTGTCTTACAAACCGATCGTACAGGTCAATTCATTACACAGTGTAGTTACATTGAGTTAGTACAGAGTGCATTGATGTCGTACAGGTTAAAACAATAACAGTACAGAGTAAAGTGTCACAGCTACAGAGAAAGTGCAGTGCAATAAGGTGTGGGGTCACAACAAGGTAGATCTTGAGGTCACAGTCCATCTCATTGTATAAGGAAACTGTTCAATAGTCTTATCACAGTAGGGTAGAAGCTGTCCTTAAGTCTGATGGTACGTGTCCTTAAGAGAGAATGACCTGGGTGGGTGGGGTCTTTGATTACGCTGGCTGTGTTCTGCCCGCAGAAGCAATGAGGAGGGATGCGGAATGTGGTGAATCTGTGCAATTCCTTACCACAGAAACCAGTTGAAGTCAAATCATTTAGTATATTCAAGAAGAAGGATTTTTTTTAGGGCAGGAGGAATCGAAGGACATGGGGAGGAAGCTGGAACAAGGTACTGCATTTGGTGAGCAGCTGTGATCGTATTGAATGGTGAAGCAGGGTTGAAGGGCTGAATGGCCTATTTATGCCCATATTATGTGTGTTTCTGTGTAAAGGACACGGCCTCCAACCTGCGGATTAAGCTGGTGTCAATGAGTCACACAGACCCTTCGGCCCACCAAGTCCATGCTAACCATCAAGTACCCGTCTTACTAGCACTTGGTTTGTAACCTTCTTTGCCTTGCGATTCAAGTGTTTGTCCAGATGCTTTTCAAACGTCCTGAGAGTACCTTCCTCCACTATTTTCTCAGGCAGTGTGTTTCAGATTGCAACCACCCAATAGGTGAAGAAAATCTTCCTCTGATCCCCTCTAAACCTTTTGGTCCTCCCCTTAGACTTATGCCTTCTGGTTTTAGACTTATTTGCTCTAGGGACAAGTTTCTCACTATCCACCCTATCTATGCCCCTCATAATTTTCTATATGCCCATCAGGTCCCTCTCGGCCTCCTCCACTCCAAGGAAGATGAATACACCCCATCCAATCTCTCCTCACAAGTGAAAGGTCCCTTCCTGGCCATATCCTGGTGAATCTCCATTGCAATGCTTCCTTTACCATGGTGACCGGAACTGCATACAGTGTGCCAGCTGTAGCCTAACCTGAAGTTTTATAAAGTTGTACCATGACCTGCATGCTCATGTATTCTGGGCCCCAGCTAATGAAGGTCAGCATCCCCTATGCTCCCTTCTGCACCAACTTGCCTACCTGTCCTGTCATTCATAAGGATCCATGGACGTGCACCAAAATCCTTCTGTTCCTCGGTACGCTTTAGGGCCCTACCATTCATAGTGTACATCCTACCCTAACTGTACCTGTAAAAAAAACACATCACCTTGCACTTAATAGGGTGAAATTCCAACTGGCAATGCTCCACCCAACCTGTCAGCTGATCTTTATTATCCACTTAGCCAAGACTATCCTCCTCACTGTCAACAACAATGTATAGATGGTTGGCAGGTTTTTCATGTATAGATAGTCATACAGCACAGAAGTGGGCTCTTCGGCCCAACTGGTCCATGGCAACCAAGAATCCCATCTAAGCTAGTCTCATTTGCCCATGTTTGGCCCATATCCCTCTAAACCTTTCCTACCCATGTACCTGTCCAAGTACCTTTCAAATGTTGTTAATATGACGATTGAGAGTTTTATGTCATGTATAATAAAAACAGTAAATACTTGAGATAATCAGCAGGTCAGCCAGCATCTGCAGAAATAGAAACAGTTAAAGTTTTGGATCAATAATGGTTAGCAGTAGGAGGAGGGTATGTGCAGGAGACTGATATTTCAACAAAACTTCTCTGAATGGAATTCCTTTAGAAGTTTTGAATTTTCCTCCCTCTACTTTCTTCCCTGTTTGTGCTGTAGTATTCCTAATTTAGTGCTCAGTTAGGCTGCTGTTGTGCTGCGTGTTATAAGATAGTTAAAATGATTGCCATACATGAATCATAAATCCAGAATAGCAGTTGGTGAGTTTTCAACTGAATGCTTCGAGGGCATTAATCTTATTTAATCAAGTTTGTCTGCTTTGACATAAAGAGGCCACACTTTCTGTAACTAAAGAGTAAGTTAGTCGATGTGAATCAATGATCCCTCCAAACTTCCTTGCAAGTTGCATTGCCTGAGAAATATTTTACACTGTGCTTGGAACTTTGAAACCAGTCAGGGATAGACCTGTATTGTGTTACAGAGTTAGGAGTAGAAATTCTTCCTTTGTTGTTTATGCTGGACCCACAAGGTAGTGATGAGGGAAGTTTGAAATTTGATTTTACTGAAGGCAGTGGAACAGAATATGAGAAGCAGAGTTCCACATGTATATGTTACGATAGAGCAGTTTAGTGCATATAATGGTGGGATTTCTCCCTTTATATTGGGGTCTTGGGGTCTGCAGGTCTTGGGAACCACATTGACTTTTCTTCTGTGTTTTGGTTATCTTTCTTGCATTTATGGAGAATGGAGGTGATGTTCCCTCATCATGATGCTCAATGGGCTTTTCTAGTTATGAGGGCTCTCATAAAGCTTTGCCCATCAACTTCCAACTCCGTGACGTTGGACTCGAAACTTCCTCCTGCTTATCTGCTGAAACCCTACTTTGCAACCACTGGACTTTGACAATCCCAGTGTTTTCCTGGGCAACCTCTCACCTTCGCTCCTCAATAAGCACATCCAGAAATCTGCTGCCTTCCAACTCATCATCACTGACTTATGTTGGCCAATGGGCCATGCTTTGCTTTTCAAACTCCCATCCTCTTTAAAGCCTCGATGGCCTCACCCCTCTCTACACAGTGACCCAGTGTAATCTGGGTCTGGGCCTGGTGTCTTTACTTCATTTGAAATGCTCCACCATTGATGGACATTTCTTCATCTGATGAATTCCTTCAGTCATATCTATCTGCCTTGCTGGCTCTCTTTCTCCCTTTGAAATGCTCTAGCAAACCTATTACTTAATTCAGGCTTCTGACCAGCACCCCAATGTCACTCCAATTGGCTGTGTGTCTAATTTTATTTGCTAATGCTTTGAGGCATCCAGCTATGTTAAAGGCTCTGCTCATAGTTGGAGTATAAAAAGGTGGTGATGGGTCTGTGAGAGAGAAAAACTTGCAAAGCTGCGGAGAAATAAGTGGGGGAATGGGACTGATGGGATTTCTCCCCAGGAGCCAGTGTGGATGCAGTAGGCTGAATTGGCTCCTTCTGTGTCGTAGTAAGTAAGTAAATACTTTGTGTATGGAAGTGGGGAGCGGAGAGAACTTTGGAATCTCATGCTGTTGTTAACACCAGTGCAATGTGCAGTAACACAGATATCCACTGCACCATACAAATACAGCCACCTGACTCAATTCCATGGGATGGATGGAATTCATTGCTTCTACACATTTTATGTACTTCTTGCACAGTTTTTGATGGTACACAGAGGCCATAGTGTGGAGTTGTCTTTGTTCCAGTACATTGTCCTTTCCTCCCTCATTAGTTTCTGTTAGAATGGTAGATATCGTCCCTGTCAAAGATAAAATTTATGTGCACAGTCTGGCCATGTGTTAATCTGCTTAGCATGTTCTTGTTGTGTGCACTATAGTTAGCACACACTGGTCATGTGCACTGTCTGTGGCACATTCTGGCCATGTGTTCCTGTACTAAGCATGGTCTGGTCATAGCATCGCCACATGCAGTACATATGATCAGAATGTAGGAGACGCAATCCATGTAGCCAGACTTTGCCAGATATAGACCCTGTGGCCAGGTTGTGGCAGAGATGCACTGTCAGTGGCCAGACTGTGCCAGACATAGGCCAAGTGGTCTGGTTGTACCAGATACTTTACAGCAGGCAAAACTGTTCTGACTATAGGCTTGATGGCCAGGAGCTGAAAATGGTTTGGGGCTGAA
>JARFYF010000063.1:78246040-78259747 GCA_030265395.1 Rhina ancylostomus
TGAGACGTGACCCAGCCTGGAATGATTATGAGGCTGACAAGCTCAGAATGACTGTGACCCTGACCTCCAGGACACAGTGGTTTAAAGAGGAGTACGTGCCCAGATCTGAGGCTGCAGGAGGACAGGAATCTTAGCAAGGACAAGCAATACAGTTTGAGTGTTGGACTTTTAAAATAGCATGGTTTCAGGAGAAACAGGGTTGGTGAAACCTGGTTGTACTATGAGGAAATGACAACTGCCTTATTTTGAATCAGTGAGGTTGTAAATCACACAGGAGACAAACTTTGTGCTGTGTGGACTTCATTTAGGGGAAATGTCTCATGTTTATGATCAAGCTCCCTGCTCGGTATTAAGGTGTCTAGAATTTTGTTCTGCTCCTGTCTACGCCTATATTCAGTAACACAGCACCATTTTATTTGGAGTTGTGAGAAGGAATTTCTAGGCTGCTCACTTCCAGGAGAAATTGGAATCTCCGGATCGGGGAGCTGCTGGGAAGACCAACATTTATTGCCTACCCCTAATTGCCCTCAAGAATGTCATGGTGAGGCACCATCTTAAACCACTGCAGTCCTTTTGGTGAAGGTGCTCCCTCAGTGCTATTGGAGTTCCAGGACTTAGACCCAGTGATGATGAAGGAATGGTGATGTGTTTCCAAATCACGATGATGTGCGACTTAGAGGGGAACTGCTGGTGGTTCCCTTGTGTCCTTTTCCTTGTTGGTAAATATTGCAGCTTTAGGAGGTGCTAGATGAGTAACCACAATGCACACTGAACACAGCAGTGCAGTCCACAGATGTGGAGGGAGTAATTCTTTCAGGTAATTGATGCGGTGCCACAGAAACAGGCAGTGATAAGTTGCTTGAATGTGTGATGTGTGAGCTGCACTCATCCAGGCAGGTGGAGAGTAACCCACAATGCTCCTGACTGGTGACTTGTATACGGTGGAAACGATTCACTGCGTCAGGATGTGAGTCACTCACCTCTGATCTGCTCTTGAACCCACAGTATGGCTGGTCTAATTGAGTTTCTGATTAATGGTAACCCCTCCCCAGCATGTTGATGGTGGAAGAGTCAGCAATAATTCTGGTCTCAATCGTCAGAAATGGGCTGTTTTTGCAACAACTCAGGAACGTCATGAGCACTTTTACCGACATTGGATTTCTTTTTAAAACTTTTAAATTCAAAATTCTAATTCCCACACTGCCACAGTGGGATTTAAACTTGCATTCTCCAAACTGTTGCTTGAAATCCTCATGAATTAATGGCAGCACGGCACTAGCAAAATTCCCAGCATCGCATATAGTAAAATTCTGTGGGCAGGAGAAGGATTGGTTGGTGTGTGGGGTCCAGAAGGGATTGAAACATGGGGATGGGAGTTAAATTTGATGCAATGGGTGAGTGCAGGTGTTGCAAGTGAGTGTCTTGTGTAGGGTAGGATGTGGCTAGCAGAGTTTCAGATTGGCTGGAAACAAAGGGGACTTTGAAGCCACCCAGAGCAACAGTAGAGTAGCTGAGACTGAATGTGATAATAATATAGGTGATAAAAATATAAATTCAGAATGTCCCCTTTGACCCTCACCAATTTTCATAGTTGCACCATATAAATCATCCTATCCAGATGCATCACAGCTTGGTATGCCAGCTGCTCTGCCTGAGACCGCAAGAAACTCCAGAGTTTTGGACACAGCACAGCACATCACGGAAACCAGCCTCCCCTCCATGGACTCTGTCTACACTTCTCGCAGGCTTGGTCAAGCAGCCAATGTAATCAAAGACCCCACCTACCCCGGACATTCTCTCTTCTCACCCCTTCCATCAGCCAGAAGATACAAAAGCCTGAAAGCATGTACCACCTGGCTCAAGGACAGCTTCAATCCCGCTGTTATAAGACTGTTGAACGAACCTCTTGCATGATAAGATGAACTCTTGACCTCACAGTCTACCTCATCATCGCCTTGCACCTTATTGTCTACCTGCACTGCACTTTCTCTGTTACTGTAACACTGCATTCTGCACTCCCTTGTACTACCTCGATGTACTGATGTGATGAAATGATCTGTACGGATGGTATGCAGAACAAAAATTTTCACTGATCTCGGTACACATGACAATAATAAACCGATTTACCAATAGAGGAGAATCTGGGCAGCAGATATATTGTGACAGGTGCACGGATACGCAGCGTGACAGAGGCAGAGGTTGGTGATTACTCTGAGCCCAATGATCCTAACCAACAGCATCACCCGGTGCACTCAGACATTGGCTCATGTTGCAAGGCCACATCAGTGGTATTGGTTTTGACAGCTGACGTGGACAGTTTTGAAGACACCACCTCAGTGCTGTTTATTTTTAGCACACCCTTGGTATATCTGGTAAATGCAGCTAATTTGGTTTCCTTCACTCCGTGCCCTTACTTGGTTGACCACTGATGTGACGCTACTGTGTGCGACAGGGCATTGGGTTGTCAGATCACTGACCATTCACTTGTCAAGCCGTTGCCTGCACGGTGTTAGCTTTGCTGCTGGGCAGTGACGCGGGGTTGGGTGAAGCTGACAGTACATTTCTCAGGAGCGTCATGGGGGACATATTTAGCTGTGATGACTGCTGTTCCCCCAAAGCCTTTGTTCGGAGGGCTTGATAACTTTGTGTTGTGTGACGCACAGGAAGCAGAATTAAGCCTGGTTGTCGCTTTAAGCTACTGCCACCTCCGTGAAGCACTGGATGCGTCACAGTGAGTCAAAGTCTGTCACAGAGCCATAAACTCATGCAACACAGAAACAGGCCCTTCGGCCCACCAAATACATGCCCACCAGTGCTAATCCCATTTAGCTGCACTTGTTCTGTTTCCTTCTATTCCTTGGCAATTCTAATGCCATGTCTAGATAATATTAAATGTTGTGAGAGTCTCTGCCTCCACCAGCCACTCAGGCCATGTGTTCCAGATTTCAGCCACCCACAGGTTGAAAAAAGTTCTTTCTCTGATCCGATCTAAACCTATAACCCAATACCATAAATCCTTGCCCTCTTAATTTTAGATATCGCTGCAATTGAAAAAGGTTTTGCACCATCCACCTACCTATGCACCTTGGAATTTTTCTTACCTCAATCAGGGCCCTCCCCTCAGCCTCCAAGAAAAACAAGGCCAACATCGTAACTGAAGCTCTCCATCCAAGTAATTCAGTGCTAGTTAATGCTTATTTTACCCCTTTTATGTGAGGTGTGAGAGGAACAGTTCACTGGGTTTCTAGAAATGACAAGGCTTCATTTTGGAGGTTTTCGATGTAACCTCAAGTGTTCGGTTAAAAATTAAATGAGTGGCAATTTTGATCCTTATTCATTTCAAAATTGTCATCAGGGATCTCCTCCCCAGCCTCCCCCACCCTGTTCTCAAGGTACTGGGTCCTGGCTAGGTGCCCACAGCCCTACAGAGACCCTCTTGGTAGTCAGCGTGCGACACTCGATGCCAAAGCATTTGCCAGTGATTTGATCTTCAGATTTACAATGGCCAGCATTCTTGTACAGACTTTTGCTGAATAGAAATCAGTACAGGACTCAAAGCAAATTGCATTCAGTTCTGGTGACCACATCATTGGAAGAATGTGTAGGCTTTGGACAGGGTGCAGAAGAGGTTTACCAGGATGCTGCTTGGGTTAGAAGGCATGTGATATAAGGAGAGGTTGGATAAATTAGGGTTGCTTTCTTGGAGCAACGGAGGCTGAGGGGACACTTGATAGACGTTTATAAGATTATAAGAGGCAGAGATAGAATAAACAGCTGATATCTTTTTCCTAGGGTCAAAATGTCGAATATTAGAGGGCATGCATTTAAGGTGAAAGTTCAAAGGAGGTGTGCAGGGCAAGTTTGTTTTTTTACACAGAGTTGTGGGTACCTGGAATGCACTGCCAGGAGCAGTGATGGAGGCAAATACAATAGAGGCATTTAAGAGGCACATGAATATGCAGAGAATAGAGGGATATGGACCACGTGCAGGGAGGAAGGATTAATTTTATTAGGCATCATTTGCTAAATTAGTTTGGCACAGCATCGTGGGCTGAAGGGCCTGTTCCTGTGTTGTTCTATGTTCAAAGTCAATGTTTCTTGACACCCACCTTTACTAACATGAGCATGTAGCTCTCTGGCCACCTTCAAAGGCAAAATCAACCAGCTGGCCATCAAGCCCACTCCCTTCCAAATCTCCATTACTAGAGCAGACCATTTGCATTACCAGGATCCACTCTCACTTCTGTGTTAAATGTTTGTCTGTGTGTCGACCAAATGGGACTTGGAAAATGGAAAGGAAAATAGAAGGCGGCTGCAGCCAGCGAGGAGGTTAAATGGAAAAAGGCAGGAGTTTTAATTAAACAGATGCTATCTTTTTGGCCTGCACCAGCAATGTTTTGAACTTGCCAACAACTAAGTCTGTACATCAGCTTTTTCTGCTTATATGGGTTTTGCCTTCAGGGTGAGGGTGACTCGAGTAAACAAAGTTAAGGAGGCTACGTTGCTGTAGCCAAGAGTCTTCCAAGACCCTTTAATGTGTTTATAAATCATGTTGAGTTCAGTTTGCATTGGGTAGTACAGCGTTGATCTGTACTTTCAACAATTGTGTCTAGGTTCCACAGATTTGTTACTGCTGTCTCTGTCTTTATAAAAACTAGGGCCTGACAAGTCACAGCAAGGAAATGGCCTTGCTGACTCTATACTAATTCCTGCAGGTGTCATCACACAATCTGCGACATCCTTCCACCTCTCCTCATTCAATCAGTAGTTGCCCAACATGTGCGGTGCTTGGAAAATCTCAGCCTTTGTCCCACCACTCCAAAGCTGTGACGTTTACATATCCAAGCACGACTGTTCTAAGAGGTGAAAAGCCAAGCGATTTTCTTTTGATCAGAGAATTTTCTTTTCTCTCTGGAAGATTAATCCTCAATTCCTGGAGAAGCCTTGGGGGGTTAAATCCAGGAGAAGGTCACTCTGAGATTCGTAAAGTTAGATATGCTTTCGGTGGGAATTAAATGCTATAGCCTACTTGGGGTTAAATTTATCAGTTTGGTTTAATTTTTGATGGTTCTGTAAGGCAGTCTAGGCAGAAATTCTGAATGAGATCTGCATACCTTTTATTGGCACCAGAACACATTGTGCAAAAGTCATTTCCTTTCACACCTACCTGTATTCATTATTCATTGTCATAATTTGCTCTCATTACATAGTCATTTTAAGCTGTCAGTGTGCTCCTTGCTGCTTTGCCATTTTGTTTCTGTTACCATGTCATTCTAATTAAATTGTAATAAATATTTGGCCGAGCGAACTCACCAGGTGAAGGACAGCATCATATTGTTTGAGAGATTAGAGAGAGTCTTGATTCTTGATGAAGTCCATTTTCTGTGGGCTGGCAACATCATTCTCATGAATTTGGGGTTCTGAGTACCATGGAGATCTATGGAGGCCATTCAGTCCATTGCAACCTGCCAGCAGGTAGATTGTATTGGTATTGGTGTGTATTGGTTGCATAGAGTCGCCATTTCTGGTTGGAAATATCCTTAGAGATGGAGAGATATACTACCCCATGCTTTCACTGTAAGGCACAGGACATTTCAGTCATGGACAGAGCCAATCAAAAAGTGAATGATATTGCCTGATGAAAATACATTGATCAGCCCATCTGATGCTTAATGATGCTAAGTTGCAATGTGAAGAGTCTGCATACTGCTGTGAACGTCGAGCATGTTGAGAACTGATTGGCAAGTCAGTTTGGCATGTTTATAGTTAACTTCAGAGCCCTAGATTTAAATCAACCCTCCAAGGGAGCTTTGCGGGGGTAATCTCAAATCCATATAACACTATTGCAGAAAACAGTCTATGATGCAAGATGACATTGACAATCTCAGCTGAAGTAAAATGTAAAATGTAAAAATTGGGTGCAATAAATCTTAACATGTATAAAATTACATGTTTGGAAGGCAAGCATTTAGGTGCATGTAGTGACATAAATATATGTTCCACAATACGTTGTACTGTGCTAGAAAAGTAAGGATGTTGAGATGTTTTCACTAGTGGGAGAGTCACGAACAAAGGGACGTAGCTGAAAAATAAGGAGACGGTCATTTAAAACTGAGGTGCATAGAAATTTCTTCTCTCAGAGGGTTGGGAATATCTTCATTCTCGGCCCCTGAGGGTGGTGGAAGCCAGATCATTAGATATATCTAAGATGGAGATGGATAAATACTTGAAAAATCGAGGAACTGAGAATTATGGGGAACTGGCACAGAAGAGGACTTGAGGCCAGTGTTGATCAGCCATGATTGTATTGAATGGTAGGGGGGCTTGAGGCGCCAAGTGGTCCTCTCCTAATCCTGTTGTGTTCTTGTGGAAGTAAAGTCAGTACTTTCATACAGTATCCAGGAAAAAAATACATGCTAAGAGAAAAATAATTAAAAGTTTGGTCAAAGTTAGAGGTGTTAAAAGGGGGCAAGGGATTTGAAGGTAGTATCAGATTAATGTCAATGACAATGGTATCAATGCCTGCCCATTTTTATGGACAAATACAACAGTAGATGTTCTCCTGTTCTTGTCATAATGCAGGAATAAGCCCCTTGACCCCTCAAGCTGACTCCACCATTCAGTTCTTGGCTGAACTTATTATAAGCACATCTCTCACATTTCTGACACCTCCTGCCTGTTTATCAAATATTTATCTACGTATTCTTCAAAATTATTCACATATTGTGTGTCTGCTGCCCTTTGAGCTGCAAAGGCTTGTAAACCTGTGAGAGGAAAAAAATATTGCTTTGTCTCTGTCTTAAGTGGGTAACCCTTTATTTTTAAACACAGACCACTAGTTTTAGTGTAGTAAAAAGGAGTTAATCAAAGAGTAATGCTCTCTTGATGCTGCTGTCTAAGACGAGGAGAATATTCAGACCATTCAGGGGAGGACTTAGAAAGGATGGTTGAATGTGGAACTCCTTTGCTCAAAGAGCAGCAGACACTAGCTCAGTAATTTTAAATCTGTGATTGATAGATTTCTGCCAGACAAGGGTACAAAACATTTTAGATCCAAGCAAGGTGAATGTTTGTAGGATACAGCTCAGCGTGATCTTGCAGTCTTGAGAATCTGAAGGATCTTCTCCAGTTAATATGTTCCAAGAGATGGCTTTGAGGATATTTCTGGAGATGGAGAGGTTCAGAGACGAAACTGTGATGACCGAAGAATCGTCAGGGTAAGAGGTTGGAAGGGGTTGTCAGGCAGAGGAGGTAGATGACACAAAATGGTCCAGACATTCACTGAGGAAAGTGAACTGTCTAAACCTGATTTATTTGGGAAAAGAACAAGTATCTAACTGAGGCTCAGTCTGAAAGTTGCAGAAGTCTGAACAAGTGAGTTAAGGCTGAGACTGTAAAATAATGATGCACGGGAAAGTTTAAAGAATGAATCATTTCAAAATAAAGGCATGAAACCCCTTCCAAAATATATATCCTCAGACAATGCAGAAGATGATAAAAAATCTTTTTATTCAACTGCAGTTACAGACCTGGCACCTCATTACTGATGTACATCTGCCCTCAACTGAGGAAACCAGAGTTATCTTCAATAACCTAATATCCTGCACATCTATCGTGACATTACAATGTGTAGATTGGAAATGTTATTTCGTACAGGTGCCAAGCAGTGACACTTCTAAACATAGACAGCTCAGATTCTGTCAAAAGGTGAGCTGTTTATAGACATCAGCTGAAGATGTGATCATCTCAATTTTATAACTGTGAAATGCACACTCAGTAATTGTTGGATCTATTTGGTGCATTAGAAAGGGCAGGACACTCTGAAGATGGCTAAAGATTGATTCAACGTGATTGGAAAATGCACAATGATATACATCAGTTCTGTAATGTGCATGATAACCAATCCATTAACCTCATCGTGGTCCTTTGTATGTTTCTCATGTGAGCTGACTGAGGTGAGAGCAGCTAGCTTGGGAGCTGGAGGAACATTGCAAATGAAAATGGTGTAATGAATATTTTCAGGGACAAGTCACGGTAGAGATTGAAATGTTGGAAAATACATCAAATAAAATGCCAAATATCCAATTCTTTTAAAAGCCATCAATGAAAATAAATCTCCTGTCCTAAGCCCCCAAATCCTCTTCAAATCTTTTATAAATCTAGAAGAGCCACAACTACATTGTTGTCATTCAGAAAGAATGGATGGCTACAGCTGGTTTTTGAGTCTTGGCTCTTTTATTATCCTGCTGTTGGACATTTTCCCTTAAAACTTCCAAGTCTACATACAGGGAAGGATGAGACGAATTTGCAGCAGGGTGCAGCATCTTCACCAAGCCTGTTCTGAATCTTTGCACACTGACTGTTATTTCTGTGAAGAAGAGGAATGTCAGACTTAACAATGCATTCATAACATCTTAAGGGTGCATTTGAATAAAGCCTTTAGTAACGATGTCAATGTGTCTTGAATACAACATCAGGTCTCCCCAAAGCAAAGCTGTGTGAAGCATGTTGATGGGAGGATGTCTTCCTTTCTTTTGCTTCGGAGCTACTTCAGGTCATGGCACCTTGTTTGCCTTTCTAGTATAGTCACTGGAGTTGAAGCTCTCCAACCCAGACCGAATGATGCAATGTTATCTCCTGGCTACCAATAGATTTTGAACCTGTATTTTTATTTCTCCCTCTTCTCCCATTCCAATAATCCTTGATTGCTCGCTCACTCAGAGCTGGGAAAGAGATAATTGTAAAATTGGGTACACTGATTGCTTTGCAACATAGCAACAAATATTTTATTTGGAGGCCCTTTCTTTCAAAATTCAGGGTGTTGTGTGTTATGGTCGCAGACGTAGACTTCAAAGGCTGTTGGAGGGACAATGCAATGTGATTCCTGGGGTGAGGGCTGTCCCATGAAGATAGATTGTGTAGGATGGGCTTGCATTCTTTGTGGTTTAGAAGAAACCCAGTGATCCCTTGTTGGACCCCTCCCTCACTGCTCCTTCCCCTCATATCCCTGCAACAGATTCCATGCCTGGCCTCTACCTCCAATCCCTACCCAAACCCCACCAGCTAATTGCAACCCCTCCCTTCACCCACTTCCATTCCCATCAACCTTCCCAGACCTTGCACTCCCGATCGTTGGACCCCTTCGGGCCTCTTTCCCTCCCAGCCCAGAGCCACGTGATTTCCTTTGTGCACTCCACAACGGTCTTGCTAGTGTGAGGCAGTATCCAACACCCTTAGCCTCGAGCACTACTGAGTTTTGTGGTGGTGGACCCTCCCACAGACACCATGTATTGACCTATTTAGCCATCTTTATAAGTAACCCACTCCCAGCTCTACAAGTGAGCAATTGCAGGTTAATAGAATGGGGGAAGAGGGAGAGATTCAGGCATGTTTACCAATCCCATTCTATCCAGTGGCTGCTGCACCTGAGTGTGACTACAACTTGCACTCTAACCTGTGTGTCACATCTAGCCCTCTCCCAGCTCAATCAGCAAAATGATCCTGTTCATGTTTTAATCCCATGGTGTTTTCATTAACTCAGTTCACGTATTTATTTTCCTCTTCTAGCTCTTCGTGAATTCCCTGACGATGTCTTTACGAATGAAGAGCGACGACAAGGAGCTATCACTCTCCACCTGTTCTGTGTAAGTCACGGCTTCCTATACTCACCATCCTGCTCATATAAAAAGCTAGCTCTGTGCAATATAAATGTTTAGGGAGTCCACTGATAGGTTATATCCCTCTATTTGAATGGGTTTACACTTGACAGCATCAGACTGGCTTCAAAAGGCCAAATAAGTGACCCTGCCTCTGATAGGTGATCTAGTGGAACCAAGGCAGGGAGTTGCTCTGCGATCCGCCCCTCAGAAATTTTGCCCATGACAATTAGCTTACAATGTGAGCACGTGCTCTTCCAGAAAAAAAAGATGTTTTTTTTATCTGTGCCCTTATCTAAGATGCTTGCCTGGAAATCCAGTGTCTTGGACAACTTTATTTGTTCCACAATGTAGTACTCTCTATCACACAGACCCTAAACTCTGGAATTCCCTTCAACAATCTGTCCACCTCCATAGTTTTAATTTGTCCCTCAAGATACCCCTTGGAACCCACCTCTTTGGCCAAGCTGCTGGTGATTTTACAGATTATCGCCTGATGTGGGTCTGTTAATGACATTTATTTGATTGCTCTCCTGTGGAAACGTGCTCCATAAATACAAATTATTGTTTTTGTTGAAATTCATGCATGTATGATTTCCAGTAAAAATACCAATTGGGAACGTGAACCCTGGTTAATTTATCCCATGACTGCTGATTTGCTTCACCAGTAAAAACAACTTGTGGTCATATGGTGGGCTGGATCGCGAGCTAGCAGCTCTTTGGAGAACCATGTTCTAGCTGCAGTGCAGAAGCACGGAAACCTCACGCAGTCAGGCTGAGAGCATCTGAACGTTGGCTCTGCACCTGGACTCAGTAGTGAGTCCGTGACTGGTTGTAGGCTATGCTGAGCCAAGGAGCTGGATACCTTTTGTGTCTGGGCCTTGTCTGTATTTATGAGCACTATAGCTGGAGGACAGTCCCACACATTTGAATGGGGTCACCAGCCTTCATTTAAAAAAGTAAGTTTATTTTTTTCCATTTCACTGTTCAATCTTTTTTTAATTGATTGATAGTGGTTTTAATTAAATTCATTACTTTTTAATACAGTTTTTAATTATTTGCATCAATTTCAACTATCTTAAAATGCCTCTGCTTATCAAACATTTTAAACAGGGAGCAACAAACAACCTGTGGTCCTGATGCAGGGTTTTGACCCAAAATGTCGACAATTCCTCCCCGCCCAACCCCCACCCCCACCCCCACCCCACAGATGCTGCCCGACCTGCTGAGTTCCTTCAGCAGATTGTTTGTTGCTCCAGATTCCAGTCCCTTGTCTCTCCATTTCAAAGAAGGAAACTGGCTTTTGATAGCGGGAGGTAACAAATGCCGACAAGGTGGGACGTCCTGGCCTTAGGCAGGAACACCTGGAGATGTGGTCACAACTCAGGGCCTCCTCTGCTAGGTGGCAACCCAGCCTTGAGGTTGCTGGGGCTGGGAGGCCATGAAAGGTACCAATGACCATGGGACAAGTGCAGGTAGCAGCTCAGAACAAGCATAATCTGATCCACTACCTTTTTATCCAGGGAATTCATAGGGGAGAAAAGTAAGTCAGTAAATCAAAGGAGAGTTGGCCAAGCTGTGCAGAAATTTTGCCAGTTATGTGCTTCAAGAAAGAAACCAGGGGAGGGAGGAGCTCATGGACAATATTCCAAAGAGGCTGGTGGCAGTGGGATGTTTCTCCATTAACGGAGGTGATGAGCAGGAAAAATGGCTAAAGTTAGAAGAGGCATAAGGTTGGAATGGGCTATGGGGAGTTTGAGTTTGGAAGGAAGAATTTCAAATGTGTTAGGAGTCAAGGCAGTAGCATTGGTCAGTGAGGAAGTGAGTGATGGGTAACTGGAGTGGAATATGGGCAGCTGAGTTTTAGTTACTATTGCTACCATTAGGTGTCAATGATAGAGAGGTCCAGATTGCATGCAGTTCTTTACTGTTTTGTATTACTTCAAGCCATGGAATAGCGATCATCAGAATTTGCAGAAGGACAATTGGCTTGATTGGCCATTAATGATTTGGGAAACTATTTCCACTTTTGTTGGACAATCCTTTGTTATTCTGTCCTCGTTAGAAAAAAAGGATTAGATATTTCTGATACTTGAGTGTTTGTCTCTGAACACATTTCGAGTGGAGTTTCTCCAACAGCTTCAATGTGCATGAAGGAAAACTTAACAATTCCATTTTGACTAACAAAAATGGAAATAGCTGGCCAAATCCTATAAAGATCCCTGGATACTTGATTTCCCCAAATACTAGAGACATTGAGTCATGCAGCATGGAAACAGGCTCTTTAGCCCAACTCATCCACACTGACCAAGATGCTCATCTTAGCTAGTCCCATTTGACCGTGTTTGACCCATATTCCTCTAAACCTTTCTTTTCCATTTAACTGTTCCAATGCATTTTAAATTATATTATTGAACCTGCTTCAACCCCTTCCTCTGGCAGCTCGTTCCATATACATACCACCCTCTATGTGGAGAAAGTTGCCCCTCAGGTTCCTATTAAATCTCTGCCCTCTCACCTTAAAACCTATGTCCTCTAGTTCGTGATTCCCCAACCCTGGGAAAAGGACTGTGTGCATTCACCCTGTCTATGCCCCTCATGATTTCATACACCTCTGTAGTCACCCCTCAATCTCCTAATAGGAGGAGGAGGAACAGCAGCAACCTCTGCACTATTTCTGGAATTCCCTGCTGATAACCCAAAGAGCTGGCAACTAGGTGTGAGCTGGAAGCATGGCCATTGAGGGAGAGCATACCCATCTCAAGCCGAGGGCCAATTGTCATATACACCAGGCTGCAATAAAATTCCTTGGTCATGTGAAGCTCACGGAGTAAATAGTAGACATGGCAATAATAAATACTAATGTGAAACCTAATAAATAAATAAATAATTAGGTAAAGCTCGTGAAGCTTTCTAACAGAGACAGCATCAGCTATTTTTCTGCTAGTTTCTTTCCAGAGGTATTCTGTGCTTTGGGTAGATTTGATTATAGCCATTATATTCAGTCACTGACTGTAATAATGTTTGAATTTGATTGCAGTCAAATCAAAATTGCACACAGCACCTTCAAGGCAATTTTTCTATTTTAAATCAATAAAAAATAATAAGACTGCAACTTTCCTTTTGCACTGGTGTTGCTTTCCCTGATTTATCATTATAAAATGCAAAGAAGTGAATTCAGGGCATTTTGCAAATGTGACCCAAATTAACTTGTGACATAGGAGTCATGAAGCCTGCCCTATCATTTAGTAAGATCATGGTTGATCTGATCATAACCTGCACCCTGCTTTCTTATCTCCCTATGGTAACCTTTCGCCCCATGTTTAGCAACAATCTATTTCCCTGTGCATTAAAGATATTCAACAATTCTGCTCTCACTGCCCTTTGAGGAGGAGAATCCCAAAGACTCATAACCCCCTGTGAGAAACAGTTTTGCCTCATCTCTGTATTAGTTGGGGACCACTTATTTTTAAACAGTGACTCCCTAGTTCCAGGTTCTTCCACAAGGCGAAACATTCTCTTCACATGCACTTTGCCAAGATCACTCAGGATCTTCTATGTTTCAATCAAGTTCCCTCTCACTCTTCTAAACTTCAGCACAGGTACAAGTCTAGCCTGCCCAAATTTTCATCATTAGACAACCTGCATTTTCCAGGAATTAGTCCAGATAGCCTACTTGTAACTGATTCCAATGCATTAACATCCTTCCATAAATAAATTAACCAATGCTATACAAAGGTCTTCAAATGAGGTTTCACCAGTGCCCTGTAGAACTTAAGCTTAACCTTTGTAATCAAAACCCTTAGCAGCTGAAGGATGATATTTTTTCATATTTCCCAGTTACTTGTTGTACCTGCATATTCACCTATTGCAAACATGTACTAGGACAGAAAACAATCTGCTGGAGAAACTCGGTGGGTTGAGCAGCATCAGTCCTGATGCAGGTTTTTGAGCTCAAAATGTCGATAGTTCCTTTTCTCCCACAGATGCTGCTTGACCTGCTGAGTTCCTTCAGCAAATTGCTTGTTCTATATTCCAGCATCCGTAGTCT
>JARFYF010000063.1:78275085-78287075 GCA_030265395.1 Rhina ancylostomus
AATGGAAATGCTCATTCAGAATTTCATCCAGTTGGGTGCAGGCCAGAATGGGCAGTATTTCCCCACCCACAAGGAAACAAAAATCGCCCTCTGTTTGGCTAACTAGCAAGATGTCACCTTTACCCTCTCTGCATAGTTCCACACATGGCTGTGTATTTGCATTGGTTATTAGGTCTTGCCTACCACAAGAAAGAGTATTGTGGAGGGACCCAGCCAATCCAGATGGTGACACTTTCATTAAAGGTGCTTAAGTGCGTCCATGTTCCTTAAGCCCTGTGCCCACATTTCCCTGCTGTGCAGGTTCTCAAACCCTGGTACAGGGGGAGCTCCAGAGCAAAAGGGATGGGGGAAGATGTTGGAAAAATCTTTGGCTTATCTAGGTTTTCAGACACATTGGCTTTCCTTCCCATGGCTATCAACCAGTAACACTGTGAAAAACGATGATAGGTTAATAGGTGACCCTTGTGTATTTGCAGGGCAGTCTCGGAGACTTTCAATCGCTCTTTCTTTCAAATTGCACTAAATTCAGCAGTTGGTCGGCTCCCCGAGAAATATCCTGCCCTCACCACCCCTCCAAAAAGTCTTTACAGAAGGATCCATGCACTCATTCATTTAGCACATGTGTCACAATCCTCAGGAATCAGTCATTTTAACTTAGTCTGTTATAATCAAACATGGAAGTCATCTTAGCAAAGTGTTGAGGGGGAGATGCTGTGGCCTTGCATCAGAAATTGAGAGGTGCATAATGAAATTATCATCAGGGGCTCACAGCTGAATGTTTGTATTTACAAATGGCTTGCCGGGAGGACACAGCATGTGAAGAATGGCCCCATGCTTTTTGTTCATCCTCCTTGAAGATATTTGATGTTAAAATATTGGTGCAGAAACAGAAAATCCAGAAATGATATGGCAGGTCAAGCAGCATCTGTGGAGAGAGAAAAGGAGTTAATGCTTCAGGTCAATCACTCTTCATGAGAACTGGAAAAATTAGGAAGCAAACATCTTTCAAGTGGCAGAAAATGGGGGCCAATGAAAGGAACAAAATGAATGTCTCTGGTGGGGTGTGGATCAAGAGAGACTGGATGACAGAAGTGATGTTGGTGCTGGCTGAGAGAGGGTGCTGAGACTTGATATTCGTAGCTGATATGTCTGGAGGAGATATAAGTGGAGAAAAATAAACCAGAACAGAGGACAGAGAGAAAAAATAATGCTAGAACCATGAGATAGAGAACACAACAGTGATCTGAAACACTGGTGGTTGTTATAAAGAAGAGAATGTAAAGTCCCAGTTTGAAGATATAATCTGTGCTAGTCCGGGGCCACCAGCTTTAACAATGAGCTTGATGTAGCCTAGAAAATTCTGCTGACTTGAATCTCTAGGGTCTTGTTGTTCGCAAAGGGTGGTTCTCAGCACTGTTGGTGGTAAACTCCCATGACACGCCTTGAAGTTGCACTGCTGTGGCTCTCAGGTTGAGGCAGGTGCAACAATTAGTTGGTGACGTGAACACAAGCCATTCAAGATGCACACGTCCTCAAAGTCTTGCGCACTGCTTGCCCTGCACCTCTCTCCCGGTTGCTTCGTTGACCTCCGGCCAGTTTGACCTCCAGGTTGCCTTCCATTCTGGTCCATATGCGTCAGCTGACCATCAATCAGACTTATCTTTCCTGAAGGACCATGATAGAGTGATGTTTAAGTTACTGGACTGGCAACTGGAGTTCAGTTCCATTGATCCGCTGATAAGAGTTCAAATTCTGCCTTGGCAGTGGTGGAGATTGAATTTAAATATGTAAATGATCTGAATTTTTCGGAGAAAAAACTGAGCGATGGTAACCATGAAACTTTTGGATAATGATTACTAATGCGCATCAGAGGAAGAAACCTGTCACCCTTATTTGGCCTGGCCCAACTGTCTCCAGACCACCCTCCTGACTGCCTACTCGGTTAGGGATAGGCAATAAATGCTGGCCACATCCTGCAAATTAATAAATTAAAGCAAAAATGAAGGAACAAAAAAAAAATCTTTTATTCCACCTGGGATATTTGGGAGCATTCACTCAGACAATGTCTTGAAGCTACCTTCTGCCAACAGCAAAGCTCTGTAAGATGAGAGAGATTGTGTGGAGACATGGGGGCAGTTAGCTTATCTCTGGAGACCACACTGTTTCTCACAGATCTGGACATGCTTTCACATAATTAAATATATTTAATTAATATGATCAAAGCAGCTCCAAGCAATCCATTTTCCTCCCCAATATTGGAATCTGTAAATTTCTTAAATATATTTTCCTTGCATTTTATTTTTCAGGAAATGTTTATAGTCCATCCAAGCACCCTACATATTTTACACACTTTCCCATGTTACATTTTAATGTTTTTATTCTGCTTCATCATTGGAGAATTATTAAGTTGTCCTGAGGGCCTCTTTACAAGCTGTTGACATGGGAAAAGGAGGTCACTGTAAAATGATTAAATGTCTTTTTTAAAGTGAGTTGATTAACAATCAAAACAAACTTTGATAAAAATACTCAGTGAGTGGGACTGCACGAGGGAGAAGTATTGGTGCTTCTGTACACATCTGAAAACAGGAAGGGGAACTTTCCACTGTCTCAGGCAATTGAGGACAGAGATTACAAGATAACGTGCAAATACATCCACTTCAAAGAGATGGCATCTATTAAGCTTCCCAAAAAAGTTTCAGAGAGGAAGTTAACCGCACAATCTTTGGTAATGAATTCCAAGAGAAAACAACTTCATTATTGAATTAGGACTTTTAAAAGGAATCCATGCAAAGTTTTTCCCGAGTCCTTGTGATGTCCAGCCAGTTGGCTGTCGGACAGCTGTGCTCCATTACTGCTCCAACGGTAGGTCATGCAGGATCTGTTCACCCTGCCGTATTTCTGCCGGGTTTGAGCTGTGACTTTTTCACTGTGGTCTATTTCTAGCTTAGTTGGACAGCTCCTGCCCTAATTGGGAAGCCCAGAGCCCAGCTAAAGTTAAGTCTTGGGCCACGTTTAAGTCAGCTGGATGAGACGCCGGTGTCCGAAGTGCAGCTTGAGACAACTCATTCATGTTTTAAAAGTGGTGAAATTCAGGCAATGTTCCCTGCTTGAAACAACCGCTAAATAGGTCTGAAGAAGGGGCTGCAGGAAGGGCCCTTAAGTATCCTGAAAAACTTTGAGGAGCACTCACACTTTCCAGCTAACTGTCAAATAACAATGCATTACTTCTTTGTTGGCAGATTATGCTTGGTCGATAACGGTTCCTGAGCAATTCATTTATGCATATCGGGGGCTTAACATCTACTTTAGGATCTACTGTGTGTTAACAACAATGTCATCAAGTTATGCAGGATGATTCCAAAACTCAAGGAGCAGCCAGTGTCACTGTGCCAGTAGCACAGCCAAGGCAAAAAGTTGGCTTCAGTAATGTGAAAAGAGTGAATTTGAAGTTCACTGGGGAAAAGTGCTGAACTGACAAGTTTATCAGCTCTAACTGATGGTATGTAAAGATAAGGTGAAAGCTTCCAAAATGGGAATCATGCTTTTATACAAATTACTCAAAAACCATAATTGATATCTCAAATTTTCTGATTTCCTTCAGTACAGTCCCTAATACTTTATTTGAATACTTTTAAGCATCTTGATTTCACTAATTTGACACACATTTTACGCAAAAGGTAAAACTGTATTCTTTTTGTTGTTGTTTGATGAAGCAGCAGAAATCAGTTTTCTATCCACTATGTGTGGAGCTTCTGCAAGAGACACTGGACTCTCTGTAATCATGAAGTTACATGATTATGGAATAATCATTGTAATCATGGAAAATACAGGTGGTTATTTTCACCTATTGTTGCTCATTATGCTGGCCCACAGAGAGGATGGACTTGTATTCATAAAGCAGCTCTACACATCCCTCAGAGATCTATCTGAGAGCTCCATATTGAAGGAACAAGTTGGTGAAGAAGCCAGGGATCAGATGAGTATTTTCATTTTACTCAGAGCTGTGACCTGGAATGCATTGCCTTAGAGGAAGTGAATTCGATCTTAACTTTCAAAAGGAAATCCAATGTACACTGGAACAGGAAAGATTTGCAGAGGGATTATTGGGGTAGGGTAGTGGTATTGCAGCTGGGAAGTGTGACCTTTGGAAAGCTTACTCAAATGATCACCACAGGCTGAATGGCCTCCTCAGCACTGCAAGACTCCATTGTCTAAAAATGCATATTTGTTGGCTAAAGAAATCCAAGGGTAGATTCTATCATTGTGCAATGTAAGATTTTCCATTCCATGATTATTTATGAGTAATGGTATTGGTACTGGGACCAAGGAGCCTGCAAAATATGTTTTCAATTACTTGCGGTTACTGAGGAGATTGTATTGACCTAAAATCTGGCAGTAAGAAGGAGGCCACTCACCATTCACTGAATTCAGATGAAGCGGTGACATTTAACTGTAAATATGACACAGCTTTTGTTCCCCTCCATTGACCATTGGGCAGGCCTGACCTTATCTTGAATCCATTGACCAAAATCTGAGTATCAATTGACTTCTCCAGCCTGGTAAATTGGAGATGGTGGGGGGCGGTGGGGAACGTGTACTCCCAGCTGAAGTATTAACTCCTCCCCTGCCTCCAATGCACTAGCTTGTTGGGCTCAATGAATTTGGATGACAGATTCAAGGTAAACTCAGACCTGCCCAACAGTTGATAGCAGAAAACATAGACTCTGTCACCCTTCACAGCAATCAACATCTGTCTACTTGACAAAGCAAACGAAGAACCCCCGCTAACTACAGCAGCAAACAGAACACATGACCAAAACTGCGGCTGCAACCCCATAAAAAAAACAGAGGGCTTCCTCCAGCCATGCACTGAATGGAGATTGGTCAACTAATAATGCAAATTGTGAGTGTAAGATCAATTCCAGTCACTTGCCACAAGTGTGATTGATTGGGAGTCATGTAATCATTGTTGACCCAGGAAGTGGTGTCAACGTACTCAGCTGAAATTAGCTCAGAAAGATTGGGTTTCTGTAAGAGTTCATTATTTTGAGGTGGGGCAAGGTTTCAGATGCCCATTGATAGTGAATGTTCATTAATCAACTGCCTTTCACCTGTTCAAAACAAATCAATACCTGGAATGGGTAATTAGATCTCCGAATTACTCTGAATAAAGAATGCATGGACACTATTCCAAGTTCTGTCATGAGAATAGATTACTAATCGGACAGGAGAAAAGATTCAAAGGTGTGTTCAAAGCTTCCTTGAGTGCAACATCCCCACTGACTCCTGGGTATCTCTAGCCCAGAACAGCCCAAGGTGGATATGAGGTGGTATTGAGAACCTTAAGACCATGCATAGAACACAATGATGCCCAGTGTAAGGAGTGGAAGGAGTACATCACCTCACAAGCTGCCTACCTCATCAGCCACCTCCAGACATATCAGTCACCTCAGAACTCAGAAGAGTGGAAGCAGGTCTTCCACAATCCCAAGAGACTGCCAAAGAAGAAGAAGAAGAAGAAAGGATATAGATTTTATCTCCAGAAAGCTCTGGCCAGACGCTCATAATTATTACACATCTGCATTTCCCAGCAATGTTAAGAATACAATTTTTTTTATTGACTGAAGGGATGTGGGCATCACAGACTGCAGCAGCATTTAATCTCCCATTCCTAGTTGCCTTGAGAAGGTGGTCATGAGCTGCCTTCTTGAACTGCTGCAGTCCTTGAGCTGTGGGTACACCCACAAAGCTGTTAGGGAGGGAGTACTGGGAGCTTGATCCAGTGATAGTGAAGGAACGCCAATATATTTCCAAGTCAGAATGGCTTGGAGGGCATTTTCCAGGGGGTGGTGTTCCCAGGCTTTTGCTGCCCTTGTCCTTCCAGCAGGTAAAGGCTGTGCATTTGGAAGGTGCTGTCGAAGGAGTCTGCTGGGGGCAGGATTCTGGACTGATACCAAGGAGACAATTGTCAGCAGTCTCGTGGTCAGTTATTGGTTGCTTTTGGAGATACCCTCTGCTTTATTGCAAAATGTTGTGAAGTTGTCTCTCATTGGCTTTAATATTATAATTGATACAGCTGGGTGAGTAAGTAATAGCCTTTAAATGAAGCTATTATTGCATGTTTGTTAATGCACAGTTAACAGAGTTGCCAACACTGAGTAAGGAATATAAGCTTTCAGAGTGATACATATTGTAAGCATATCTGAATTTATGAGCTGTATTATTTTAACAATGAACATGCAATAAAATAAATTACATCTTTCCGATCCTCTACATGGCTCCTGGCTACCTGTTAGGGAGGTTTGCCAGATCTGGCAGCCTTCCAAGAGTTCTCCCTAGTGTTTGATTTTTTTTGTGGATCAGTCGAGAAAAGAGAGGTAGAAATTTGTCGTCTGTTTATTCTGACAAACACGGTAATGAAATTCAGTTGCATAGGCAACTGCAGTGTCCATTTAGCACATTGAGAATGAATTTCTATATGAGAATGTGTAAAAGCTGTCTGAAATGAACATTGTAGGTGAGTTTGATTGTGTTCTCCACTATGCATAAGTGATTACTAAACAGTGAGGTGCAAGTTCTATATTTTTTTTACTGCCTTCTGTTTCACAGCTCAGATCCAGTCAATTTGCAATCACTCATCCAAGGACGACAGGTTGAACTGCACAATTTTCCCATCTGCAACAAAATGCACCCACTAATATAATAGGGGGAGGCAGAAACCAGTTCTATAATGCTTTATGAAGAACCCTCGCCCACAATGAGTGTCTCAGCTGTGATATGAGCAATGGTACATCTCAATTGTACCATAATTTCCTCCTTCATGCCATTAAAAAGGGCTCTGTAATGTAGATGCCCCATTGCAATGCTGCAAGTTCCCAGGAGGTTCTTGCCCACAAACGCCATTACCACCAATATACTGATCTGAATGTTTCCAACCCATCAAAGGTAATTAATTCCTGACCTGAAATTGTGTACCCACACTCACAAATTGAACCAGCCTATTGAAGTGAGTCAGGACTATTTCCAGTACTTTTGATTCTCCAGCATCGATGCTATTGTCCTCCCGGGTGAGCAAATAAGAAGTCTGTGCGCTTGGACCTTTGTCATTTGAGATGCGGCTGACGCATGTCTCAGAATTAGACTGCTTTGTGGTGAAGGCAGAAGTGAAGCACATCACTCTGGAAATCTGGAACAGTCATCTGTTGAAGGCTAGGGGTTAATTAAAAGCTTCAAAACGGAGATTGATATCTTTTCACCAGCTCAGGGCACTAGGGCTATGGAACTAGGGTGGGTTTAATGCAAGCCCATTTAAATAGGTCAGTTCCTTGTAATATTATAAGTTCTGTTGTCATTAGCTGGGTTACATTTGTAATTGTAACAATTACAAATGCTCTGTGTGCTTTCTTGATTTATTTTGCACAAGCTTTGTACCACTATGAATTATTTTCAGCTGTTGCCTACGTTTCAGAAGAAGGAATTAATTTGCACTGGTGGCAATAGAACAGGTAAAAGCATCCAGTTGGAAAATGGTGATCTAGAATAATTTTGCTCAGAACCACTTCAGTCAGATGTCATGGATGCACTAAATTTTGCAATAATTACTTTAGAAAACTATGAATTGTTCAAATTACACTCACCCTAATAACTTCTTTCTTTCTATCTCCCACAGACCATGTATATGTTCTATGCTCTGGCAATTGTCTGCGATGACTACTTTGTTCCTTCATTAGACAAAATCTGTGAGGTATGCACTAATCATGTTTGGTGTTGGTTCTCTAGCTTGGAATATATTACCGTATTTTTACAGTTGTCAAGCTGAATGCAATACTGTCACTCTATCTGAATTGTCGATGTATAATTGCTAGCTATGAATAATTGAGACACCAAGGATATAATTCCTCTGCTCTGATTGCTTAATCCTTTTCACCATGTGCAGGTGAAACTTTACCCTGTTGAGTGGGCAAAGAGGATGTTAGAATTCCTTGACCTAGGCTGATGGACGAGGCCCTCAAAGGTGCCCTGAAACTGCATGTGTGATAGAAAGAATAATGAAGGGATGTTCAAGGAGATGAATTACTTCTGTATCTTTGTAGTACAAATAGTATCATAAAAATTCACAGCGCACCTACAAAATGCCCCAAATTAATATATTAAATTATAAAAAACATCTGCACATATATCTGGTCAACAATTTCTATTGTATATCCATGTTGATAATGACAACTGTTTCCCCCCTTCTCTGGTAGGGTCACGACCAGTGCTACAGAGGTGTCACAAGAAAGCACGTTGTAATCACTGAGTGACATTCACATAAGCAGCGTCAGTTATTAATGTGCTTTTAGGAACTGATTAATTAAACCAGTAGGGAAGGTATAACCTTCATTTTCATTAAAATAATATTTAATTTTCATTAAGATTAATGAAAATTCATTCATTGAGGTGTATCTTGTTATAAACGTACTCAAAAATGTACTAATCAAGAGTTAAAAGATTCTGTAGAACACTGATTCTGTAACACTGACTGTGATGTGGCACATGAGATGTGAAACTTTAATCAGATTGTCATTTAATACAGAAGTGAGGGCAGTATTTTATTAAATATCCAATTAGGACAACTTAAGGAAAGACTTTTTTAAATGTAAAGTAGAGCAACCACATTAAATTTCTTGCACTATGGATACACATTGTCGGACATTGGATGACCCATCCGGAGCAACTTTTTATCATACTTGAAAACATCATAGAGAAGCAAAGTCAGAAATTGGACAGGGACATTAAATGCCAGAGCCGCACTATCTGCAGGCTCAATGCTGGCCTGCCCAGAAATCAAGCCAGCATTCCATTCTCCAGTCTAAAGAGCAATTGATCCTTGAATGGACACAGACAGTGATTACCTAACATGTTAAACATTTTGGTCTTAAAACAATAAACAGCTGCCTTTTAACAGAAGAATAAAATATTACGTTTTACATGATGTAATGTTACTATCTTTATTAAAAAGCCACAACACATTTAACCTCTGCTTTACAGGCAGTCTTTTGACCTGCCCTGATTGTTGATTGCAATGAAGCCTTGCAATATCAGATCAAACCCAATAAGTGGGTTAGTGACTCAGTTAATTCAGCAGTGGGAAGAAAGGCAGGTGATTATTGTTACATGTATGTAAGCTAAGATCCTACAGTGCTTGGTAACTCACCCACACATAGGACCGGTCTTCAACCCAAGTGACACCATTCCTTCATAAGTGGAAATATTTGCTTCATTCTTTGGACATCCTCTGAAATCTGAGTGCAGCTCTTAGCAGCAGCAAAGCACGCAGCACCCCGTCTCCCTCCACGTCATGGAAAGCAACCATCCACACGTGTTTGTTATTTTTTATTTTCCACTACCCCTTCACTGTTCAGTGGAATTCTTATTCAATCCCAGAGAATAACAACACTTCACAGCTGGACAGCATTTGGTTAATGGCAAACACATGTAACAGATGGTATTAAATAAATATTTTACGAGACCTGAAGTTAAATATTCAGTGATGTGAAAAATGATGGTGGGAAACACAAACATAAACTTGAAAGAGAGTCATGGAGTTTATAGGCACAGGCGTAGGCCCTTCGGCCCAACCCGCCCATGCCGACCAAGATGCCTACCTGAGCTAGTTCCATTTGCCTGCATTTGGTCCATGTCCCTCTAAACCTTTCCTATCCATGTACCAACTGTCTTTCAAATGTTCTAAGTTGTACCTATGTCTTCCACTTCATCTGGCAGCTCATTCCATATGTGCACCACCCACGGTGTGAAAGAGTTGCCCATCAGGTCCCCTTCAAATCTTTTCCCTCCCACCTTAAATATCTGCCCTACTCTGGGGGAAAAGACTGTGATCATTTACCTTATCTATGCCCTTCATGATTTTATACACCTCTGTAAGGTCACACCCTTCTCAGCCTCCAACATTCCAGGGAAGAAAGCCCCAGCCTATCCTGTCTCTCCTTATTGCTCAAGCTCTCCAGAACCAGTAATGTCCTTCTGAATCTTCTCTGCACCCTCTCCAGCTTAATGACATCCTTCATTTAGATAGGCAACCAGAATTGTGCACAATACTCCAAGTGTAATCTCACAAACATCTCGTACAGTTGTATCATGACGTCCTAACTCTTGTACTAGTGCCCTGACCAATGAAGACAAGCATGCTAAACTCCATTTAACCACTCTGTCAGTCTGTGTCACCACTACACAACTATGTACTTGTACCGCTAGGTCTCTCTGTTTTACAACACTGCCCAGGGCCCTGCTATTTACTGTGTAAGTCCTGCCCTGGTTTAACTAACCAAAATCTATCACTTTGCACTAGTATGGGTTAAATTCCATCTGCCATTCCTTGGCCCACTTTCCCAGTTGACCTAGGTCCTATTGTAATGTTAGATGACCACCTTCACTGTCCACTATACCACCAGTTTTGGTGTCGTCCGCAAACTTACTAACCAGGCTGGCACGGTAGCGTAGCGGTTGGCGCAACGCTATTACAGCGCCAGCAATCGGGGTTTGATTCCCTTCACTGTCTGTAAGGAGTTTGTATGTCCTCCTGTGTCTGCATGGGTTTCCTCCGGGTGCTCCGGCTTCCTCCCACATTCTGAAGATGTACGGGTAGGTTAATTTGGGGTTTAAAATGGGCAGCGCGGACTCTTTGGGCCGGGAGGGCCTGTTACCACACTGTAAATAAATTTTAAAAAACTATGCCAACCTACATATTTTCATCCAAGTCATGAATATAGATGATGAGCAACAGTGGGCCCAGCACCAATCCCTGCAGCACATCGTTGATCACGGGTTTCCAATCTGAAAACCAAGCCACCGCTACCATCCTCTGACTCCTTCTACCAAGCCAATTTTGTATTCAATTGGTTAGCTCCCCCTGAATCTCATGTGATGTAATCTTCCTGACCCATCTACCATGCTGGACCTTGTCAAAGGCTTTGCTAAAGTCCATGCAGACAATGTCTACCGCCCTGCTCTTGCCAATCTTTTTGGTCACCTCTTCAAATACACTCAAATCAAATTCATGAATCACGATTTTCCACACACAAAGCCATGCTGACTATCCCTGATCAATCTTTGCCTTTCCAAATGAGGATAGCTCCTGCCTCTCAGAATCCCCTCCTGTGGGATTCAGTGAAGCTGTGCGCATGAAGAGAGATACCCAGATTAGCTCCAACACTCCATTTGACCACAATAAACTCATGCAACTAATGCTCAGTGGAGGCATGATCTGGAGGTTGTTCCGGAAACAATGAGCAGAAATATTTCAGACAATTCTCACACGTGTCCAAATCCTCAATGGAAAATCTGAATCAAGTGTGTAATAGGCTTGAGAAAATTGTGACATTTATGTTCCTTCTCCATTTTGCTTCCAGGTATCCACTGTATTGGTTTCTCTGAACTATTTTTAAATGCCCAAACTCAGCCTGGTATTCTGACATTACTACCCTTTGTTTTGCTTTAATGGTTGGTCACCAAGTTAACTCTGGGTCTGTTTCTCACATCATCATTTTTTTAATGAGATTGTAAGCAAGTGAGGCTTCAGGTGCAAGGGACACTTCACCCCTTGAAGTGTTAGCAATCCTAAAAAGTCAAAGTCGAGTTTATTGTCATATGCATAAGTACATCTATCCACAGGTGCAATGAAAAGTGTACTTGTAGCAGCATCATGGGCGCATAGCATCAGATAAGCAGCATTCACAAGAAAAACGTAAATTAATCATAAATGTTACACAGTTTTTACAAGAAAGAACACAATTAGAACCAAAAAAAAAGAAAGTCCATTTTAGTTCAAAGTGGTCATAGTTGTTGCTATACTGAGGTAGTGATTAAAGTTGTGCCGGTTGGTTCAAAAACCGAATGATTGAGGTGAAGTAGCTATTCTTGAACCTGGTGGTGTGGGACTTCATGCTTCTGTACCTCCTGCCCGATGGTAGCTGTGAAGAGATGGGATCTTT
>JARFYF010000063.1:78442224-78459282 GCA_030265395.1 Rhina ancylostomus
TTTTGGGTTGAGTCCCTTCATCTGGACTGAAAGGGCGGAGATAGTTAGTATAAAAGAGGGAAAGGGTGGGGAAAGAGCTGGCAGGTGATAGATGGGTCCAGGTGAGGGTGGTGATGGGCAGATGGAGGAGGGGAGATTGGGAACGGCATCAGAAGTTTGGAGGTGATAGGTGGAAGTGACAAACAGCTGAAGATGATGAATCTGATAGGAGACGAAGGTAGAGCATGAAATAGAGGGAGGGACATGAGGAGGGGAGGGGCACTGGTTGGAGGAGTGTGTGGGTGATGGGCAGATGGAGAGGCTGATGGAGGGGAAGAAGCATGGTGTAGGGGCTAGATGGATCAGGAGCCCCTGGGAATCAGCAGGGCTGTAGACCACTGAGGCAGAATATGGGGTGTGGAATCTTCAAGAACTCCCCACTGGACACTGACATGATCATAATGGACAAACTGCTCACACTTGTTGCAACCCATTAATAAGGGATCTGCACGCATGTGATTTTCTATCTTCTCTGGATGGGAATCAAGACTGTCATCACTATTATGTTAACTGCATGATACCAAACACCAGAGTGAGGAGGAGTGGGGGAATGGGACTGCCCTGAGAACTGGCATGGACTTAATGGGCCAAATGGTCCCACTGTAATCTTTTCAAGTATCTTGTTTGAATCTAGATATGAATATATTAATAAATTATAATATAACAAGTAGAGATGATGCTATTACTATCAATTGTTTTTTGCCTGAAGTCTCACTCCAGAACCACATCCCAAGCAAAATTACCTCTCATTTGTTAGCATCACTTCCATGTTCAGTTGTTTACTCCAAATTCTCTCATCCAGCAGTGCACAGATGAAGTGATGTGTCATACTAAATTTTAAAAGGTCTGGAAATGACACTGTTTTGTCAATATCTCTAGCCTGAGCAAATGTTCACTAACCATTTCCTCTAAGAATTACATTTGCATATGACCATTGCACGTTCTCAAGTGACCAAGTGGATTTCCTCTGGGTGCTCCCATTTTCTCCCACATCCCAAAGATACAAAGGTTGATAGGATAATTGGTTACTGTAAATTATCCCAAAATGATCTTTGTATATTTTTTAGTTTTTTAAGTGCAAGTCTTAGTTTTAATAGGGTTGCAATTTAGTAGGGTTAGTGTTTTTATAAGGTACTTTAAGAAGGGTTGTAATAGTTTTAAGTGGTCGAGTGGGGGCTGGACTGCGCAGATGTGGCGTGGGCAGTTTAAAAAGCAAACAGCCTATCCAGCGGGCAGCAGAGTGAGACGGAGCAGGGTGGTTAGGCTTTGGCTAAAGGGGCTTCGGCGTGAAGGGGTGAGGTAAAGTAAATGAAGGTAAGTGCCTTGAGTTACGGAAGGGGTATGAGTGTGGTTTCCTGTACTAAGTGCCAGATGTGGGAGTTCCTGGAGTCTCCCTGCCTCCGGGAAGGCTACATCTGCACCCGGTGTGTCAAGCTGCAGCTCCTGAGGGACTGTGTTAGGGAACTGGAGATGCAGCTTGATGACCTTCGTCTGGGGTCAGGGAGCGTGAGGAGGTGATAGAGAGGAGTTATAGGCAGCTGGTCACACCGAGACTACCGGAGTCAGGTGAGTGGGTCACAGTCAGGAGGGGGAAGGGGAAGAGTCAGGTACTGGAGAGTACCCCTGTGGCTGTACCCCTTGACAATAAGTACTCCCCTCCTCCCCCGCACCTGTCTATCACTATCTCTTACCTGCATCTACCTATCACCACCTTGTGCCCACCCCACCTCCCCTCTTGTCCACCTATCACTGTTCTGCTTTTCCATCCAATGTTGCAGTGGATGGGGGTAGGGAAGTGTAGAGAAATGGAGAGGAGGCATATATTTCACCAAGGTGAATGAGTGAGGCTTTCATTCAGCAACTTTGGAAACTACTCATAAATGGTGATTTATGAACAGATGCTTGTGATCCCAAACAGATTCTTGTGCGAACCCACTAGTTACATCCTTCCAGGGGTCTATATAATTGGAGCCCATCATCTGTGCTTTCTACTTGCTGCAGTTTATCCAGTGATTTGCTTCTTATTTTTGACAAGCACCTGTCCCTAATTCAATTAATTATCTTTGAATGTCCAGAGTCTTATCTTTTCTCTGCTGTAAATATTGCAACAAAGCAATCATTCAACATGCCTGCTACTTAAAGTTACAGCATCGTATCTGTTGTTGTTTTAGTGAACCATGGTGTCCCCCACCACCCTCTTCTTTCTTAATGTTGTTATTAGAAAATTGAATGGATTTTGATATCCCTTCTAATTTTCTTTCCATACGCCTTTTTGTTGAAGCTTTTGTAGTCTGTTTTGTCGCTTTTTGCTGTATATTATTAAATGGGTAATGTGTGTTGCTTTCAGGACATTCTGTTAAAGCGGACTACTTTGAACACACTCCAGAAATTGTTGGCTCATTGCATTTCTTGCAGTATTTGTATTAGTTCCATGGATTTACACCTCTTGCGTTCTTTAATTAAACTCTCATCTTGTGTGAAATTGCTGCCATGATATTTGACACAAGCCAGTATTTGCTCCAGTGTTTTATTAGCTCTGTAATCATAGGTATCTTGTTTCCATACCACATCTAGACACTTGTACATAAAAGTAGTCAAAGTCTTGGGAAGTAGAATTGCATCAATCACAATTGCCCAAACAAGAGTGTACTATTATAAAGTATTGTTCAATCAATTATTGAATTTTGAACATATTCCTCAATCCCAGGATCTTTCACTTTAATATGTGCTTTTGTGTGAGGGATTGTATCAGGAGGTTCATGAAAATTAGAATGCTTATAGAAAAAACATGATTGCTATAATCTACTTATTTCCTGCAGGGGTTATTCATCTGCATCTTAGACCCTGTCATTTTATTAATTGGCTGAAATATTCCACTTTTAGAATCCCAGCAATTTCATTTTGGCTATCAGATCATTAGATTTGTGTCTACAGGTTAACGTATGTAGTAATTACCTTATTTCAAATTCATCTACTTTGAACCATCAGTTAATTAGAGCTGGGTGTTGCTGCAGCAGTACTGCTGCTACCTTGCAGCTCCAGTCACCTGGGTTCAAGCCTGACCATTACATGGAGTTTGCATGTTCTTCTTGTGGCCGCCTGGGTTTCCACTGGGTGCCAAGATGATATGAGTGGGTCTACTGTAAAGGTGGGTAGGTGGCAGGAGAATGGGCATGTAAGAGAAAACAGATTACAGGGAACAAGGTAGGGTGTGGAATGATGGGATTGCTCTGACAGCCAGCATAGACTCAGTGGGCTACAAGGCAACCCTTGTCTTAAGAAATATGAAACATAATACGTGAATGTTGAATATGCTGTTGGCAGTTGAAACTCAAGTGAAACCATAGTTAAAATCAATTTAGCCCGCATTGGAGCCCAAGATCTTCCAACATACACATGATTTGTTTTCTTAACTTTTATGAATGCAAAGATAAAATCAGTCGTGTATAACCAGAGCTCTATTACTGAAAGTTGCACTTCACTTGTAAATCTCATGGTTTCCAGAAATATCCTCCTCCAAAACAAAACAATCCTGAAATGCATCATTCTGTTTGTCAGCATGAATGCAACTTTTTCTTCTACCCTGAGCATGCCGTTCACATTTAAAAGAATTAATTTACTGCCTTTCATTGGTTTACATAAAAGTAATATTGGAATTAGTGTTTGCTTTTGTTATGTCAGAAGGAATGGAGACTGAGCTATGAATTATATTTATCACCACTCTCATTTTGAAACTTTAAAAAAAAGAGGAGACAACTGACCATCTGCTACTGATGTGCAGAGATTTCAGAATGCAGCCAAATTATGAAATAACTTAATTGCAGATAAGCCATCAGTTTGAATTGGTCTGTGTTGTATATAGAAATGTCATGCCTATACAACTGGGCAGAGAGCTAAGGGAGCTATCTTCTGCCAGGTAGTGTTTGATGGTCACTGTCTTTTTCCCAGGGTAGGGTAGCTTAAGTTAATAGGGCATAGCTTTAAGGTTAGAAGGAAAAAAATTAAAGGGGACCTGAGGGGCATGTTTTTCTACACAGGGTGGTAGGTATGTGGAATGAGCTGCCAGGAGAAGTGGTAGAGGTTGGTACCATTCCAATATTTAAAGGACATTTAGACAAGTACATGAATAGGAAAGGTTTAAGGGATGTGGGCCAAATCCAGGCAAATGGGACTAGCTCAGGTCAGCAACTTGGTTGGCATGGACGAGCTGGGCTGGTTCTGTGCTGTGTAACTATGTATGTGTCGTGGAGTTCTAAGTACTGGTGCAGGTCACAAAAGATGAAGTATTCCATTCACTATGACTGAGATCTATTTTTGAACAAATGCTTTCTGTTTTCAGGAAATAACATTACTTGACATACACATCATTTAAGATTTATGTTGTTGTTATCATGTACCAACTATATGAGCACCAATGCCCACAGATCTGAAACTGTCATCATAATGTGTGTGTCATGTTTGATAATTGCATAGGGGTGAAAACCTATTTATAATAAAAGTGCTTTCTGGAAAGAGTACTTTACCAAAAGTTTGCAATCAACAGAAGCCTATTTTACTTCACATTTATGCACTGCTGTAGGTCCAGGGGAGGAGATGTGTATCCTTACTGTGGTAATAACATTTAATTGATTGAAGATGTGCAAATGCTATTTAAGTGAACATTTATTTTTTAAAAGTTGATCATATGGGCACCAATGTAAATAACTTTTTAAAGTTTTTTTTTGATTGGAAGCTCTGTATTATTCTGAAAGAGCATGCCTTGTAGTCTGCTTAAGCGAAAGAGCTAAAGGATTGCTCCATGTATCTTGCCTGGGCACATCCTCCAAAGGCATCTGGACTCAATCTCATTTAAACCACAGCATCATTTGTTTGGATCAGGATCATAGTATAAGCTTTCTGTTCTTTCTTGTACTCTAAAATCATAGCAAGATCATACTTCAGGCTGCTGTTTATCAATTACAGCTCAGCATTCAACACCATCGTCCCCTCAGTATTAATCAACAAGCTTCAAAACCTGGGCCTCTGTACATCTCTCTGCAATTGGATCTTTGACTTCTTTATCGGGAGACCACAATCAATGTGGATTGATAATAACATCTCCTCCTTGCTGATAATCAACACAGGTGCACATGAAGGATGAGTGCTTGGTCTGCTCTCTCTACACTCATGATTGTGTGGCTAAGCACAGCTCAAACGCTATCTACAAATTCACCGGTGACACTACTTTTTGATAGAATCTCAGATGGCAATGAGGCATACAGGAGTAAGATGGATCGGCTGGTTGAGTGGTGTTGTAACAACAACCTCGCACTCAAAGTCAGCAAGACCAAGGAATTGATTGTGGACTTGAGGAAGGGGAAGTCAGGAGAACCCATGCCGATCCTTATCGGGGGGTCAGTGGTGAAAAGGGTGAGCAGCTTCAAGTTTCTGGGCATCAACATATCAGAGGATATATCCTGGGCCCAACAAATTGGTGCAATCACAGAGAAGGAACACCAGCTTCGTTAGGAGTTTGAAGAGATATGGTATGTCACTAAAGACTCTTGCATATTTCTATAGATGTACAGTGGAGACCATTCTGACTGGTTGCATCACAGCCTGGTATGGATGCTCCAATGTGCAGGATGGAAAGAGGCTGCAGAGGGTTGTAGACTTGACCAGCTCCATCAGGGGCACAACCCTCCCCACCATCAAGGACATCTTCAAGGGTCGATGCCTCAAGAAGGTCACATCCATCACTAAAGACCCTCACTATCCGGAACATGCCCTCTTCTTACTACCACTGGGGTGGGGGTACAGGAGCCTGAAGACCCACACTCAATGAATTAGGAACAGCCTCTTCCCCTCTGTCATCAGATTTATGAAAGATCCATGAATACTACCTTGTTATTCCTTTTTTAGCACTCTATCTATTTTATGTCTTTGCACTATACTGCTGCTGCAGAACAAAAAACTTCACAACATAAGTCGATGATAATAAACCTGATTCTGATGGACTTCAACCAAATATCTTAAATTTCTATCAGCTGCAAATAAATGTTACTCTCTAAATGGTGGTTGAATCGGGTTCTTTAATATGAATTGCACTTAGTTATTTGCACAAGTACACTGTATATTTTTTCATCTTCTGTAATTTTAGACCTTTTGTGTAATTTTTGAATAAAACTACCCCTTATGCCCATGTAGAAATCTTTAGTATGCTCTTTTAACATGCTGGTGATTAAATAATATCAGATGTCCTAGGTAAATATCCACAATACTTTGGTCGTTACTTGAAAGTACCACAGCTGTTGGGAGGATACTAGGAGTTACTTGGACAATCGTGTCTTTACCAGCTGTTAAGAGGAGCAAGACTGCACCTGTCCTACAGTCCTGTATCTTCCACTGACTGAAATGTTTATTCAATTTTCTATCCAAATTTGCAAGTCTCTATCTTAACCATTTCCCCTGGCAAATCTTTTAATGTGTCGATACCCAGCTATGTTTCTTTAGAAATAAATAAATCTAGTCTTTTCAGTCCTGTCTGTCAGTAAGCAACCTCTCACCACCAACTCGCCAGTCAGTTGAAGCAATCAGTTTCTTTAATTCTGTCAAAAACCTTTCCTCAGTTTAAACCTCTGTCCTTTTCTCTAGTTGAACCAAATGTCTCTGGTTCCTCCTCTTGACTATGTTGTCCATCCTGATGCATCTGCACTATACTCCCTTTAACTTAATCTTAAAAAAAATGCAATTAATATTAATTGTTTTGGTGTGAAGTCTTTTGTGTTACTTGGGTGCTCTCTAAGTCTTCTAGCCTCGGAGAAATATAAATTTTAATCCTAGACATTTGCTAAAAGCGTTCTATATTTTCCCAGTGAGTGTGGACTCTTATTCTTGTATATTGACTCATACCTATTGGATTGTACTTTCCACCTGTCTACCTCTGGTTCAAACCAGCCTTCCTGAAATCTTTTCTGATCTTTTCAGATGATTGCTAAGTTTCCTAGTTTTGCATGCTTCTGCAGGTTTTGATATTGTTTACTCCATACCCAGTCCAAATCTTCCATATGTACCGAGAACAAAAGCACATCTGGTATTTACCCTAGGGTAGAATGGCACTAAAACCAAAATAACTGCAGGCACTGGAAATCCTAGAATAAAAACGGGAAATGCTGTAAACATTCAGCAGGTCAAGCAGCATATGTGGAGAGAAAAATGGTTGATGTTTTAATTCGATGACCTTTCTTCAGAACCAGTCTGAAAGATCGTCCACCCAGAACATCAACTGCTCATTTTGTCTTCCTAATAATTTTCTTAAATATAGCAATTTTGTCACATAACCTCTTTTTAAAGTTAGTTTGGTTTTAATCTCTAGTTATCCATGTACTCTTCCCTGCTGTTTTAAAAAGTTATGTTACTTTTTAGGCTATTACTTTTTGAACTGGAAACTTACTTGGCGTGGAAGCAGTTGAGGACACAATCTGAAAAATGCTTTTTTTAATCCCAGCCAGTGATGTTTACAAAAAGATCTACTACATTTGTAGTGTTGCATAATTCAAAGTCCAGCCCATTCTGTTCCTAAAAACTTTGGACTGAAATCTTCTAGATTGGGATCATTTCCTGTCACAATTTGCAAGAATCTTAAGCTGCCAGCAGAGCAGACGAGAGTATTCAGCTTCATTTGTTTTCTTGTAATTTTAAGATAGGAAAATCTTTTTGTAATCTGTCCTTGCTGTTTGCAATGAAGTAGTTCCCTGCACTCTCTAATGTCCCTCTTTCCTTCTCCTTTGCTCTCACTTGATGTCCTTCCCCCTCCTCTTACTCAGTTCATTCACCATCTCCTTCCCATGTGACTGATCCATCCCATTTCGTCCATCGTCAACCCAGCTTGGAAAAAAAGTGCCTAGTGAAATCCAAATGTACAAGATCAGTTATTAATAAATGGAGAAAATAGCAAAGTAATTTCATCAAATTTGGCTGAATGTTTACAGTTTGCTTGCACAGAAATTCCATTATCTTTAAATTATCTTTATCTTGGGGCTGCACGATAGCGTAGCGGTTAGCGCAACATTATTACAGCGCCAGCGATCAGGGTTCGATTCCCGTCGCTGTCTTTAAGGAGCTTGTACGTTCTCCTGTGTCTTTGTGGGTTTCCTCCAGGTGCTCCGGTTTCCTCCCACATTCTAAAGATGTATGGATAGGTTAATTTGGGATTTAAAATGGGCGGTGTGGACTCGTTGAGCCGGAAGGGCCTGTTACCACGCTGTAAATGAAATTTAAAATTTAATTTAACAGGAGTCATTGTTACCTGGATTGAGTGTTCCATCTTCTGGAGCCCCAGGGCATGTGATCACAAGAACACAAGAAATTGTGAGCCAGAATATGTTGTCTGTTCTGCCATTCGATTATGATTATAGCTGATCTGGCCCTCAATTCCCCAATCTTTCAAAAATTTACCTACCTACCTCTTTAAGCACCTCAGTAATCTAGGTTTCACAACCCTCTGGGGAAGAGCATTCCAGAGATTCATCACCCTCTATGAGAAGATATTCCTACACATTTCAGTTTTAAATGACTACCCCCTTAGCTTGTAACTATGTCCTCTTATTAGAAAAATCCAATCCACATCCAAGCTAATAAAATTCAAACCTGCAGCTAATGCATTGGCACTTCATTAACTGAGTAATTGCTATTGGGCAATCAAATGTTGGATTGAAGCTAGCAAGTTTGAATGGTGTGGCTTTGTGTTCAAAATCCACATCACATTTACCTACGATTATTGAGGTTGTTTCAGGGACTTGAGGAGCTGCCTTACTTATGAGTGTGAGAATTTTTGAAGTTATTTACTGACCAGGTTTTGTTCTCTTTCTTTTTACTCATCTTGTGAAGGTTTGCAAAGATGTCTTGCTTATCATTCTGTCATTAGAAAGCTCATGCAGAAGGTGAAGGTTGATGGGGAAACTTCAATTTGGTAATCAATTTCTTTTGAAGAAATTACTCCTTCAGGATTGCACTCGAGCAGAAGTAATTGTAACATTTTAAGTGTGTGCCCATAACAGATCCATCCTTTGTCCTGGCCTGATTCCACCAGCCACCCATTCCATCCTCTCCTATGAAATGAGAAACAGATGTTGAAGGATCCAGGACATACACTCACTCATTCCGTGGCATGAGAGAAATTGGGCAGGGCATCTGAAACTGGAACACCTTCCTGAAACTAAAGTTTGGCTTGTTGTTTGTCCAAAGGCAAAACCCTGTGCCCTTTTTGGACCTCAGAATCCCTGAGGTAAAATGTTATCACGTTCAACTGCCGCATGAACCGTACATCTGCTGTCCACTTCTCAAGCTAAAGCAGGCAAATCAGCAGTCCTTTAAGCTGCCACCATGGAGCTTTATTTGTCTGACTGAGGAGCCAAGAGGCACCTGTTTGCATATTGAAACTGCACTATTGCTTAGCACTTGACCCCAATACCTCCAGCTGTCCTGACCACCACTGTATTTGCTGTGGGCCTGGTGCCTCCACATGACTGCATCTGCCACTTGGGACTTGTCTTCTCCTGAGTCATCAATACACTTTGACAGGTCCACTTCACACCAAAGTGCCAAGTGGAGTGAGGAAGTAAAACAAAGTGTGGAATGATGTAGTAAAATGAATCCGACCTAATGCCCAGCCTGGCGTGTCTCTTGCTGTTCTTTTCTTTTAAAAAAAAGTCTTGAAATTGTGGTTTGACTTGTTTTTAACTTGTATTTCACTTCCTGTGTCGATTATCCTGGTTTTTTGGGTGGGAGGAGAGAGTGAGGGAGAGAGGATAGGTTTTTGCGGCATAATTGAACTGAAATAACCCAATCTACAAAAAACACAAGATCAAAGACAAGTGCAAATGAATCCAGTTTGGGGATGGTTGAGGGTGCTGGGGATGGATGGAGGGAGGGGCAGGACAGTGGAAGCCAATAATTGCTCCGACAAAGCTACATCTTGAGCTCCTGAGAAAGTTCAAAGCCAATTAAAGATTATTTCGATCCATAAGCCCCTATAGCAATAGCCTGGGCGATTTTAAATATTTCAAAAAAAGATTAATCCAGGTTATTAAAATGTTAATGTAGATACATGTTAGATTGTTATTTGAAATACTTTTGTCCATAACTGCCAGTGAAATCAGTGGTTATTTCTACAATACTTTATTTCTTTTAAAAAGGTGCAGCCATGAAAGGGATTGATATTTTCAGGGTGAAGTCTGAGTGAATATGATACTTGGTGGGTAGAACAGTACAGCGCACGAGCAGGCCCTTCAGCCCATGATGCCAAATGAAACTAATCCTATGTACCTGTACATCATCCACATCCCTCCACTGCCTTCATGTTCAAGTGTCTAAGTGCCTCTTAAATGTCACTATCCTCCACCCATCCCTGGCGGCCCATTTTCAGGCAGCTACCAGTTTGTGTGTGTGTGTATTGCACATCTCCTTTTAAACTGCAGCCTTCTCAAATTAAAACTGTATTCTCTAGCATTTGACATTTCTACTCTGGTAAAGAGACTATCTGCAGTGTCTATGCCTCTCATAATTTTATTACATGTTGTCGGATTTGTGGAATAGTTTGCCTGCACGAAAGGGAATGTTGGGAGACCAGAATGATATTGGATTGTGATCTCATTCATCTGCCAAATCGGCATCGTGCAATAGCCAAAGATTTGCATTGGAACAGGAAATTGGTCAGCTCTCCCAGTGAGTCCCAAGAAGAAAACCTCTTAAATCCCTCTGCCACTCTTTGTGAGGCCTCCAGTGGGACATTTTCAGTTGAGGAGCGAGCAGCTGATAATTGCCCTGCTGATTGGACATTGATCGCATCCTTTTCCTGATCTAGCAGGTGAAGGACGTAGTCTTATTGATTCATTTTAAGGCAGGGAATATTTCAATTTGTGTTTAGTGGCTTTATTTTTTTCTCCAGTAAGCCAGATTCTTAAATTTTACTTCCACAACAGATATGAATCTTGAAACAACTTAAAATGGTTGGTAAAAATCTGTGAGTAAGTGGTTTTGGGCAGAGCTATGCTTAAAATTCCACGGGTGTTTGAGTTCTGCTTCAGTGGATTTGGCCTGATTGCAGCAATATTATTGGTATGAAGAAGGGGAATCCCTGTCTGCAGGTTGGTTTTGGGGCGGGGGGGAAGAGACAGGTTTTACCTGCATAGTCTTTGTCATAGAGTTATACAGCACAGAAATAAGGTCTTCAGCCCAACTTGCCCATGCTAATCAAGGTGCTTTCCTGAACTAGTCCCATTTGCCTGCAGTGGGCTCACATTCCTCTAAACCTTTCCTATCCATGTACCTGTCCAAATATATTTTAAATATTGTAATTGTACCTGCCTCAATCATTTCCTTTGCCAGCTCATTCCATATATCCACCAGCCGTGTGTGGGAAAACACCTGACCCTCAGGTCCCCTTTGAATCTTTTCCCCCTTTCACCTTAAGCTTGCACCTCTCATTATAGACTCTCCTACCCAGGGGGAAAAAGACTGATCATTCACGTTACCCCTCATGATTTTAGGAACCTCTGTAAGGTCACCCCTCAGCCTCTTGCCCTCCAGGGAAAACAGTCCTAGCCTATCCAGTCTCTCTTTATAACTCAAACCCTCCAGTCCTGGCAACATCCTTATGAATCTTTCTGCATTCTCTCTAGCTTAATCACCTCCTTGCTATGTATGGCAACGAGCACTCACACAATATTCCAGGTGTGGTCATTGGTAGAGAATGGAAGATGCTGCAAAGGGTCAACATGTGAGGGAGCCTCTGAGGAAAGAGAAATACTTAAGGTTTCAGGCTATTGTCCTTTCATCAGAATTAAGATGTGAAAGGCAGATTTAACAATGGTGATACCATTGAAAATAAAACGGATGTGGTTAGATACTTCACTGTGCCAAGGACAACGACTCTCCTGCAACTAGGATTGAATAATACATGCCAGTCTTGCTAGGGATATTTGCATCCCATGAATGAATAATTCTTTAAAATCTTGACATTGTGAAGATGGCAGCTGCTCATTGGGTATGTATTTCTCATTTCTTCTTTCTGAACATTATTCATTGTCCTCCTACTAATTGTGAAGGTGGGAGGAAAGGGTTGTCAATGTTTGTGTACTCCTCTCATTTCCCAGGGGATTCCACATGTTTGTCTTTCTCTTTGCCCATCACAGCTGTCCAAACACAGTGAATTGCTTGGCTCATTTAGCTGCATTTTGTGGGCATGAAATTCGATCCATTTGTTTCACTTGATCAATAAGTATTTTGTGAAGCTGAATTAACCAATGCTGTCTTGGATTGGGAGGTTTTGGTTGACATCAAGTGGTTGAGACTGTTTTGTTCATAAAAATCTGCATTGAAGCATACTGTGCTAGTACCTGTCATTTTCAGTAGAAGCTGTGAATGAGTGATTTAGTAAACGTGAAATTACAGATGTTTTCTACATCTTGTCAGAATTAGAAGTGTAAACATTGCACTTCATTTGGTTACCATGATGGGGCTGACTTGCTCCAGAGTGATGGGTGACTGGCTACTCAAGGTACACGGTAGTTGGATCCCTTGGGAATAAAGAATGTAGACTTGTCTTGCAGCAGCATGACCTTGGAATTGTTGGATGAATCAAGTTACTGTTTTGGATCAGAACTACTTTGGGCCTTTAATGCTCAAGCAATCCTTCACTCCAGAAAAACAGGATTGCAGATGCTGGAATCTAGATCAAAAACAATGCTGGAGGAACTCAGCAGGCCAGGCAGCATCCGTGGAGAAAAGCAGACAAGTCAACATTTCAGAAGGTCCTAACGAAGGATCCTGACTCAAAACATTGACCACCTGCTTTCCTCCATGGATGTTGCCTGACCTGCTGATTTCCTCCAGCATAGTGTTTTTCATCAGTCCTTCACTCCTATGAGAAAGGCCTGATCTTTTGATTGAGCTCTTGACCATTTGCAAAGGACTTATTCACAGTACAGTTTCACAACAGTGGTGTTGCTTGTGCATTGAGTGCCAATATGATGCATCTTCAGTCTATCCAATGTCCTCCATGCATGCCCTACATCATAGGAGACAACAGTGTAATTTATGTTTTCTCATCAACAGATCTCAATGGGGAGGGATAATGTTGGGAACTCTTCCCAAATAGGTTCCGTATTGTTTTGGTAGAATCCTGTTTTTTTTTCCTCTGTTTGTCTTTGGTGTTCTCATAACTTAGAGATGGTCATTGCCTAACATTGCTAAAGGAGTTGAAGATGGTTGGCCCTATGATACTGCCTTGAAGAACACAAGCTATGTTCCCTTGTGTGATGTCAGTTGAGTGTCCTTAATACCAGTTGATCCCTACTGACTTCAGTTTAACCAGAACTCCTTGATGCCAGATTCTGCCAAATGCCATCTTGCTATCACCTTGTATCTGAAGTTTGGCACTTCAGTCCATGTTTGGACCAAGGCAGTAATGAGGTTTGGTGAACCCCATACTGAGCCAGGTGAGCAGGGTATTTGCTGAGTAAAAATTGCTTGATTGCACTGCAGAAGACAGTTTCATCACTTTGACGATTGAGAGTAAATTGGTCTGTAATTAATTGGATTGTATTTGTCCAGCTCTTTCTTTTTGGCAAGACACATCTAGTTAGTGTTGTAATTGCCCTAGAACAGTTCAGCTGGAGGCACAACTGCCTCTCAAATGCAGTTCTTCAGAACTATTATTAGATGTTGTCTAGTCCCTGTTCTTTGCTGTATCCAGTGCTCCAAATTTATATCTTCAAGTGAATCATGTTGGCTGATGAATGGCTTCTAAAATGGAGGTTTTGGGAGAATAATCATCTTGGTGGTACTTGCTGAGAGAGTCATGAAACAGGCCATTTGGCCCATCAGGTCTGCATCAACCACCCATTTTACTGTAATCTTATATTAATCCCACTTAATTCTCCTCTCTCCTCCCTGCCTTTGGAGCAGTGATTTAGATTATGGTGTGCATTTCTGCTGTTGATGGTCCACAACACCTCATACATTCTTAATTTTGAGCCACCAGGCCAATTCTGAAACTATCCCATTCACACTAATGGTAATGCCACACAATGGAGGGTGTACTCTATATGGTGGTGGAACTTAAAGACTTAAGGTGGTCACTCCTACCAATGCCAATATGGGTAATGGCATTGCAGGACAAGGTCAAGAATGTTTATCCTTCCCATTGGTTCACTTCTTAGTATAGTGGTTGTACCCTTCAGGACTTGGCAGTGCTACCAGCCATTCTTGGTGATTAAGATTGTGTTCAGCCGCCATTCAGTTGAAAACTTCATATTTAAGTGTAATGTGAACTGAGATGATTGTTCTTCCCAGGAATAAATATACATAAATAGGCACACTATGGCATGGATATTTGTTACAGAGATATCCCAGTTGTCTTTTATTTGCATGTGTATTCTTTATCCTTCGTAAGGATAAGCAAAAATTAAAATTAATAGATCTTATAATCTTTTGGTATAACTTTATGTTGACCTATTTTGTTCAATTTAACCAATTTGCATTGTAATCTCAAGGCATTGTTAATGGCTCCAATAATGGCTATTTCAACTGTCTTGTTTTAAAGGCCTTTGCATTTAAATTTGTATTGATTAATGTTGATAATTGCATCTTTAATTTCATTCTGATGCAAAGTGGAGTGATGTATTATTGAGGGATAATATTTCCGTGCTTTGGTTCATCAGTGCCTGGAAGGTAAATTTACAATGGTGTCAAAATTCTCCTACAAAATCTCTATCAGGCCTACTTATTTTAATGTTTGGAGAGCAGAGATTTTCCAGGCCCCACTTTCTAAATGTTTACAACTTGAAATATTCCTCTGGTTTCTGTGTATCTATCCACATGTGCAGACACTTCTGTTATTTTAGTTGTATTTTCAGCTGAGGAGGTCACTGACATGTTGAATAGGGGAGTGTCTGACAATAAATTATGGGCTTCCAGTAGAGATTATTTGAAGGCTGATAACCCAGTGGGTTGGAGGTACTTGTAGGAGTAGCATTGGCTAGTAGGGGTGAATAGAGCTAAAAGGAATGTTCTCTTTTCAGTGACACGTGAAGTGGTGTTTCCCAGAGTTTTGAGTACCGCAGTTTTTCCCACTGTATTTATTGATAGAATGAGAAAATAGAGAGAAAATAGTGATAACAGCAAGCAAGGGTTCACAGTAAGATGTGTAGATGGAAGCAATATTTTACAATATGCAAAATGCAACTGTAGCAGAAAGAAGACAGTACAAGTGTATGGCATCATAGAAATGAAGATATGTCTCCTAATGGTATTCCTAGAAATAAGATTGTGTGTGATCTTATTTGTTGATCAATGGGAACAAGCTTTCATATTTACCTTCTCAAAGCATTTAAAATCGCCACTTCAATTTTTTCCAAATGAGCAAGAAAATCCCAGCCTGCCAAGTCTTTGCATGAAACTATAACCTTTTTCACTCATAATCTTTTGCGTATTTTGAATTTTTGCTGTACCTTTTCCTGTAGTATAGTGCCAACATTTCTCAGCCATGGCTGTCTTGCATCAAGATCGGATGGCAACAGGATATATTACTGTGCTGATGTTTCAGCTAAAATGATGAGGGAATGTTAGTGTATTGGAAGTACCAACTTTCAGATGAAGCTTTAGACAAAAGGATTATAAACCTGTTTTGGTAAATATGCTGATCTATTGGCTTGTGATTGAAAGAAGAATAACATTGAGGCTATTGGTGTTCACTGTTATTAATAACTAAAATCAAACAGCAGCTTCCAGCATCTGGACGTGAACAGTTAAACATGGAAATCCCTATGCTGCTGTATGATCTGCCCTACATCTTTAGAAGCTTTGTGGCGCTGGAACTTTGCTGAGAGATTTGGCATTTAAATGGAAATTTCTAGAGTTTGTGCCACAAAATGCACAGACCTGGTATCACAGAGTATTTAAGGGTGTGAAAGTATTGATTACAACTTATTTAAAAAAAAGTTAACATTGAAAAATTACTTTAAATGTTTGGAATATCTGTCTGGATTTTGACAATTGCTGGATTTAAATAAAATAAAACTATTTTGTCATTGTATCTCGTTCTTTCAATCTCCATCTTGATTTTTCTTTCTATATGTTATTTGGCACTGAATTCATTATTATTGCATCTCTGGGTTAGATTGCATGCTCTCTTAAGGTCTGTTTGCACTGTTGCTTGCCCTGCTTGTATAGATCCCCAGTGCCCCCTCAGGTACAAACTCTATTGGACCACCAATGGCTATAAATTGCTGTTCAATAGTCCACAAAAAGCCCAAGCATAATCATCAATGCTGACAGCAAATCCTGGTCCATAACAATATGGAAGACTAGGTGGTCTTCCAGTTTTCTGCCCAGTGCTATTGCATACACAACATAGTACTGCAGCAGATAATGCTGCTGCTGCTGCCATGTCATGCCAGTGACTCAGCTGCAGTCTGTTTGCATGTTCTCCCTGTGACCACATGGGTTTCCTCCAGCGTGCTCCGGTTTCCTCCCATGTCCCAAAGGCATGCAGGTTGGTGGGTTAATTGGCTACTGTAAATTACCTATTGTGTAGATAAGTGGGAGAAGAAGCAAAAACAAAGTAAGTGGGCATGTAAATTGTAGAATCTCATGAAAATGGGACTAATGGGATTGCTCTGTAGAGAACCAGCATGGATCTGATAGGCTGAATGTCTTCCAGTGTTGTAAAAGTAAGCAGGTAAATACAAGATTCACACTGGCAAATCCATATTCATCCTGAAAAAAAGTTGAAATAAAATATTGCTTCAGGTTTTATTGTTTACAGTTGAAGTCTTGGTCTTCAGAATTAAAGTTACATTATCAGTACACTGGATGGCGCTGATAATGGTTTGTGCCATGGAAGTAGTAATACCTCAGAGAACTAATATTCAGTGCACAAATAAACCATTGCTGGTTTATGCTGTATGAGTGGAATGAATAGATTTATTTCACAACAATAGGAAGCAAGCTAGGATGTGTGTTTTCAGTAAATGCTTT
>JARFYF010000063.1:78468186-78478386 GCA_030265395.1 Rhina ancylostomus
AAGATGCATTTTACTGTGTATTTCAATGTACATGTGATATCTTGTAAGTTGTCCTCAGCATGTAAACCAATCACTGAAAGCAAAGACACCTTTTTTTTTACATCAACATTTCCCAGTCTATCACCTTTAAATGATCTCCCTTTGTTTCTCTGACAAATGAAAAATTTCACCTTTGTCTACCATAGAACAATACAGGCCCTTCGGCCCACCATGTTGTGCCGCCCATCAAACCACAATGCACCCACTATGTCACATGCATCTGCCATGTATTTGTCCAGTTGTTCAACTTGCTTAAATTGCCTTGAAGTCTCTTCTCTCAACTTGTAATTCCAATGATTTTCATATTGTCAGCAAACTTTCATTTAGTGATCTCTGTGGTACCCACTAGTCACTACCTCGTATCCCAAAGAAGATCCATTTATTCTTTGTTTTCTCTCTGTCAGCCAATCTTCAATCCATGCTAATCCATTTGTTAGATTTTGTACATTAACCCCTTAAGTTCAAATATACCATGACTATTGGTTCTCCTATACCTTTTCTACCAGATACATTCTCAAAAATTCCAGAAGGTTTGTCTAACATGATTTCCCTTGCACAAATCTGTGTTGACTTTACCTAATCCTGTGGTGAAGTGTCCTGTTATCACATCCTTTACACTGGGCTCTTGCATTTTCCCTATGATTGACGTTAGGCTGAATGGTCTGATGATTGGCAGTCTTGCATCTTCAGGAATTAATCCACAATCTATAGAATGTTGATCAGATGATAACCAATGCATTCTTTATTTCCATTGGCTGCTACTTTTAGCACTCTGGGGCTTTCTCGGCTTTCAGTCCCATTTAATTTCCCCGGCACTTCTTTTCCCTATTGCTAATTTCCTTTAATTCCTCCTTTTCCTTCCACTCACTAAATGACTGCAACACTTTTTCCTTCATAACAGCAACTATTTGTGTTTCCTATTGTGAGGACAGACCAAAGTTTAATTGCTCTGCCATTTCTTTGTTCCCCATTATAAATTCACCTGTTTCTTCATTTGTCTTCACTATTCCTTCTCAAGTAGCATAGATCTGTCATGCCAAACAGCCTATTTCAATGCACTAGATTCCAGGTAAGATCATCCAGGAATTTTCACAGTGATTGTTGTGTTGGAAAACGTTGCAGTCACATTGAGGATCCGAGGGAAGGCCTCCTGGAGGCAAAGCATCATGATCCCCTTTCTGTGCGGTTTCCTGTTTTTAGCTTGTTGGCAAGCAAGCGTCTTCAATTTTCTTTCTGACAGCAATGAAGCAATCTTTTTAAATAGCTGTTGTGTGTTGAGGCCAGCTCACCACAGGTGGTAAATTTCTACCATCAAAAACACGATGAACTAGAAACCCACTCGGCATGAACCATGCAGGCAGTCCCAAGAATCCCCATGTCATTGAATACAATGTTCCTTGCCTTTCCATAAAGAATGGGTCTATGATTAATTGGAAGCTTGTCTATTTTGTTGTGTTGTGTAAAAATTCCTTTGTATGCTAGTGATGTCCTTTCGTTTATTAAAATAGGAAAGCAACAAGCCCTGATCCTTGGCCTTCTGTATGAATCTGCTGGAATTTTCTTTGTGCTGTGTACCATTTCTTTGCAAAATAAAGCTAAGCCTAGGTTAATATAGAGCATGAGTGCTGATTTGCCAGAGTAGTTGGGAGCAAGGTCAAGGCTTGTACTTGAGGGGAGAGCAATTCAGAGCATGACTTCAACAAGCAAAAAGTGCCTCTATTGAATAAGCATCCAGAAGAAGTGGTGAACAAAGATGACATTGAAAGGCAAATTTACTTTAATACTGCATGCTGAAACAAATCTAATCAGAGGTAGGTTGTACGGTGAGTGTTGGACATTGGGAGGAGCAGGTGAATTTTGATTAAGCTTTCGGTCACTGGGCTTTTCCTCATATCCTGTCTGCTTCTAAATGACGTTTGATTTCCACGAAAAAGCTCCCTCACTAATACATCATGTGACAACCAGGAAGGTAAATTAAGTAAACATTGGGTGAGAGTAAAGAAGGTAAATGAGGGTGAGCACTTTGACAGTAGTGACCTCAATTTTGAAGGACTTTAACATCAGATTAGAAAGAAAATGCCTCAGTACTAAAATGGGGGAAAAAAAAATTTGTAAATAGGCCATGAGCTAGCTTTGGTAAAGTGGTAGAAGGAATTGGCACACAGGCCTGTAAAGCAATTGAGATATTTTATAAAGACTGCAGACCTATATTCTATTAAAAGCAATAAACTTGTAATTTGACGATGGATTGAGTAAATAAATATTTTAAGAATGTTATCAGTCAACCAACTGCAGTTAAATTCTGCGAGTAAGTTTTTTTTTCTTTGGCAAATCATGTTTTGAACTGAGGGATCAATCAACAACTTGCAACTGTATTATAATCACACTATCTGAGTGTTCACAGTAGTGCTGTCAGACCAATCATGAAGCCAAAAAAGAGGCATTTCAGAAGGTGACCAAAGCTTGGTTAAAGCGAATTTTAAGAGCCTTAAAAGGAAGTTAGAGGGACAGAGATTTAAGAAGAGAATTTCCAGATCACAGTTGAAGACATGGCTGTCAGTCGAAGAGTTCCAATGAACAAGGTGCCAGAATCAGGACTGAGTTGTTTAAGGGTTGGAGATATCGTGGCAATTACAAGGGATCCTCAAGTCTGACTTGCAGAAATCTGACTTTATGCAAATTCTCTCGGACTTTAAGCATTTTTCAAGATAGTAATAATAATGGTATTCATTAATGTTTGGATTCAGTACATATTCCATTAGTTTAATTATGGGTAGTGTTAGGGTGAATATTCAATGAAATGAAAGAACTATAGGAAGTATATGCAGAGCAACATAATATGGGTAACTACAGAGAAATCAGTAACCTGACACATTGGCTTACGAACTGTTCATGGAACAGAACTCCTGCATAACTCAGGGACTCCCTCTACTGGTAAACTGAGCGGGGAAGGCCCTGGAGTGATTCAGAAATAAAGGTGAGAACTTTAATGTCCAATGTTGGCTGGTCTGGGAGTCGATTATAGATCAGCGATTTAGCCGCACCATATGCGTTCGGGTATTGATTGATTGGAGAATTTTGGATGACTGCATGTTTACAAAAGTGAACATAGAAATAGCAGCAGGAAGGGGGCCACTTGGCCCTTGAGCCTACTTTTCTACCTCAATGACACTTCCGGCACTATCCCCATATCCCTTCATTTCCTTAATATCCAAAAACCTATCTATCTGTTTTGATTGAATGCAATAAATTGAATCTCCACAGCCTAACAGGGTAGAGAAATCAAAAGCAACATGCAACCTGCAGGAGCAACATCTGTGGGAGGAAAGGAATTGTCAACATTTTGGGTCGAAACTCTGCATCAGAATTCCAAAGAATCGCCACTCTCCAAGTGAAGATATTTCTTGTCATCTTAGCCACAGTTGTCTGCCCTGTTATTCTGATGCTGCAGTCCTTGGTCTTCAACAAGAGAAACATTCTCCCTGCATCTAACCTGGCAAGCGCTGCGACGTAGATAGTTTCAATGAAGATCATCCTCATTCTAGAGGGAACACAGTCTCCATCAAACCTACTGTCCCTCGAACCAGTACAGTGAATCTTCACTGTACTCCCCCAATGGCAAGTGCATCCTTTCTTGGGTAAGGGTAGCAAACTCTGCACAGTATTCCAGATGGAGTCCTGCCAATGTTTTATATTATTACAGTAAGACATCTTTACTCTCTACTCTTTAGTTCAATATCTAACTCCATTCTGAATATATTCAATGATTTGGCCTTAACTGCCTTTTGTGGCAGAGAATTCCATGGGTTCACCATTCTCTGGATGAAGAAATTTTTTTCTCAGTACTAAATGACCTACAGAGTATCCTTGGGCTGTACCCCACAGTTCTGGATGTTCCTCTTCGGGGAACAGCTTACCTGCATCTAGTCTGTCCAGTCAGGACTTAATGTTTCAATGAGGTCTCCTCTCTTCTAAACACCAGCAATACAAGTCCAATCATCTCAGTCTCTCTCTATGCATAGGTCTTGCCTTCCCAGGAATCGGTATGGGAATAAATCTTTGCTGCACTCCCTCCATTGCAAGAATGTCCTTCATCACTAATGAGACAAAAAGTGCACTCAGTTTTTCAGGTATGGTCAATCAGAATCAGAGTTATTATCACTGACTTATGACGTGAAGTTTGTTGTTTTGGGGCAGCAGTACAGTGCAAAGACATAAAATTACAATAAATCACTAAAATAAGTAGAGCAAAAAAAATAGTATTTTCAAAAAATTATTTGCTTCCAATTAGCAAAGCAATCTTGTATTTTCTGAAGAAAGTTGTATATAAAAAAAAATCACTGCCCTTGAGGCACTTTTCACATTTGACCTAATTTCTTAATGAGTAGCTAAAGTGCCAATATTTCTTGATATCCTCTTTAGTTATTTTTCCTTACTTTCTTAAAAAATGCAAGGTCTCCTTTATACACTAAAAGTAAGCTGTTCAGTAAATGAAACTTTGAGGAGTTAATTTTAACTTACTTTTAGGATAACATTTAATAAATTATAAGATGTTAAAAATGTTTCCTGGCCTGCATATCTATGAAAGATAGAGGTATGAAAATTACCCATTTCCAAAGTATTACCATACATGTAATTTTAATGTGAGGCATACTTGAAGCAATTATGTTTATTTATTCATTTGGCATATTTATAATATGTGGGTGTAGAATGTTTCAAATTACTGTACAGATATCCATGGCTTTTTCTTGTGCTTGCCAGCTTCCCCTCTCTGTTTAAAGTATCTACCCTTCGGTGAGTTATAATTCCATAGATGGTGGTTGTGACCCACTACCTTGCAGAAACTCCCATTATTCACATAGTCCTGTGAAAGTGAGTGACTGTAGGTAATTTGTTTGTGCAGAGTACTGCAATCCAACTTCATTCTGCTGTCATCTGATAGTCAAACACACATTTCCTGCAGGGTTTCCCAGATAGGGATCAGGAATCAGAAATTTGCCCTCTTCCCTAATCCAAGACTAATTAACTTAATGCAGTGTCTGTATCATTGCTTAATATAAATTATCAACACAGAAAGAGATTAAACATGGTACTTTCTGGTAAACATTGTTTTCTATCAAAACAGATTTCCTTGTGGCATAGAAGGAGGCCATTTCGGCCCATTGAGTCTGTCAGCTCATGGATAAATCCCTTTCCCCAGTAACTTTCCCTCTAACCTGAGCTCCTCTCCACCACCCTGTAACCTTGACCTCAGTGGGCAAAGCAGCCAAGGCAAATGTGTGAGGTTAAAGTCACAGATGTCAGGGAGGAGAAACACTGTAGTTTGAACATAGAGCATAGATTTTAATGAATGTAGAAAAGTGCAACAAACGAACAGGCCCTTTAGCCCATGATGTCTCTGCCAAACGTGATGTTCAAGTTTATTATCATGGACGTACCTATCCAGGGTATAAATGCTATGAAAATTAGCTTTTAGCAGCAGCTATAGCACTTTACAAATATGACAAACATAACTTACATAAACTTAAATTAACATAAATTATACTTAACTAACACGACAAAATAAACATAATGACATCAGTGCAAGTTGATGGAAATAAAGTGCGAGGTAGAATCAGGGTTTTTCAGGTTGGTTCAAGAACCTGATGGCAGTGGGGAAGAAGCTGTTGTTGAACCTTGAGGTGTGGGTCTTCAGGCTTAGTGTTAGAGACTCATCTTACTCCATTATCATGTCATAAAACTTACCTGGGAGGCCCATTGGGCCCATTAATCCAATGGGTCCTGGAGGCCCCGGGTATCCCAAATTTCCCGACGGACCTGGATCGCCCGGTGGACCTGATTGGATGAAAAATAATGTTTTAAAGAAATGACTTCTTTCTGTTCCTTAATGATCATAAGATTTATACATTTTACAGCTTGCAAATACCACACACCCGTGACAAAATACTACAAGGCCAGACTGGAGGATGCTGGGACTGCACTTCACAATTAGCTTGTTTGACCCAGTGTGGGATGTAGAATAAATTCATACTCCCACCTCAATATGATGATTATAATGTCCAACCATGCCAACTGGGTATTAGCATGTTTCAACACAGTCTAAGTGACTGCATTGGACTAAGTGCAGCGGACTAAGTTAGCACTGGTTGATGTTAGTGATCACTGATAGAAGCAGTAACTAGACTTCTTGAAGAGGTATTCTCTTTGCCAATTTTGCCTATAAACATATCCTTGATTTTAATTCAATCCAGCGCTGGCAGCATGGTCTTCAGCTGCTGATTACCACATGGAGATATCTGGATCCTCAAGGTCCAAGAATTGATGTCTATTCCGCATACCTCTGGTGTGCACCTGGCACACATACTCCCAGTGCGGGGTGGCGTGGGTCACACTAAAAATGTGCACTTGCAATTTGCGATCAGATTGGAAGAGCACATCAGTAAAGGCAGCTCTGCAATAAACATGTATTATGTGGGCCAATATCACAGCTTCCCTCTGTAAAACAAGTCTATCAGTTGTGCTTGTGACTGCTAAATATGTGACTGAGTATGGGTTGTCCATAATCCTCCCTTCATGATACTCAGTAGTGACTAACGATAAATTCCAACCCATGGTCCCCTCTCTCCATATCTGATCTACCAAACTGGTTACAGCACTGCAGTAACAAACAAGATGCTGGCAGAACTCAACGGGTCAGGCAGCATCTGTAGAGGGAAATGGACGGTCAACATTTCGGGTCGAGACCCTTCATCTGGACTGAAGGATAGAGGAGAGGTAGCCAGTATTAAAAGATGAAGGGAAGAGGTGGAGCAAGAGCTGGCAAGTGATAGGTGGATCCAAGTGAGAAGGGGTGATAGTGAGATGGAGGGGGAGAATAGAAATAGCCACAAGGGCTGGGAGATGATAGGCAACAAGGAGCTGCAGATGATAGAATCTGACAGGAGAGGAAAGTGGAGTATGGAATCAAGGTGGGAAGGGCTTGGTGAGGGTTTACATTAGAATTTCACTTGATAGGTGTGGTTGAAGACAACAATTGAGAAGCATTTTTCCCTGAGTCATTTTGTATTTACTTCGGTTACATAATGCCATAATACTTTCATGCTAACCCAGCAGATTTACACTTTAACGTTAAGTTGATTTAGTTGGAGAATGTGGCTGACAGTGTATAACGACTGCATTAGTTTCTGAGTGAAACTCAAGAGGAAAGGGAGACAGGAATAATCAATAGAAAGAGTTCTGTGGCTAATGGAAAGGACTGGAGTTGCTGCTTACATTAGCAGCATTTATCAGAGCAGCGGAAGAAGACCGAAGGGGCAAGGGAATGGGAGAGGGAAATGGGAAGCAGGCTGGTGCCCCATGGAAAGGTGCAAGTCATACAGTCAGAGAACCACAGGGTCATTCAGCATGGAAGCAGGCCTCTTGGCCCATTGAGTCCACACTGACTATGATGTACCCACTTACACTAACCCTATTCTCTCCAAGGTCCTTTGATCCCTTTAGGACCTGGTGGTATTATTTACCAGCCTGATTGGGGCACCCACAGTGAGCCACCCAATTCAATTAAAACTGGCAGGGAAGAAGATGTGGTCCCTTATGACGAGTGAACGACTTTAACTGGAGTGTGTAGGAAATGATCTCTGGATTTTAGAAAGAAGTTTGTGTCTCTGGTGTTCTGTGCTCCCCCTACTGTTCATTCATGAAATTGTCCTGATTAATCCTCTCCTGCAACATCTCTTCCCCCAACTGGTATCTTTCACTTGGGGCACATGGTTGCATCTGGCTCAGCCAACTTGACCTCCCTGAAGGTACCTGCTGCCACACTTTTGCCTGCTTTGAGCAGATTGTTGGCTGGTGGCTTTTAGGTGATGCCCAGTGGCTGAACCCAGTCGCGGCTCAAGCAAGGCGGCAATAGGCCTACCACCCCATCGTCTCTTTTTCCATCTCCCACTGCTTCCAGCCTGGAGTTTTATCTGTTCTTCAGGACTGAGAGTTAGTCCAGATACATTCACAATTCCATGGTTAAAAGAAGCAAAATATTGCACAATGATGTTACAATTTAGTGATGAATGCTTAATTGTAATTAAGTCACAGTACCTTCAGGACCTGGAGGCCCAGGCATTCCCCCATTACCTCTGGGGCCCGACTCACCATTGCAGCCCATGTCACCCTTTGCTCCTGTTCCTTGATCCGGTCCTGGTAAGGAAAGGTTATAACAGGTTATATTTCATCTTGCTATTTCACAGTTGCACTTTCATCCTCATTAAGGTTCAAGTTACTTTACCGTCATTCACCCACATGCTATAAAAACACATGGAGGAATGAAATGTCGTTTCCCCCAGACTCACACAACAAAGGACATACATAAAACAGAAGACATACAATAAACGCAGACAAAAAAAATTGTGCAAGTACAAATAGTGCAGGATGGAGGGATGAGGTACTCCAATGATCTTTCCCGCTGTACTCGCAATTCCCTGCAAAGACTTACGGTCAGAGATGTTACAGTTATCGTACCAGGCAGAGATGCAGCTGGTCAAGACATTCTCAATGGTACCCCTGTAGAATGTGATGAGGGTGGGGGAGGGCAGGTTTGCTTTTGTAGCAAACAAGGGGGAATCCTTTTGTAGATTCATTTCTTTCTTGTTTTTCTTTAACTGGTTTGCAGTTGTAGTCATGAATGCAGACAGGCAGTCCACTCCCAGGTCTTCTCCTTGGCTGTTTTTAAGCTGGCAATGAGTGGTAAACCGAATTGGTCCTGGGGATAGCTCACCTGTCCAGTTACTTTCTTTGGGGCAGGGAAGAGCACAGCCTTCATTCACTAGGAGTAATGGGAACTTTGCATGGCAGCATAAAATGTGTGGTAGCAATAGATAGCTCTGGTTTGCCACTCTCAGTCATTAGTTCCATTGACTACGATGGAAACAAAAGACTGGGAAAGATGTAGAATGGGTTGCTGACATTATCCCTCATTTTGCACTGTCACACAAAGTCAAAGAAACCTCCAATATCTCTTGATGTAAGATCACAAGCTTGTCATGAGGAAGCTTGGATACAAAACTAACAGCAGACTGCAGTTGGTCTACTAAGATAATATAAAATAAGATCTTAATTAGTCACATGTACATCGAAACACACAGTGAAATGCATCATTTTGCGCAGTGTTCTGGGGGCAGCCTGCAAGTGTCGCCATGCGTCCGGTGCCAACATAGCTTGCCCACAACTTCCTAACCCGTACATCTTTGGAATGTGGGAGGAAACCGTACTTGAAATCAAATCACAAGACCATTTTTACAATAAAGACAATCATTTTTAAATGTAATAGTAACTGTGGAGAGAATAATGGAAAAATACAAATTCCCTTATTTTGGGGCTGTAATGATATCATAAGGTGTGTGAATGGACCTTGACCTGGAGATACATTGGAGAAACAAAGGAGTGCAGATGCTGGAATCTAGATGAAAAACACGATGATGGGGGGAGGGGGTTGTGGGGATTACCTAAAGTGGGAGAATTCAATGTTCACGCCGTTAGGCTGCAAGGTTCCAAGACGGAAAACGAGGTGTTGTTCCTCCAGTTTGTGCTTGGAATTCTCCTGGCAGTGGAGGAGGCCGAGGGCTGTCATATCAATGATAGTGTGGGAGGGGAGTTGACTGGGGGCTTACTGTTTCTGGGAGGCACCTCGAAAACCATCCATTGAATCATGTGGAGGGCTTTGGGAGAGGGAACAGTCAGTGAGGAACAGCAGTGATGAAGTGACAACAGCCTTACAGCCATCTCCCTGTGACCACAGGGTGAGTAGATACAGCAACAGTAGTAAATGCCACCATTACCAGTGCCATATAGGACTGATTACCTGTCAGGACCACCCCCCTGTGGCCTTCAAAATGTATTGTGGTGCCGAACATAATTCAGTGAGCTGGTGAGAACAAGCAAGGTAAAGAAGTTCTGATACCCAAGCTTCAGTTCACTCCTCACTCATAAAAGGTTCCAAGACTGAAAAGGAAGGAAGCAGAATGCCCGAGGACCCACACTCTCCCATACCCTGCTGTGAAAGGATGTTTACTTCAGAGCTCAACACACCCTCTGATACTTTGCCAATAGCACCCTGATCCCAAGAACAAATATATTAAATGTGTAACAATAGGGATGGATGAAGTGTCA
>JARFYF010000063.1:78501177-78512284 GCA_030265395.1 Rhina ancylostomus
ACCTGCTGAGTTCCTCCACCAGTTTGTTTTTTGCTCCAGCTTAAATAATAGCTTGCAGGATTATTTCACATGATGATCCAGAGGGGATGATAACAAGAAATTTGTAGATGCAAAAGTAATTCATCCCATTTTGGTTCATGATCAAGGACTACACCACATTTTCCCTTTTTTTGCTGAATCTACTTAAATAATTAGAGGTTTTTATTTCCAAATTTTGTCTATAAATCTTTTCCATAATCCCATCATGTGGGGAACAGTTCCTGGTATCAGTCCTTGAGTTTCAGTGGGCAAGTCCCTTTGTCCTACCCCTGAATTTAAGGCAGTATTCTCGTTGAACATCTGCCATGCTATTTACTATATTTTACATCCAAGTAAGATTAACTATGTTGTATCTCCTTTCCAGCCTGGAAGTCCATGTTTTGCGCTTTTTTTTCTCTCATAGCTCAGAGCACTAACACTGACAGCTCTGTGTTGCTTCCTGTTGTTGGATGTGTTGCTGAACCAGTGTTCCATTCATAAAATTAATGACTGTAACCTATAAAACAAATTAATGTTGAAACAACAGCATTTTTCTGTAGAGTGGAGCTTTCTGTTGCAGTTGGTATGGCAACAGTTTCAGCTGAGTTGGCGGTGCAGACATTTCCAACTTTAGCAGGAATTTAACCAGTCCTGAATATTATCGCAAACTCAACACAAACCATTTTCAAGCAATGTTTGGAGTGATTGGTGATGGGACAAGGCAATGCGGGGAGTACTGAAAATTTTTCTCAGCAATTTTGATGTGCCCCTGTAAATAAAATAAAAATAACTGCAAGATTGTTACTGGTTAGCAAAATTTGATGACTTGATTTAACTATAAAACTTTACCACAGTCATCACATTTCAAAAATAATTTGCTCCATGCAATGCATCATGACCTTTGCGCTACATTAGTGCTGATGTTATAAATGTCAGCAGTAAGCATTCACAGCATTGTGTTAGTTGACACTAATTTTAAAAATATATAATAGATTTATAATAAAATTATAATAATTCTATTATAATAAAATTTATATTAATATATTTCCCTTTTCATAATAGAAAATGTATGACTTGTGATGGGCTGAATGGTGATCTTTTCTTTCTATCAGTTGTAAATGTACTCCCAATGCTAACCTTCCTGATCATGACCCTTCAAATACATATCCAAATGTTCTTCAGTGTAATGGTTTCTGCCTCCACTACTCATTCAGACAGAAGTCTAGACCACTATGTTACCTGCTAATTGAAGTTTCTTTTCCCCTCATCTCCCCTCTGATTCTTCCACCAATTAACTCTATGCCTTGTGATTTACAACCTCCCTATAGAAAAACAAGAGGTCTTTCTTATTTATTTAGTCTCCTTGTGATTTTATGCAGTACAATTTTCTCTCCCTGGCCTCTTCTGTTTTGAACCTTCCCTCTTAGCTAAAAGTTTTTAGTCATGACGACATCCTTATAAATCCCCTCTGCCCCCTTCTCCAGTGCAATTACATCATTCCTGTAATGTGGCAACCAGGACCATGTGGTGTATTTGAGCTGACTAGTTTATATAAAGTCTGAGCATAATCTCCCTACTTTTGCATATGATGTGAACTTTTAACCACTTTATTAATCTGTTACCTTTCAAGGATCTGTGGATGTACACTCCAATGTCTCTATACTGTATTTCACTCGATATCCTCTCATGAATTGTCTATTACCTTGCCTTGTAGCAGACCATCTGTTTCTTCCAGGTGTCCAAAGTTTTCCTCCTCACCATCAACCACAAGGCTATTTTTTTTAATCTAATCTGCAAACTTCTGTACTGTGCCTGCTACATTTGGGCTGAAACCATTTAATATACATTACTGAAACCAAGGTCTGTGTCCTGTTGACCTGGTTACAGCCCTTCCAGTCCCTAAAACATTTGTCAATCCTCCCTTAAAACAATGCTGATTGTCCCTGATTTAACTTCTGCCTTTCTAAATGAAGGTCCATACTCTCCCTAAGCATGGATTCTGAGCATTTGCCTGATACCAAACTTGAACATCTGGTTTGTAGTTATATGACTGAACCCACATAAGAAAGTTAAACAAATCCTCCACCTCTACACACATTTGCTTTCAGCCCTCCATAATAGGTCCTCCTTCTGAGTTATCCTCTTTGTACTTATAAAAACATCTTTGGATTTTTCTTGATTTTACTTGCTAATATTTTTTTCACATTATCCCTCTGCTTTCTTAATTCCTCCTTAATATTATTCCTGCATGTTCTCTGACTGACATGCACTTCCTTTTTTTTGTCATATCCTACTTTGTGTCATCTGAGACCTCTAGATTCAGCAGTAATACATTTTCTTTGTGGGAACATGGTTACCTTGAACTTCCTTCTTAACTTCCTCCTGTTGCTCCGAGACTGATTAAACTATTTTCAGTCCATTCTTTCTAAACCACTTCTCAATCTAGTACGATTCCCCTTGCCAAAAATTAGAATCTTTGTTTCTATTTTATCTTCATCCATGTCCATAACTATGCTAAATTGACTTATCACTACCACAAAAGGGCTCTCCTAGTGATACTCATTCTATCTTCTAGCAATGTTCCCTAAAACTGAATCCGGAACTGTCCCCTTCTCTCGTTGGATTTGCTACATATCAGCATAGCCAATTCTGCTGAATGTAATTTAGGAATTCTATACCTTTTTTTACACTGACTGTTTCCCAGCTAATATTAAGCTAGTTGAAACCTTCCAAGATCTCACGGGCTCGGTGGCTCAGCAGTTAGTACTATTGCTTTGTAGCTCCACAGATCTCGAGATCGATCCTGACCTTGAGTGCTGTCTGTGTGGAATCTGCATGTTCTCCCTGTAGCTGTGTGGGTTTCTGCTGGGTGCTTTAGAATCTTCCCGCATTCCAAACACATGTTGGTAGGTGAATTGGTCACCGTAAATTGATCCTTACTGTAGGTATGTGGCAATCAGAGTCAAAGGGGATTTGATGGGCATGTGAGGGAATGAATAAGCGAGGGTTATGGGGAAATAAGGAGAGAAGGGTCCTGACCCACAGCGTTGACCACCAACTTTTCTCCACGGATGCTGCCTGGTCTGGTGAGTTCCTCCAGCATCATTGTGTTTTTCATCTAGATTCCAGCATCTGCAGTCACTAAGAAGAGATGGAATGGGACTTCCCTCCTGGCAACTAGCATGCAGCTGATGAGCTGAATAGCCTGTGTTATAATAAGAAGACAGTAAATAGCTGAGTGTTTTTGCTCTTCTCAAATTTGCTTACAAATCTGCTTTGGACTGTTTGGAGGTCTATAAGTAGCCTGCCTATAGTGTGACCTTTTGTACTCTTTACCTCAATCCATACAACCTTATTTGATGCTCCTTCCAAAGTATCATCTCTTCTCACTACGATTTAACCAGCAACACCGATCCCACCCTTGCCCTTGCCCCCAACCCCCCACCCCAACTATTGTAACTCTCCAATCATCGTATTTGAAAAGCCTGAAAGCCAGGATCATCAGGGTTCCAGGTTCGCTCCCCTTTAAGCCATGTTTTTGAAATAGCTGTGCTGTTGTTCCAAAATATCTTGAAGCTCTCTCTGTGACTGGGTAGCTTGCAAACATCTGTAGGAATCATTAGTGGTTTATTTGGCAGCACTCTCACTTCTGTAGCAACTTACAATTGCGGCATTTATATAGGGCCTTGGTGAGATTACACCTGGAGCATTGTGTACAGTTTTGTTTTCCTTATCTAAACCAAGGATATATTTGCCAGGGAAGGAGTGCAATGAAGATTCCTTAGTCTGATTCCTGGGATGACAGGATTTCCGCATCATGAGAGGTTTGTTCAATCAGATTGCATTTACCAGAATTTGGAAGAATGAGAGGGGATCTAATGGAAGCTTACAAAATTCTGACGGGGTCCAACAGACTGGTATGAGGATGTCTCCCCAGATGTACAAGTATCACAGTTTCAGATTAGAGGGGAAGGGATTTAGGGCCAAGGTGAGGAGAAATTTCTTCACCTGGAGGCTGGTGAATCTGCAGAATTGTCCACAGCCAAAGGCTCTAGAGGACAACTTGCTGAATGTGTTCAGGAAAGAGAGAGATAACTTACTGGATGTAAAAGGCATCAAGTGTTGGGGAGAGAGCAGGAATGTCGTATTGAGGTTGATGATCAGCCATGATTGTATTTAAAGGTCAAGCAGGTTTGAGGGGCTAAATGGCTTTTGCCTTTCTTAGAAATATATCTGCAACTTTGCTTTTCTTTTTCCCTCAGACTGTTTTGTGTTTTCTCCTGATTACCACCTACCTTTCTCTTTTATGTGATGAACTGGTGGTCTCTCATGTTAAACAGCGCTTAAAAGAAGCACTGAAAGTAGCAAAGCACAGAATGTCAGTGGAGCACTGAACCAGCCAGACAGCTGTGGCAGGTAGTGAGTGAACCAACAGCGAGGACAAATCTACTTGACCTCGTCTTTGCCAATCTACCTGTCAAACATGCATCTGTCTATGACCATGTCAGAGAGAATGAATTTTTGAACTGGCTAATCAAGTGAGCCATCGTTTCTGAGTCTAGGAATGTGTTTGTGCGTGCACACGCATTGGTGTACTGTGTATCATAGATTATGAGAAATTAAACTCCAGTTGGTTTATATCAAAGCATAAAATTTCTTCAATGTGACGCGGCCTTGCTGTAACAACTTCATGAGAGATTTTATATTTTTGGCTTAGATTAAAAGATTGCAAAGGGTCTCCAGATATGGGCAACCCTTTGAGAATAACCAGCTGTTTGAAAACAATTTTCTTTGCTTTGCACCTAAAACTAATTACTTTGTGGTCAAGTGAGAAAGGGTTAGTTTTATAATTAGTTTAAAAAAGAAGTGAGTTAACAAGCCAGTTTCCCAAATTTAAACTTAAATACAAGCAGCTGCGTGTTTCAACACGCAGTCTCAACATAGGAGAATTGGATTTGCAGGACATCGCTCGAGTCTTTATAGTTAATGAGCTTTAAGCTGTTTTTATTTATTGGAGGCAGAGAGGGCACTGGAAGACAGTGTTGCTGAACTTTGTGTTTTGCTCTGTGTTTTGGGGTCAGTTTACCAATGTTATTTCACTTTATGGATTTAATGAAAGGATAGTGTTGTCATAGAATTTGGCAGAATATGTGTTTAGGCTGGTGGTTTTGCAACGAGAATCAGTATTTCCTTCAGCATGGAATAACCATTAAATGTCTTTGGTTTCAGGTCCGTCTGGCTAACTCTGAAGCTTTCCCAAATATTCACTGAGAATGTCAGGTCTGGTTGAGCTGAGGAAAGGGAGTTTTTTTAAGGTATTGTAATCTTGTTACAGTGTTTTTAACAGAAGTAATTACCAACCACTTCAATGTTGTTTCCTTGCTCTTCTCCTTGCTCTGTTTTTTGCCTTTCCTTATTTCTTCAGCCAAACCCCTGACGTCCACTCTGTTTTTATTTTGGTTTGGGTGGACGGGGTAAGTGGGGAGGATGCAGTAGAGCACTTCAGTCCAGTAACGCCTGTCGGTGCTTTGCCATCAGTGGACATGCCAGGAAGCATGCTTGAGCGATGAGGAAATGATCCCACCCTGGCTGTATTTCCTTTTTCCTGTAGACGTACTGCTGAGACGGTCAAAAGCTCAGCTGTAAATGTTAGTGGATTAAACAATGTCCATTAGGGACAGGCTGAGAGGACAAGTACAAGCTGATCACAGTCCATCAACATGGACTTGTAAAAGGTAAGTCGAGTTTAGCAAGCCTGGTTGAAATTTTTTTCAAGAAGTCAATTTGTGTGCTAGATATAGATGTTATTTATATTGGCTGCCAGAATGCATTTGGCAATGTTTGATAAAAGACTGTCAACAAAAATAACACTTGATACTATTAGAGGCAACCTTTTTGTAATGGGTAGGGTGTAGAAGAGGGACAATTTTGCAGGATGTGTCTGGTGCACAGACCTTGTCTTTTCACTCTAACTTCAGTGAAGACATAGTGAACCGTAGATGTTAATTGGCGCTCGATGCACTAAGTTAGGTGGCGTGGTAAAAGGTGTAGATTGGGGCAGAACATTATAATGATAGATCACAAATTAAGTGCGTGTGCAAGCTTGTATCAGCTGGAGTTTGTTTACTGAAGTGCAAGGATTTTGGACCTAAGATAGAGAGACCAGATTAGTTTTCTAAATTTCTACTTAATATTTCATTTCCCTTTCTTTAAATTTCCTTTGGTTTAACAAAAAGTTCTAAACCACTTCACTGTATTATAAACCACAAATTAACAGCAAACCACAATGAGGTATTAGGAGATGTTTCAGATAGTTAGTTTTAAGCAGCTTTTCGGAAGAAAAGTGGTGAGGTAAGATGAGTTTATGGACATACTTTCAGAGCTTTGGGGGCAGGGAATCTGAAGGCCAGCAGTGGAACAATTAAATGTGGCAATGAGTGGAAAAACTTGATCCAGGACTAGACGCAGAAGTTGAGGGGCGTAATTTTGAAGGCTTACAAAGCTGGAGGAGATTACAGAGATAGGGATGGGAGGAAATATTGAGGAATTTGAAAATGGATGAGAATGTTAAAACTGAGCTGTTCCTTAACAGAGAGCCAATGTAGGTCAGCAGATGTGTGGATATGAATAAGGACAGGGATGACAGACTTTTGGATGGCCTTGCATTTAAGGAAAGTCGAGTGATGTATGCTGGCCAGGAGTGCAATGAAGTAACCAATCCTGGAGGGAATAGGAGCATTAATGAGGGTTTCAGCAGATGACAGAAATGGAAATGGGTGGTTTTCATGATGCACGGCTATAGGTTCATCACTGGGCTAGATATGCTACAAAGGCTCAGAGTCTAGTTTAGGTTCAGGCAAGTGACAGAGAAAGGGATGGAGTGGATGTCGAGAGAAAATGGTGTTGATCTTTGCAATAACTGAAGAAAATTCTGCTCATCTAGTACTAGATACTGAACAGACAAAATTTAAAGATGGTGGAAGGTGTGGGTGGAACCATGGTTGGGTAGATTGAGAAAGTTTGTTCTTGCTGCCATGTACGGTATCTAACTTTTGGAATCCTTTTATTACACAGATCTTAATGACTGAAGTCCATTTATAGCTAGTAACCCTGTTTTGAACCTTATTCCATTTTTAAACCTGTTTTGTTTTATCTGAATGATGTAATATAGTCATTACAAACCATATTATATTCTCAAATGAAGGGAAATAATGAAAATGTAGACGACTTGATCAAATTCATTATTCAATTGGTTGAAGTGAGAAACAAGTGGCCGTACTGTGATCATAATACACCCTTGGGCCCTGAAAGCTGTCACGTAAATGCAAATGTGTTCCTTCATATTTTTAGCAAAAGTTGGGTTAACTGCTAAAAAGACTTTAAATTCTGTTTTGCATAACTATCCTTTTGTAAGAAATATAAACAAAGATAATAGAGTACTTATGTTGGAAAAGAACTTGTTTTCACTATTTGAATTCTGTGGAATGTAGCCTTGCGGTCACTGCAGTTTAGAGTTTAGGAAGTCTGTTTTGTAACCCAGCTGATGCATATTGCGACATGTGATTTTGTTTTCTTTTAGCTACAGTGGAATTTTCAATGGTATAACATGCTGCTACTTTAAAATCCTATCTGCAACAATAGTGAGCATACTGCTTAGATAGTTTGAACTAGATCACAGAAGCCATGCCGGTTGAATATTTATGTTTAAAGTGAGTCTTGCTTGTTCGTTCTTGGTTTATATATATTAGCCTAATTTGACATTTTTAAAAATGTAGATCTTTTCATGTGATTGTGATCTTTTGTACATCTCACTCCTAACACTTTCTCAATGTTTATGCACCTGAATGTGGATGAAAGCATATTGTACCTTGGCTGTACATATGAAGTTTGAGTCAACTCTACTTTTGATAATGTTTCTTTAAAAAAAATTTACATGTAAACTGAAGCATTGGATGTACCAAGGTCACTGGTACAAACCTGCTTTTTCTCTACTTTCAGGACTGAGATACCAGGTAGAGTTGGTCTTTTGACAGAAGCAGTAAGATGTTTCAACGATTATGGGCACCCACCTATTTCGTGACATTAATTGATGCGTGAAACAACAGTACCTCTTCCCCTGACTTTGCCATCAACAGTAAAGGAACAAAGTTTACCATTCACCACACTGGCAGCTGTCCAGTGTTTTCTGACCTTTTTTGAGTAGAAACTTACTCTAATCTGGCACATGATTCAGTGTACTCTCTGTGAGCAGATCAAGAACAACAAGGCTCTTCAACCAATCAGATTGAGATGAAGTAGGATGAAATGGGTGTTGTGCTGCCAAGGCAGACCAGTTTGATTTTTAGGATGCTGTTTTGGGATAATTGATGATTGTCATGATTTGAACTTGTCCAGATATGCTACTATATGCTGAAGGTATTATGTTTAATCCTCCCTAATACCCATCATCAGTGTTCAGCTCTGAGCCTTTCTAGCCAGGATAAAACTATCTCAGCCTCGCAAACCAGCTAATCTTAAAATACTTTTGAATCTTTATTAAAACCAACATTACAACTGATATAATGTTAAAACACAACAAATATGACTTTGTAAGCAACCCAAAGTGCATTAGGGCTACAAACTAAAACAAAGTAAAAGGTACTGGTGTTGCTTTTGTACACGTAACAACCCAACTTGACTTTAATTTCGTAACAGTAACTTGAACTCCCATGTAGTTAGTTCCAACTCTGTGGACACAACTCACCCAGTGATCAAATGAAGCAGTTGCCCTCTATCTGCACAGATTGATCTGACTCGTCCACAGTTTCCTGGCAAGCTGCCCTCAATGCTTCCTCTTTGAAATGCAAAAGAATCATACCCATGAAAACTGAGACAAACCCCTCCCCTTATAATTGACCCTTCTGTGCCTAGTTTACTCCACACATCCTCATCCTACTGGCTCTGTATCATCAATTTTCAGGGAAAAGTTGTGATGGGAAGAGCTCTGAACTTATCAGCACGTGGAGAATTTGTTTTTTTTACTCTGTGGAAATGCTGCAGACAGTCAGACTGCAAAATCTCTGTGGAGAAAACCAATAAATGTGCCCTTGGGTTAATCCCATTTGTTGAAAGAAAACAACTTGCAGACTCTTCAGTTTACAGTCTGTTTTTGTTTAATTTGCTTTAAAGAGGTCCCTTAGTGTCTCATGGCATGCTGGATAGAATTTTTAGTCAAACAAGAATTAAATACACATCCTACGGAAGGTAACTGCCCTGTGGTACTCTGTACTCTGAGCACCTTTTGTTACTTGTGGGGTTTTGAACTCCTTTATTAAGATTGGATATTGTGGTAAAGGTAGGACAAGATGATACTGTGCTTCAAGATCATACCTCGGCCCACTTTGGAGATTTCTTAGTCCCCGTTGCAGTAAAATTATTACTGCAGAATCTAAATTGCCATCTATAAAGCAAAGTTTAAATTGTGTGCCAAAGTGAGAGAGAGAGGAGAAAAAGGTAAAATGAATAAATAAAATGACTTGCAATTTTACATTTTCAGTGCTGGAAATGTCTGTTGTCAGTGTTCATGATCGACTGGTCATTGTGGTCAGTTAGTTTTGGGCACTTGCAGATAATTGGATCTGCACAAAGAAATGATCCTGCTGCTGTTTGCACATTTTGTTATTATTAATTTCTGCAGAAGTATCTGTGAAATAGGAATGTTTTAAATGACCTGACTGCTTTTTTTTTTGTAACAAACAATGCAACAAGCTCGGTTACTAATATTTTTATTATTCTACTATTTTGCCCACAAGTGGCAAGTTCACTGCATCGCAGTTTTTTTTGTCTGGCAATATTTCCAAGATCTTTCCCAAAGGTCAGTGTTGTCTAAAAGGTAGATGAGGTGCCTGTATCTATGCATTCCAAAGTACTTGCCTTTAATGGGAGTTCTAATGTTTAACTAAAGTACAGGGGAAATCCTGCCCAAAATACTTTGTGTTCTCAGTGATGTCAAGCTTCTGCAGACTGGTTAACTGGTTCTTGGCAGCACACCTTTCTGTCATCTAACAATAGACTCTTGCCTGCTTATCACAGCTGGTTGACACGCTTGCCTTCGAGATTGGAGAACTGAAAATGGTTCACTCTGCTCCTGATTTAGACGAAGATGCTCACTATGCTAGGTGGCTACGGTGAGTTTTCATGCATTTTTAATAATGCATACTTTAATGCACAAGTTATTGCAGCCACCCTCCACACTCACTAATTTTCTTTCAGCATGCACTGTATTCTGACTCTTAACTCTGCGTGGAATTCAAGCCTTCTTTAGATGAGTTTCCCAATGCCGTTGAGATTGCTAACATCTTGCTCAGTTTTGGTGGGTGGGGAATCAGTAGAGACTTCATATTAAATTTGCTTACATTCAGAATCAACACTATATCTGTGGCCAGAATCCCAGAATATTTGGTTTGGAGCTTGCCCCTTGGTGGCTGTTTTAGGTCGCTTTACTTTTCTCTGAGATGTTCAATTTGTACATAATTTTTACCATTATGTTTCTGTCATATTGCCCATCTCCTTCCTCGTGCCTCAAAACTCGTAGTCAACAAAACTACTTTGTAGATCATAAAATAATACATTACATAAGGAAGTCATTTAGCTCATCATGCTTGCATCAGCTGTTAAGAACATAAGCAATGGAAGCAAGAGTAGGCCTAGAGCTCTTCAAGCCTGTTTAACTATTCAGCAAGTTTATAGCCAACTCCACCAATGACCCTCGATTCCCTGATGCCCAGAAACCTTATTAATCTCTGTTTTGGAATGAATAACTGAACTTCCTCAGATGTCCGGAGTAGGGAATTCCAAAGGTTCATCGCCCTCTCAATGAAGACGTTTCTAATTTCTGTCTTAGAACGTAGAACAGTATAGCACAGGAACAGGCCCTACGGCCCACAATGTTGTGCCAAACTAACTAAACGAGTAATCAAAAGCCTAGTAAACTGGCCCCCTCTGTCCACACAAGGTCCATATCCCTCCATTCTCTGCATATTCATGTGCCTATCTAAGAGCCTCTTAAACGCCTGTATCATATCTGCCTCCACCACCACCCCAGCAGCGT
>JARFYF010000063.1:78543402-78564359 GCA_030265395.1 Rhina ancylostomus
GTCCATGATCTTTAACACTGCCTTATTGAATTCAGCCCCTATTGTCTGTGAGTGAGATGACCTGACTCAAAGGCTGTTCATGTCATCAAAATGAATGTGCTCTTTCAGAAGCTAACACCTGTGACCATAAGACATGGGAGCAGAATTAGGCCATTTAGCCCGTTGAGTCTGCTCCACCATTCGCTCATGACTGATCTATTATTCCCTCTCAACCCATTCTACTGCCTTCTCCCCATAAACAGTGGGTCTCTCAAATTTGACTATAGAACAATTTAAGCACATGGAACAATGTGAGTTTCCAGGGTTGCCTTCTACAACCTTTCAGCCAACCCATTGCTGAAGTTACTATATTTGTGGCAGTACATCTGCATCTCATTAATCAGAGCAGCTTCACTGATGTTAGAACAATTATTTACATATAACAGTCACATTCCAGTGTTGCCAACTGATTACATAACTGCTTAAAGACAGCATCATGCGGTTTGATTCTGACTGAAGCAGGGTAAACTTTCCCCAGTCTCTCTCTGTTAAATCCACTTCAAATTTGCTAGTCTGGTAAATGGGAATTATACCTGAAAGTGGGTGAGTTGGTAAATTCAGTATCCTACTTTGCAATCTACTCATGCTTGTACTATGTTGGCACTAAGGGAGGCTCTTCAGCCCATTTATCCCTGCACTGTCACTGCATCCCCTCTGGACCTATCAATTCTAATTCTTTCCCTGTAATCTTTTATCGTTTTCTAACCATTTTCCAACTTGGATTTTGTTTTGCATATTTAAAATTGGGCATTTAAAAAAAACCACAAATCTAATCTCAGTAATGGTGACCAGGAAACTGCTAGATTGTTTTTCGAACCGGTGTAATTCTGGACAGGAAATCTGCCTTTGCCCATTCTGGCCTATGTTTGACTAGCCAATGTAGTTAATTCTGAGTTCCCCTTGGACATGGAGCGATTGGGAATTAATACCAGGTGGAAGTATTGTTTAAAAAGTGCCATAGTGTCCACATCCTGTGAATGAGAAAGTTTTCAAAATACAAAAATTATTAATTGGTAATTCACCTTTTTAAAAAAAAATGTGTTGTGCTATCACAAGAAATTTGGGAAAAATCTTCTAATCAACGTGTAATTGTATCCACAGGGAGATTATATGGGGCTGATGACTTCCTTCCCGTACTGACCTACATAATAGCCCAGTGTGACATGCCTGAGTTGGATATTGAAATTGAATACATGATGGAGCTCTTGGACCCATCACTGCTGCATGGTGAAGGTACATAACACAGCTATTATTCATGATGATTACAATGCTGCTGGCCAAATAATTTACAATAGCTCTCACTCTTCAGTGGTGTGGCAATACAAAGGATTATTTAGGTGATGTGAACTGGAGATGCAATTCATCATGAGTCACACAACTGTCTGGCAAAACCATGCTATGTCAAAGTCAAGATTATAGTCATATGCACAAGTACATATATGCACATGTGCAATGAAAAACTTACTTTCAGAAGCATCACAGGCACATAGCATCAGATGTGCAACATTCACAAGAAAAACATAAATTTATCATAAATTATACATCTTTTTTTACAAGAAAGAACACAATTAGAACAAAAAAAACAATGTCGATTGTAGTGCAAAGTCGTCATGGTGTTGCTATACTGAGGGAGTGGTTTAGGGTTGTGTAGGCTGGTTCAAGAAACAAATGATTGAAGGGAAGTGGCTGTTCCTTCCACCATTCAAGAAAGGAAAGAAATAGTTTGCTACCTTGTGTTCTTGTGTTGTTAGAGCAAGCAATTCGGATTTCTCAAGCTGGAGAGGAGACCAGAGAAAGGTCAGCGGCTACATCTGCTTAACAAATGATTAAACATGTCATTATCTCTACTTTGAAATTGTGCCTGGCTGTAGAGAAGTTAGGAAAGGAAGAGTAGAAGATGAAAATAAATGACAGAAGAAATGGAAAAGAATCACATTACTCATTTGTAATTGGGTTGAATCAGAAATGCATTGTCTTGATCTAAAATTGAGATAAACCACTATTTAATATGTTGTATTATTGATTCAAAAACTGAAGTTGAATGAGTTTGGATGCATGACTGCTGAATGGAATAAATTCTCAACAACTCCCTTGCTTTTGAGTGAATAAAGAAATGAATACAGGGGAGCTTATTGGCATGCACTCCTGGCACTTAGCTTGGGTTTAACTGAGAATTATTTTGCAAGAAAACAGTTTGAACATCCTGTTTACAAGACAGAATTTTATTGTTTGGGTACTGGGTCTTCTTCTTGCTCCAGCTTGCATTTTGGCACGGTGTCTATGATGTCACATAAGCACATTTAAATAGGAAATGTTGCCTGATTATAAAGAAAGTAATTGATTTTAGAACCATGTATTGATACATTCATTTAATTAACTTTGTGGCCATTCAATGTGATTGTTCCTGATTTGTGAAGTGAGTGAGTTTGTCTAATCTGCTGTTTCCATGCCTGTAGAAGCCCACACACCACCTGGGTATCTGAAGATTGTTTACCAGACCATAACCAATAGTCCAAACATGTTCACTTTTTCAGAGAGCGGATCTGAATTAGAAATTGCTTATTTAAACCTGTTGTGGCCACTTTATATGGTTTCAAGAAATAACATACCATCTTAGCAAAACATCCATGTATAAAAAATAGCACTGGCTTAGTTTGAGCCTGCCAAGTGATAGATAACAATAAATTACACCAGCTAACCTGAACATGAGCAAAGTTATAGTACAAGCAATGCAATTGCTTTGAGAAAAATCCATCTGATTATGTGAGTTTCCTCTGGATGCTCTGGTTTCCTTCCACATCCCATAGATATGCTCATAGTTTAATTGGCTACTATAAATTATCCTTTAGGGCAGCTAAGGGCAGAAAGACTCGAGGGGAAATGGGTGGGGACATGAAGGAATAAGTGGCAGAGTACAAGGAAATAAGGAGTTAGGAAGGGGAATGATGAGAGTCATCATGAATACGATAGACTGAATAGTGGCCTCCCGTGTTGTAGTAAGTAAAAACATACAATGTAACAGTGCAGGGTGCATCTCTTTTTGTGACAGTGGCTTAAAGATGTGTAATGTGATTAAGGTTGCTGATGATACAAAAGCTGTAGGGTGGAAGAAGATATCAAGGGACTCATTAAATAAGCATGAAAATGACAATTGGAATTCAATCCAGAGAGATGTGAGGTAATTTGTTCGTTGAGAGCAAACAAGACAAGTGAATACACAACAATTTAGAGGATACCTAGAGTGCAAGGCCCTGAGGTTGGTCAGTGAGGTATTTAAGCACTGAATACAAAAAACAGAGGAAGTCTTTCTAGAACCACATGAAGCATTAGGTAAGGCACGGCTACATTACTGTGCAGGGATCTGGTCACAACACTGGCAGAAGGATGTGATAACACTACAGAGGATGTAGAGACAATTTGCAACAATTCTGGCAGAAATAGAGATGTTGCTTTATTAGGAAAGGTCAGGTAGGTTTTCTAGTGCACAGGAGACTAAGAAGAAATGTAATTGAGGTGTATAAAATAGAGGGGCCCAGCTGCGATGAATAAGGAAGCCTTAGTTTCCTTGGCAGAGAACTACAGCATGTTAATTTTAGGTAACAGGAGGTTCATAGTGGAGTTGTCTAGAGGGAAAAATAGATTTATTCAGAGTAATGGTGGTGTGGAACTCACTGCCCAATAGGTGGTTTGCAGTGGGGAGGAGATGGAAGAAACCTTTACATAATTCCTGGCTAAGTGCTTGATGGTGAAAACCCAAAGGCTGGGAAGTGGGACTGTTTGCTGGTGTAAATACACAACAGATCAGAGGATACTTAGAGTGCAAGGCCCTGAGGTTGGTCGATGGGGTATTTGAGCACTGAATACAAAAACCAAGGAAGTCGTGTTAGAACCACACAGGGAATTAGTTAAGTTGATGTTGGACCAGGTGACCTGATTCTGTGCTGAAGATTGCAATGTGTATATAAAACTGCTGTTATTAATTCAAGTCTTGGTCACAGCCAGCTTCAGAGATGCCTGACAGGTCCCTTGGAACTTCCACCACGTCAGCCCCAGAAAAGGAAAGATGCAAATTAACTTTCTGCCAAATATTCCAGCTCTGATGAATGTGTCCACCTAAAACTAACTCTCTTGCATATTTCTAGCTTTCTTTACTTTTAATTTTATCCATAGTACAAAACACATTATTCTTGATGAAGAACTTCTCTTTACGGTGTCTCATTCACTTCCTTTCAACCTCAACTCCCTCAAAAAGAACCCACAAGCTGCACTACTGCTGAAAATGTTGACATTCACCACTCATTCAAACTAATGATGGGTATCCACTTTCCTAATACTCTCCATTGACTGCAATTTTCTCAAAGTGAAATAACAAGACATGATGTTAATAATCTTAAGGCGTAGAAATGCTTGTTATCTCAGATTCAGCATGAACCTGTCAGTTCAGAATTAGTACACTATTAAGGCAAACACAACTTAGTGTGAGTGCTGTTCATGTAATCCCTGTTGTTTTATTCCATCTAGGTGGCTACTACCTGACTAGTGCATACGGAGCCCTCTCACTAATAAAGAATTTCCAAGAGGAACAAGCAGCCAGGTTACTGAGCTCGCAGACCAGGAACACTCTGAACCAATGGCACAAAAGGAGGACCACCAGCAATAGAAGCATTCCCACTGTGGAGGACTTTCAGGTGTGGCCCTCAAAGAGAGGTTACAATAGCTGCTAAGTATTATGTTCTAGCAGAGTATCTTGCACTATGCCTCAAAATAGAAGCTTCCGCATTGAGGTGTAATAAAGCAATTAGAGATAAGTTGAAAGGTTGTCTAAGCCACTGTTACCAAGCCCTCAAAATACTGACACCCACCCCTTTTTATAACTTTTGACAATTTGTATAATTGCACATGGTTGATGTTGAGCCACTTCCAGCACCTTAAACCCAGTCTTGATTGGGAAAGACTGGAACCAGTAGGCCTTTGGCACTGAGAGTTCAGGGATGCAATTGATAAGCTGCTGTAATTGCATCATAACACTATAGATTGCATCTTGCATTAGTTCTTCCACCAGTGCCAGTTACAGAACTGTAAGCATGATATAACTAAATCATGTAAGGCACCACTTTCATGATCCTGCAAGTCCCAGATGTTTTCATTTTCGTTTCCCTGAAATCATCAGTCCATTGAACATTTAGAGATTTTAATATTGGTAAAGGAATGGTTTCCATGAGGATGGGTCTCTTTGCAGCAATCTTGGTCTTTAATAATGACTGTACCCCAATGTAGTAGGCCTCAGACATGGAGCTTCATCTGTGGCGATTGCAGTGTCGTTCAACCCCAATCCAGTATTCATTTATGTTCATTCTCTCACCCTTTATGGAGTTTTAGATGTGATCAACTTCGTGCTTCCTAAACACAATGCTAAAATGATCTCCTTTCTCTCGATTTACGTAGAACTACCTACGTGTAGCCTTCAACAACATGGCAAGTGGCTGCACAGCCAAGACGTTACTGGTACAACCATTTACTACGACAGAGGAGCTGTGTGCTCTTTGTGCAGCCAAATTCCAGGTCGAAGACACTCAGAACTATGGGCTTTTCCTCCTCATAAATGACACTTGGCAGCAGTTGGCTCTCGACACCTTCCCACAGAAGATCAAAGCAGAGCTGCACAGTAGGCCTCAACCCCAGCTTTTCCATTTTGTCTACAAGCGCCTTCACAGTGACCTTCCCAACAATATCAATGTCACTTCTGAGGAATATAACAGAACTTCGTGAACAAAGACTTCTGTTGTCGCCAGGCACCTTGAAGACCATTTGGTTTTATCTGTGCTAACTTTTGTAGCATGCCAGGGGTGCATGCTCTTATAACCCAGTAGACCTTAACATGTGAAGCCTTGCCAATGTTCTTGGAACCATGTGCAATGCTTTGCAAGAGATGCAGCTGGTTATTGGGTTACTGCATCAGGTATTCACTCTGTGTGTGGCAAAGACCAGTCAGATGCAATGCATCAGTAAAACCGTCGCTGTAGTTGGATGATTTGCATCCTGCTCTTAGACTTGAAATGTGGGAATAAAATCAGTTTGGGCGCAGGCTGCATAAATGGTTTTATGTCTATAGGAAGACTGTTTCTGTGGATCCCAGAGACATTAATTTGATAGCAGTTGCTGGTTAACTGAGAGGTCTCTTATTATTATATTTTTAAGCCAGAATTTATTATTCTTATAAACATCTGGGCATATAATGGTAACAATTAATTTGGGGATTTTTTTATTATTCACTATGTATATTTTTTTTAATCTTGACAATAATGTTTGCGCTGATGAATGAAATTGTTCTTTACATTATTCACCTTACAGCTGTTGTACAATAATGTAGTAGTGCGTCAGAGCTTTCTGTCTTGTAACATCGTCTGGGTTTCAATTGGGCTCCAGCATAAAAATGGATTACGACATTGTGCTGTATAATATTCGGTGGCCTTTGTGCAGGGAAGGGATTGTTGTTCCAGGCACACTGATCAGTGTCCCGTTCCACATTGGTGCAGAACTGATTTACAGGAACAGTATCTGGGATGCAGGACTGTAGTTATGTGGAGAGAGAAGAGAAACTTAGGTTGTTTTCCTTGGAATAGAGATGTTAAGGGGAGATGTAATGGAGGTCTTCAGAATGAATGGTGTTAATAGAGTGAATAAGGAGAATGTTTTCCAGTAGATAGAATCAGTAATCAGCAGGCATTGATTTTTAAAAATTGGCAAAAGAAATAGAGGTGACATTATTTGCTGCATGTTGTAGTGAATTGCACTGCAATTAAAGCATGGTTTAAATAGATTGTAATACCTATCAAAGGGATTTGGATACAGAGTTGAAAAGGGATCAATTTGTATGGGTGTGGGATGAGAATGGCATTGACCAACTAGCTCTTTCAAAGAGCTGGCAGATGACTAAAGGGCCATATCATCCTATGAATCTGTGGAGAGAACACAAGGTAAAGGGAGTAGCAAGAGGCTATTCTGAAGCACACAGATAGGTCAGAACTACACTCTGTATCCAAGCCAAGTGTTTATGACACTAGATGCTCAAAATGAGGGATGTTGCTTTTCCTAAAATTATTACTCACTGACCTTGATGAGAACAGAATTTGTGTTATTGGTACAGCCCCTTGGAGCGTTAGTATTATAAAGTTGGGCATTGGAAAGTGTATGAGAGAGAGAGAGAGAGGAGAAATGATCGGCATAAGAGAAGAACAAACTGATTTGGTTTTCTCAGAGGGTCAGGGTGGGCCTGGCAGTAAAGAAGATAGACCTGGCCATATAATAGGTTTAGCTCCCAGCTTTAGCTGACACTTGAATCCACCTGCTGTAGTCCTTTCCTGCTGGGCTGCCAGATGATATTCAGGGTAGAAAGGAAAACCTGATACTGTATCTAAAGTCAGTTGTTTACATTACTGTATCTTTACTGCAACCAATAACCACTTCAACATTCCATGCTAACATTCTCGAGTGTGCTGTCCTATACAGTAACATTTCAATGACTACCATATTTTCTAATATCTTTCCAACTTGCACTGAGGGCCCCACTCCTGATTCTATGGTCTGCATTGATATTTTGTGTTGTGCTGTGAAATGAGATGAACTTTCAAGTACTCCGACTTGGAGCAGTGCTCTTTCTTGTCAGCAGCTCGAGTTCGAATCCAGCCCAGAACAAAATGTTCAAACACTCCTTTGTGCAATTAAACTGGACAGTTTTAAGGCAGTGGCTACTAAAGTTCATGGACTGAGTTCGAGGAGCATAAAGATGGGTGGTGGGAAATAGAAAGCTTCACACTGATGCTATGAGGCCATGTGGAAGGCCTGCTTGGAACATCAGAAAAGTTTTCCTGATTTCCCTCTTCCTGGTCAGTAAACAGGAGTACCCAAGGTACACTTAGCTCGTCCAGTCCATGCAGGGTCACAGTTCCTGCTGTGTCCCATCTTGTGGTCGACCTCGTGCTGGTGATACAGACAGGAAAATCAGGAGCAGAGCCTGGACTCTTGAACTTCACAGTTGAGGACATTCTGGATGCCAGTGGAGGAGAAAGAGATGTATACATAAAACAATGGTCTACCTATGGAATGTGTGATTCATCTTCTGATTTGCCTCTGCACATAGGCAGCCCACATGCATAATTTCTGGTAAGAGATGTGCCCTCTGCTACCTCATTAGTGTGGTCAGTCTGGTGTGCATTTTCTGTGCCCTATGGCCAGGCTTGCTCCTGCAGGGAACCTTGGAGCAACAAGAAAGGATCATAGACACAGGAGACTGCAGATGCTGGGATCTGGAGCAAAAAAAAACAAGCTGCTGGATGAAGTTGGTCAGGCAGCATCTGTGGACCAGCAGTATCTCAATTCGAAATGTCGGCTATCCCTTTGCCTCCGCAGATGCTCACCTGACCCAGTAAGTTCCTCCAGTAGTTTTATTTTTGAAAAGGATCATCAACCTGGGTCTCCAACCTTTTTCTCATTCCTGGCTCGTAGAATGGACAGTCCCCAGAAAACGGGGATTTATGCAGTACCAAAGCTGAATGTGCTCAGTGGTAACACTAAAAGTGGGACATAAAATGTTCCACTTCCTTGCACCAAAACCTTCCTGATGACCATAAAAAATATAATGTCTCCACCCTGTTTCACCTCCAAACTTTCCCAATTGATTGTAGAATAAAATTATTAATTGTGCGTAGAAATCCAAAGGAAAGGCTTGATGCTGAAGGACATGGAGGCAAATTAAGGCTAGGTAAAAATCAAATACTTCAAGAAAAATAACTCTCTGGATCTGCATAAACAGCTTACATTTGCACAGAGTAACCCAGCTCTATGTAACAAAAGGACAGCATCAACACAGCCAGGATCTGATATTTCTGGTTTTCTACAAAGATTTGTTGTGAGGTAACAATATTTCTAAATTGGAAGAGCTTTCATTCCACATGATTCTCTACATGCAATATTGAATAATAAAATTATCAGCAATGGGGCCTGAAAGGCATTTTGTATCATTTGCACATCACAATCCCACTCTTGAACTGCATGCTGCATTTCCTCTGGCCATTTGCCAACTATAGCACAACTACCCTGCAATCTTACAAGCTTAACTTTGACTGCCATACAAAAATATAACACCATTTTTAGCTGCAAAAAAGTTTCAAAAGATTACACTTCTGATTCTGCTGACGAGATTTGTGATTCTATGTTCAACTATGTAGGCCAGTAAGATTTATATGGAGGAAACAATTCTATGCATGAGCCTCCTTGACATTTTCAGCAGTTCCAATACTGATAAATCACAAGGAAACCACAGGCATTGGGAGTTGCTGCTCTCCTGTGGGTTATATTCATTTTTTGATTTCCAGAATACTTTGTGATTTGACTCCCATGAATTGGCATTATATTCTTCCGGACAAGCCTATAATACAAGATTTTCTAGATTTCAATTAGTTTCATTTAAGTTTTATCATCTTGCATTTCCAAGATGTGAACCATATCCTGGTTTTACGATCTCTTACTTGTCTGGTACATTTCTAGAAAAGTTAGGCATTTTACACAACGGCAGCTCATTCACTGATTAACGCAAATCTTTGTCTCAGTGATGCAATTGAGTCTTGTTCTGTGCATCAGCTGGTTAAGGAAACAAAATCGACAATTGCCAGTTCAGTACAGGTTATACCATTGTGTATTATGGGAACAAATTGTTAACCTAAAATTGGCTTGCATTGAGATTACATTTAGGTAGATTGTCTCTTTTTAAATGAATCAGCAGTTGTGATTTGTATTTGTAGTTTAGAACAGCACTAAGAATTTGTATACCATCGTGGCAATAATATTTGGATACATCAATCCAAAACCTTTTTATACTGTAGTCACATACTGTGCATACTCCATACAACCGAAACATTGGATTTTGCACGCAATAAAAATGAATGTTTTAGTTATGTAGTGTATGTGTGTGTTTCAGTTCAAACATATAATGAAGTTTTCATTTCATTAACACAGTGAAACATGGAGCAGTTTTACTTATAATTACATATCTTGTCCAGCACTTTGTCAGCATTCCAACAGATAGCAATTAACCAAGTCTCCAAGGGTTGGCTTAAGCTGTGGTTGTCTCAAAACAACCTGTTCGTTTGTGGCCTGCCATTTCCAGGGCCAGTGTACCATAGTTGTATTGAGTGGAAACAGGCCCTATGGTCCACCAAGTCCACACTAACATCAAGCACCCATTTACCCCAAACTTATGCTGTTCCCATTTAATTCTTCACACATTCCCATCAACTCCCCACAGATACTAACACGCTATTGGCAATTTACAGTGGCCAATTAACCTACCAATCCACATGTGCTTGAGAATTGGGAGGAAACTGGAGCACCTGGAGGAAACCCGCACAGTCACAGGAAGTGTGTGCAAATTCCACATGACTGGCACTAGAGGTTAGGATCAAACTCTGCTCACTGGAACTGAGAGGCAGCAGCTCTACCAGCTCTGCTACTATGCTGCCCATGAAACTACATGACACTGACCTGGATAAAGAAATGCTGCATCCTACAACTATCGATTAAGCAGGGATTCGAACCCATGCATACAAAGCACAATGGTTTCGCAGTGTAGGACCTAAAGTTCATTCACAAAGATGTAACAATGCTTTTCATTCTCATATTGAAGCTTTTACCATGTGTAAAAAGTAACTCTCACAGCTCACTGAAAAAAATCTTTATCAAATGTAAGTTGTAGCAGCATCCTGTTTGTACAGCAAAGTTTTTATAACTAACTCTGCTAATGCCAAATGTTATCATATTTTGAAGAAGCATTTGATCCAACAGAACCATTCCTATAAAATACCTTAAATGGTAGCTGCAGAGGGGTGCAGCAAGTAAAGCCGCAATCCTGCAGCTCCTGTGACCCGGGTTCTATTTTGACCTCCAGTGCTGCCTGTGGGGAGTTTTCATGTTCTCCCTGTGACCGGGTGGATTTCCTCCTGGTGCTTTGGTTTCCTCCCACATCTTAGAGATGTCTGGGTTGGTAGGTTAATTGGCCACTGTTACTTTCCCCTAGTATGTAGGTGAGTGGTAGAATTTGGGGAGGGAGTTGGTGGGGGAATACTAGGATTCATGTAACATGGTGATTGATGGTGGGCTGAAGGGCTTGTTTCCATGCTGTATGATTTGATGATTAAAAAATAAAGCATTGTCCGACAGCCATGCCCTGCATAATGGCTGGTGCTAGCATGAAGCTAAATTTTTGATCAAAATATTTGTGAGAAGCTGGTATGATTTTCTGTTTATTCCCACTTTCCTGTTTTGAGAAGGGTAGGGCTACTCTTTCATAGAAAGTAATTATATCTGACCTTTCACCCAGCCAGTTTACTGGAAGGTTTGATATTGTAATGACACATTTGCATTGCAGCTCCCAGTTCATTCTCTGCATTTTTGTGAGTGCATTCCTTCTAACAATTAAAATGAAAAATATTTAGTGAGCTTAAAAACTGTCCATGCATTTAAACTAACTCCATGCATGTTCACAGTGCTCGAGAGCCATAAAGCCCTCTCTGCACTGTGTAATTAAGTTTGACGCACAAGTTTAGAAAGAGCTTGAAAACTTTTGACACAGCATCATTCAAACCCTTATTCTCCCAAGTACTTCAATGAATCATTTTAGTGCATAACTGTAGGGATATGCAGCAGTCAATGTGAACAGAGCATAGTTTCACCAAAGACAGGGAGGCAAATGACCATTTTGGTGAAAAGGAAGAACTTGCACTTCCAAAATTTATTTCACATCCCCATACATTTTATAGCCAGTATAAATCACACTTTTGATCACATAATCTCTTCAAGATGTTGATTGAGGAATAAACATTGAAAAGCACACCAAGAAGAGCTCTTTGAAATAGTGCTATGAAATCTCTTGCATCTGTGAAACCCACTCATTTGCACACCTCACTCAAACATTGCAGCACTTACTACTGTATTGGAGTGACAGCCTAGGTTTCTGTGCTCAAGTCCATGGAGAGGGACTTGAACCCATAGTTTCAAGACTCACAAAATTGTCACTAACTGAGCCACAGCTGACATGTCAATGAGATATAAAGAATGGCTGAACATCGAGAAGATTTCCTCTTGTTCTTCAAATCTGTCACAGTTTAATTTCTCATCTGCCAAGAAACATGTCCAGCCATGCACTAGGTCCTTGATTTCTAAGTGAAGTAATAGCTTGAATTATGTGCTTAAGTCCATAGAGCAGAGGTTGGACTCTCCTCTGATTTGGAGGTGAGTGTAATATTACTGAGTTAAGTTTGTACAACAATGTACAAACAAAAGTTTGTTTTACAACAAACTTAACTGGTTTGACATCTGGGGTTATAAACCATACTGCAATAAATCTAATAACTGCAATGCTGCCTCCTCTTGAAGTGTCACATCCTCTTAACCCAGGTCAAGTCAATTACTAACCTTGTAACGCCACCGAAGTTATAGTAAGAAGCCATCTCTAGTGGTGTAGCCTAAATTATTTTAAAACTTGCAAGGGTGTGACACCACACATTTGTTGTCCCCAATACCAAATTTCTGCACAAATTTCAATGCCTCTAGAGCTCTTCCTCTGTTCTTCACTGAAACTTGCTCATCACACATTCTCTGATATTCCTTGGCTTTCGATGGCATCTAAGATCAATTTTAAAACACTCAGCTTCTCAGCTCCTGGTTTTTTCTCTCTCTCTCAATCTCTCTCTCTCTCTCTCTCTCTCTCTCTCTCTACCTCTCTCCCTCTCTCTCTCTCTCTCTCTCTCTCTCTCTCTCTCTCGACCTCTCTCTCTCTCTCTCGACCTCTCTCTCTCTCTCTCTCTCTCTCTCGACCTCTCTCTCACTCATTTATCTGTGACAGAGACATTAAAAATCAATCCTTGGCAAAAATGGATGTTCAGTGCCACTAAGGTTGTATTTCTAGGTTGTGTTTCTGTCTCAGCCACACTTTACAGAATTCCCTTGACAAGCCCTACTTTGGAAACTTGGAAACACAAAATTAAAATAGCTGGAAATATTCAGTGGTTCAGGTAGCATCTCCAGGGAGGGAAAAAGAGTTAAATTTTCAGATCGATGACCCTTCATTATAACTAAATTTCCTGTGCTATAGTGTCAGAACACTGTGCATCAATGTAGAAAACCCAGGAGAGGAATCGATACTTCACACATTCAATGTACATCTGTTCAGTTGGATGACTCATCGTTTCAGCCCCTTTCCCTGTTCAACATCTGCATTTGTTTCGCCAGTTTGTGATCTTATATTTGTTAAAAGTTATATACAAAAGACAAAATTCAGCTTCAGCATTAGCATTGAGTTCTTATGCATCCACCCCCCCCCCCCAAAAAATCTTGCTCTGTATGGTTGGTTAAATCTATTTGATCTATTTGTTTCTGGAACTAAGCTTTCTGACATCAGATTCTTTTAAGGGCAAGACATCTCAGAGATGGATGAGTCAGAGGCAGTTTCAATGGAACTCATCACTTTTGAAAACAGGCAAGTGCTTCTGCGCCTGGACGTGATCAGGATTATTGTTTTGGACAAGAGGAGGAAAAGGTTTGAAGCATGACACATGGGAGCAATGCTATGTAAACACAGCCCTGGTAAAGTTCCACTCCTTCAATGCAGAGAATAGTGGAAACAGTATGTTAAAAACATGCCATTTACCCGAGATCATTCCTCTGGTATGCTCTACAGAAGGAGTTTGGGTGAAATGCTCAGGCCCTTTTCCTAAAATAAGATTTGAGTAGAGAAAGGCCTCAAGAATTGAGTTTTTTAACATTAAAGATGGGAACATGTGGTTTAGTTTAATCTCTCAAGGCAGATAGGGTTTAAGGTATATTGGGCAGGGAGTTTGCTTTGAGGGAACCTGACCCCCAACTGTCCACTTTTTAAAAGGGACAGATGACTAACCCAGCATCACAGAGGGAGAGCCAGTTATTTTAAGCTGCATGTTTCCATTTTAAGGATTTAATTTTAATTCCTGCAGGTTGGATTTCCCAAGATCTCAGGAAACTCTACAGCTGGGGAGAGACAGGAAGGGCTGGATCCGCCAGTGCCTTTCCTGCACTCTATGTGGGCCAGGAGAAAGTAGAAGCCATTCCTGGGCCCATGTGCATGTGAGAAACCTCCTATGCTTGGCTAATAGCCATGGGAAATTACAACTTCCAGAGTTCCAGGTTCCTCAGTGCCAAATTCTCTCCTCTTCCTTCTTCCTTCCTGCATTACAGATATTTTCAGGACTGGAATCTCTTGGAAATACTGACAGGGAGTACCTTATCTTGATACTTCCATTCAACAAGCCCATCACTACAAAAAGAATTCTAAATGTACAAAAGGTACATTTTTAGGTATCTTTCCTAAAGGAAGCATTTCAACCCACTGAGGTGGTGAGTCTTAGTACTGTAAATAAACTTCCCTCCTATATTAGGTCTCGAGGCCAAGAAGTTCAATCATTTCATATATATAGCAGAGCCAAGGTACATAGAATGAAGGTGATTGCTAAAAGTAACCTGAGAAGAATCCTTTTTCCCTAGCAAGTGGCTGGTGTTTGTATTGAACCACCAGGGGCAGCAGCGGAAGCAAAGTCATGGTACTTAGACAATAACTGGGTCAGTATCTGAAAGGGAAAACTTTGCAAGACTATAGGGTAAGAGTTGGGAGTGGGGCTAGTCGGATTATTTTGCACAGAGCCAGCAAGCATTCAATGGGCTGAATGTCATCCTTCTGGGCTGTAACCATTCTCTGATTCTGCAATTTTTTTTTACAAGTGTAATACTGATGAATATCATTTTTCCCTCCCAAAGACAAGCACAATGAAGACTAATTCCAGATCATTTGGCATCACATGGGAAATCCAACCAAGCATCAGAGACACTTGCAGCCCCCCCCAAAAAAAATTATTCCTGCATCAGGCAGGCACACAATGACATGATTCCCTTTGCAATGCTTCCTTTGGGACACCATGAGGGAATTAAGGCTGAGCTGTCCTGGAAGCAACCATTATTGGATATTCAGGGGCAATTAGGTCTTTCCTCTGCAGCAACGGATTGGGGCCCCTATTAGGTAAGTTCGTCTTTCTACTTTTCATCCCTTTGACCATCTCATCCCAACAGTGCACTGACCTTTCCCCATCCTCCAGGGCCCAAGCCATGACCTCTTCAACCCTCCCAACATCCCAATCCTCCAGAATCTCCAATCCTTCCATGACCACCCGACCTTCCTAATGTCAAACCCATTGACTCCCTCTCCAAGGCCCCTCAATGGAGGTCTCAGTCTCCAAACCCTATCTCCTCTTTCCTACTTACCTCATTGCCACCTGTGAGCACAAATAAACCCCAAAGCTCCACACATCTCATCGCTGCCCTTCCCAGCACCCTAATCCAAGGAACAGTCCAACAGCCATGACCATTTTCTCCACCGTCCCATGTGCCTCCTTACTCCCAACAGAGCATGGACCCCTGCCTGCTTCCAGCTCCGAAGTGGCACACTGTCATTCCCAAAAATGTCCAATGCCCCAGTCAACTTTGTCTGAGTCGTTGGAGCTTGGGGACCAACTGAAGTTTGCAGCTGGGTTGGGGATCCACATTCAAAGTAGTTGTTGTGCCCTGCTTCAATGGCACTGCATGCAGCTACTTTGGAGCACTTAGGGTCTCAAAGCCCTCATGTCAACACCAACACTCGCAGCTCATTTCAGCACAGAACACTCTGGGGAACCCTGGTAGGCTGCAAAGTCTTGCCGTGGGTTGGTGGCTGCACTTTTAAACTTAAGTGGAATCAATGTCTGAGGGAAAGCAGTGAATCTGGATCCTCAGTCCACTGGGCTACCTGTGGCAGAGGAAGTAAACCATGACTCTTCACGGAAAGGATACATGAAATCCCCAGAAATATTAGTGAATCAAAGGTCGAACTATTGGTCAAAAAATAGTATGGGAGAGGTTGGTGAGCTTGCAAGCTGCTAAATCCCAGGGATCCAGTGATTTCCATCCCAGAGTTTTGAAACAGGTGTCTTTGGAGATAGTGAATGCTCTGGATATCTTTCAAGTGTTAGCCTAACATATACTGGAGGCAAAATGTTGGAATCTATAATGAAAACTGGAATAACAAGAATAACATAGAATCATAGAATCTTACAGCGTAGAAACAGGCCATTTGGCCCAAAGCATCCACACTGACCAGTGGACACTCTTCTGTATTAATCTAATCGCCCTGCACTTTGTGCATTGCCTTTGATGCCAAAGCAATTCAAGCACTCATCTAAACACTTCTTAAATGTTGTCAGTGACCCAGCTTCAACCACTCTCTCAGGCAGTGAATTCAAAGTACTTACCACTCTCTGGGTGAAGAAGGTTCCCCCTCATATCCCCTCTAAATCTCTTCCCCCTTACCCTGAGCGCATGTCCTTAGTTTTACCTACCTCTGATATGGGAAAAGTTTCCTGCAGTCTACCTTGTCTATACCCCTCATCATTTTACCTAACTCAATCACATCCCCTCTTAACCTCCTCCGCTCCTGGGAGAATAGACCTAGCTTGTCCAGTCTGTCCTTATAACTGAACTGTTCCATCCCAGGCAACATCCTGATGAATTTCTTCAGCACCCTCTTGAGTGCTGTCACATCCTTCCTCTACCCTGGTGACCAGAATCGCACTCAGTACGCCAGCTGAGGTCTGACCAAGGTTTTATAAAGTTGGAGCATATTCTCCCTACTTCAGTATTCAATGCCCCAATTACAGAAGGCCATTACCCATGCGTCTTCCTAACTATGTTATCTACCTGTGTTGCAACCTTCAAGGATCTGTGGACATACTCCAAGATCTCTCTGTTCCTCAGTACTCTGTAAGGCCCTACCATTCATGGTGTACACCCTGGTTTCATTAGTGCTCCCAAAATGCATCACTTCACATTTGCCTGGATTGAACTCCATCTGCCATTTCTCAGCCCATTTCACCGACACATCGATACCTTTCTGCGGCCTAAGGTTACCTTCCACACTATCAACGACTCCGTCAATCTTTGTGTCATCCGTGAACTTACTGATCTTGGCTCCCACATCCACATCCAAACCATTCATGTAAATACACAAATAGCAAGGGTCCCAGCACCAATCCGTGTGGGACACCAGTAGTCGCAGGCATCTAATCGCAAAAGCAAATTATAATGGAATTGAGCAGAACAAACATGGATGGATATATGATAGGAAATCACGATTGAACAATCTGATGGAATTCTTTGAGGATGATACTGGTACAATAGATAATGGGAAACCAATGGATGTGGCATTTGGATTTTCAGAATGCATTTGATAAATACCCAAACTGGAAATTGATGAACAAGGTAGATCACAAGAATTGGGATTAATATACTGACATGGATTGAGAATTGGTTATCAGACAGAAAGCAAGGACTGGGAGTAGTTGGATCCTTCTCAGGTTGGTGGACTGTGAGCAGTGGGATACCACAGGCATTGGTGCTGGAGGCAATTGATATTTCAATGATTTGGTTGAGGGGAACAAATACATTTCTAAGTTTGCTGATGATACTAAACTAGGTGGGATTCGGAGTATGGGGAGAGTGCGAATATGGACAAGCTGAGTGAGTGGGGGAGAACATTGGCAGATGGAATATGATGTGAGGTCATCCATCTTGGGGCACAGAAGAGAAAAGTGGAGTGTTCGTCAAATGGTGAGAGGTTGGGGAGGGTTGATGTACATGAGAACATAGCTGTGCTTGTACATAAGCTGCTGTGCTTGTACATAAGCTGCTGAAGACCAACATGCAGGCGCAGATACTATCATCCCGAAATTGATTTACCCTTCTGTCCGCAGCAAGAAACACAGTGCCACGAGGTCTAGTCGAATGGGTACCTTTATTTAGCAGTACTGCTCGGAGAGTCCCTTTAGCACTCACTCAGCGTCGCTTCCCAAGTTATCTCCCTGAGCAGCAGGTCAGACAGAAATTTATACAGCTTTACTCATGCATTCCCATACAGCAGGAGCCGTGAGTTTCGGGCTAACTATACAAATGTTAAAAACAGTAATCATATTCCTTGTCTAGCATGAACAGTTGCAATCAGGAACTACAAAGGTGGGTATCACCCCTCATTGTTCAACTTGAGCTTCCCCTTCAATGTTAATCGCACTGCCGTCTGTTCCCACCCTGATGTCAATTTCACTGACTGCTGTTTGTTACGAAGTTAATTTCACTGACTGCTGTTTGCTCAGGGTGTTCCAATACCTGGACAAATGCAATTAACATTTGTCGAGTTCCAACCCAGCCAGTGTCCCTGCTGGTTTAGTTTTGGGAGAAGTGTGTCTGTCTTTTTGCTAGTTATGAAGATGGCTGCATTGTTTTAAACCCTTTACTTCTACAGCATGATCAGCTTCAAGCAGCCGTGTGTTCCTAATATTGACAGTGTTATTGATGCAATTTCCTGTCACATCACTTGGAGTGAGTCTGCAAGGTTCAACTGTTGATGTGGTCTCCTGGAGCCCCAGGAAACACCACAAGAACACAAGAAAATACTATGACTAGGCTACTCAGCCCAGAAGCCTATCATGCCATTCAATATGATCACAGACTATCTATGCTGGTCTCAACTCCTCTTTTGTGTCGTTTCCCCATGTTCCTTAATTCCTCAATTCTTTGAATATTTATCTATCCCCACCTTAAATTATCTAATGATATGTCCCCTACCCCAATTGGGGACAGAGGATTCCAAAGATTCATTCCGCTCCGAGCGAAGGCGTTTCTACAAGGCTCAATATTAAACATCCAGCCCCTTATTTTGTACCACGTGTCCTTCTTAGTTAATCTCCCTCTCATGGAAACATCTACCCAATAAAAACACCACTGATTCCCATGACACACCACTGGTTACAGGTCTCCATTCTCCACCAAACGTCTACTCTGTCAAACCCCCTTGGATTTTCATATAAAGAATGGCCTAGTGGTAGGAGGCAAGAGGGCGGTAGTGGGGGGGGGCACGAGATTGTGTTTTGTGGGAGACACCAGTGTAACCAGTGGGGTGTCACAGGGATCGGTGCTGGGGCCTTTACTGTTTGTCATAAATATTAATGATTTAGAAGAGACTGTAGGTGGGATGATTCTTAAGTCTATGGACACCAAAATTGGCAGCGTAGTGGAACATTGTCTAAGGTTACAACAGGACATGGATCAACTGGGAAAGTGGCCAAAGAAATGTCTGATGGAATGTAACTTGAACCATTGCAAAGTGATGCATTTTGAGATGTGACACCAGGATGGGACATGCTCAGTAAGTGGCATGGTCCTGGGGAATGACGTTAAACACAGAGACCCAGGGGTACAAGTGCACAGTTCCCTGACAGTGGTGCCACAGATAGACGGAGTGGTGAAGAAGGCATTCAGCATGCTTGTCTTCTCCGGTCAGGGCACTGAGGAGAACAGTTGGGACGTCATGTCACCAGCTACAGGTTTGCCTCTAAGTCGCAAAACATCCTGACGTGGAAATACCTGGCAGGTCCATTGTCATTGCTGCGGCTTCATCCCTTTAACTCCTTTCCCAACAGCACCCCGGGAACACCAGAGGAACAGCAGTACTTCAAGGCGATGGCCCACCACTACCTCCTCAAGGAGGACAAGTGAAGGGCAATAAATGTTGGCTTTGCTTGTGACACCCACTTCCCACACAATGAAATGTAAAAGATGGTAATTACTGGCCAGCCCCAGACTATTGTTGTAGAGAAAGGAACCTACACCTACCCACAGACACTGGGGAATCTACATTCAAATCATTAAACACAAGAGGGATAAATGGCTCTCTTGTTGACCGTGGAACCCAGCTGTTCCAAATCGTAATTTTTCCCCACTGAATTTCTACAGAGCAGAAGATCTCCACATCCTGACATGACCTGTTTCCTGTGGACCCACAGTGACAGGTTGGCCCCAAACTGTTGTTTCCACTGAGCTGTGTATCAGACAATGAGCTCAGTTTTGATTTCTGGGAGCTTGAATCTTTCTTTATCTACTAGTTAATTGCATCACACCTTCCACCGAGAACTCAGACACCTCGGAACTGGATTCAGCCACGGAAATGGGGCAGAAAATTTAAAAGTGTTGTGGCCCAGTCAAGGGCTCGAACCTATGGTCCTGAGATGAAGAGACTCCTGCTCTCCCTCCTGACATATCCAGGCTGAAGCAATACACCCTCTTAAAGTTTATTGTAGTGTGGGGTAAGTGTTTTGCTGTGCCAATATCTCAATGTTAAACTGTAGAAGTAAATTGCCAGCCCCAACAATCAATATTGGTATTCTACCCGAACCATCTCCCAAACACTTTGGGCATTTCACTCTCTCCCAGATTCACTTGACCGCCCTTCTCACGTAGCAAGTAAGTCACAGAGTCAAGTAGCATCAAACAGGCCCTTTGACCCACCACAAATATGCAGTTCATCAATTACCCACTACCGTGATCCTATTTACCAACAAATGGATCATCACCTTCTATTCCTTGGCAATTCATGTGTTCATAAGATGCATCTTAGATGTTGTGACAGCACCTTCCCCACCATGCCAATCAGTTCTTGATTCCAGTCACCCTTTGGGTGAACAAAATACTTCCTCAGATCCTCCTGAAAAATTTTCTGTCACTAAGTTGAACAAAGAGCAAGCTCACAGAGAACCCAAATGCAGCACACCGATACAAGACTGGAATCAGGATACCTCCTCAGGAGGAAACACAAGCAGCAACTAGAAGGAATCTTGCCTCAGAGATCTGAGGAGGAATCCCAACATGAACTGGATCTTCAAAAAAGAATAGAGAACACAGGACTGCTCTAGAGTGGAGCACACTAGGCAGCTAGGAGCCAAAGGTAGACCAATACTCTGGCAACTAATGCTAGAGAA
>JARFYF010000063.1:78663917-78681144 GCA_030265395.1 Rhina ancylostomus
GAATTGCTCAGAGCTCAGCCAACATGGGAGGGTGTAGTGGGTAGCTGGAATAAAAAGGAAACTAGAATTGTTTACATGGCAAAATCCTTCAAGGATACAAAGCACAAATTAAAATAAATAGGAACAACTCATTTTGAACACAGTAAATATTGGCCCACTCCACATGGAATTTGCTGTGAGAAAATGATAGGAGTCAAGTTTGTCTGTGCTGTTCATTACTAACAATGCCTTAAAACACATGTAAAGACCCTGCTTCCATTACCCTTTTGAAAAGATAGCCACAAACTCAACCCTCAAAACTGTACTTTGAGTAAACCCATCTGTCTTAAATGGGCTATGCCCTAGTTCTACATTCTCCCACAAGAGAAAGCATCCTCTCCATAACCACCCTGTCACGATCTTGCATGTTTCAATCAAGTCTTAATCCAGCAGATGCAAGCCAAGCTTGTTCAATCTGCACAAAATAACCTTTACAGTATCATTCTCATAAACCTTGTCTGAACATCCTTCCTCAAACAAGGAAACTAATGATGTATACAATATCAGAGGTTTCACCAATGCCTTGTAACTGAAGCATAACCTCCTTACTTTTGATTCAAATCTCCAGTGTTAATATTTTGCTAGCTTTACTAATTACTTGCCAGGTCTGCAGTACAGCCTTTCATAGCCTTGCACCAGGACACCCAAATCTTTGTACTCTTACTACTGATATCATTTTATAAAAAAAATCATGTTTGACTTAAATAGGAATCCATCATCTTTAGTGTATTCCCCAATTCTAGATTCCTTCATCAGGGGAAACATCCTCACAACATCTATTCTCAAGCCCCTTCAGATCTCATCCTTCATTAAGGCAACCTCTCATTCTTCCAATCTCCCGAGAAAAAAATGTTATTTCTTCATGAGATAGTTCTGCCAAATACAAAAAAGTTCTATGCAAACAACCAACATGCTGCATCCCATTGTACAAATCATGAGATTACAGACTGGTCTGTGTGTTATTAATGGGCAACTTGCTTCATTATCAAATATATTGTTGGTGATTCAAATGAATTGAGTCAGTGGCAAGGCAACTTGATATCAAAAATGGAATGCGTGAACATTAGGAGCATTCAGCAAACTCCGACATAAGCAACCCATCTTCTTCAACTCGTGCTGGTATAACAGATTTCTACATACCAATTGCCAGAGGTATGCAGATTACCTGTGAAAAGGAAGTGACAACTCCAGTACATCCCAAAGGACTTTTCTTAACACAACAGCACTTGTGGTATGAATTGGTAAAATGAGAGCTCAGTCTATAAATTCATCCCAAGATACGAGTGCTTTAGTAGCAAATGTGTAATGCTTTCCCTCAAATTCATTCTATTACCTCCAAAATTCATTACAGTGGCTTCAAATGGGAAAGCACCATACACACCACATGCTAAACACTGTAGAAGCATTTATTACTATTGTCTGGAATAAAACAATTAGCAGTCATCCATTTTGACTATTTTGGGTCCATGATATCAAAAAACCTAATTTACATTACTAATAAAGCTTCAGCCAATAACATTTTACTCAATGACAATAGCTGCAACTCCCAAAAGGTTGTATTTTCTGGCATCACTGACAGTTTCTCTTGAGTGGACCCTTAGAACCTAAGGAGTTGCTTCCATTCTAGCCTCAAGGTGAGCAATGAGACCAATGTGGGACCACGAAGTCTGCCACAGGTGCAGGAGGTGCTGGATGGGGCGAGAGGATAGGTAATTTGAGAGGTGGTGCAGGCTTCTGTGGGCTCCCGACACATGGATGGCATATACTCAGTGCCATCAGGAATGTTTTTCCTTCACTTTGTGTGGTCATGGGCTAGGGATTCCTGAGAGTTTTTGTTGTACCTTGTCAAAATGGTTTTTGAAAACATTTGAATCTTTTCCTAGCAATTTTTTGCCATGACAGTTCAGAACAGTTGGTCTGTTTCAGGAGTCTGGTCTTGGGTATACAATAGACATGGCCTGCCCAATGGAGCAAATGAGCACAAGGAGGAAGAGGATGCTGACTTTGGTTTTCTTATCCTGCCAATGGATTTAGAAAATCTTGCAGAGAAAGCATTGGTGTTTTTGCTTAAAGCTTTATACATTAAGGCAAAAGAATGTCCTTATTTGGTCAGGACTACCTCACTTTCTAAAAATCCAGTCTTGGTCCAAAGTATTTATCTCAGTCCCCCAACCCCAGGCACCTCTTTCCAGTGGCTCAAAACCATCTCATTGTTTGAGAATGAATTAGACTGAGAAATATATCAATGGGGCTAGGAGAGTAGAGGATTACAACAGTATTTCAACAAAAAACTTAAAAAACAAGTTACAACATTACAAAAATGGGTACAGAACAACCTCTAATGACATTCCCATTGATTGCTGAAATAATTTAGGATGAAGAAGTGTGAAGTTAAATTGGGAGCAAGGTGGCTCGCTAACCATGTTTGGTTCAGACAGTCCCAAACTACAATAAAAAAGATCCATTCCCAATCACATGCTAAATCCAACAGTAGGGCAAACAAAGACCACAGGATCCAACCAGCTAGCCTCAATCCAAGTTCACTTCGCTCAGAGTTCTTGGTCTTTTGATGTGTGGCAGGCCCATCATTTGCTGTAAACCATGCCAGAAGTTCTCCTGCTCCCTAATCTGCTCACCACCAGCATCAAGCACCCAGTTGTGTGAAGGGAGAAAATGCTCCTTGGAATTGTCTGGAGCTGGCTCAAGTGCTAGAGTGTAAAGGAACCATATGGGTGGAGTCAAAGTAGATACAAAATTATAGCTCCATCCCTTTAAGGCATTGGCTCCACTATCATTTTGAAAAATGGATCACCTAGAGGGAGGCACAAAGATTAAAAAACTGAAATGGTCAATGATAACCAATACATTATATTCATAACTAATTGGTTCAATTGTTCAATATTGCAGAGGTTGCATTTATGCAAAACTCTATCATTCAAGTACATTTTTTCTAAGCCAAACGCAACTTCTGGAAACTCTAACAGAATTTAGGGTGAGCTGCCATCCCTGAAGACTGCCCAATTTCAGCATCTTTAATAATGCCCCTCTCCCCTATTCACTGCTGCCTTTGTTTTTCTTTATTATTGGCTCCTTACTCAGGTGGAGATTCTCATTGGCTCCCATGCCTCACCCAAAATAGCTGTTGTTGATAAGCTTCATTGGAACTTTTTTCTACCATGACAGCAGGATTGGGGCAAAAAGGAAAGAAAAGAATGACATCGCAGTTAAACCAAGTTCAAAAGTTAATGAAATATATTGGAACTGCTTGTATATTAGGTAAAAGGTAGTTATCAGGAGCAACCACTGTGGGATCTTCTTTGTTCAATCTCCAATTGAAATATTAACCCTAATAGGGATCAGATAACACACACAAAATTATCTGGGATCTTTCTCTTCCCTTACTTAACTTGAAAGAGAACCAGGTGGCAAGGGGAATAAATGAAGCCATAAACATAACTCTAACCAAATCAAATCTAAGGCCAGCAAACACCTCTTGCTTTCTCAAAGGTTTACCTTGACTCTAGGACAAGGTTTTGTTATCCTTATGAACAGATTGCCTTCAGTGCCATCCATTGGGACTGTCTGAACCAAACAGTTAGCTAGCCACCTTGCTCCCTATTTAACTCCACACTATTTCATCTTAATGTTGTTCCGTACCCATTTTTGTAATGTTGAGACTTGTTTTCCAAAAGAGTAAAGACACCTTTCTCAACATAAATTTTAGAATATTTCTCATGTCACTACTTTGCTTTCTGCCCTAATGCAACATCCAATTCAGCTAGACCTTCAAGAGAATTTACTCCTTTGTTATACTTATATTATGGACAAAGCAGCAGCCACAAGAGCAGCAAATCATCAAACAACAATTGCCTTCCATTGGGGTCTTTTTATTATTCTCCCTATATTCTCCCACTAATCTACACATCAAGGGCAATTTACAGTGGGCAATTCAGCTACCAACTGGGTTCTCTGGTTTCCTCCCGAGCTTTGGGATGTGGGAGGAAACTGGAGCACTGAGGAAACCCACATGGTCATAGGGAGAAAGTGCAATCTCCATGCACACAACATCCAAGGTCAGGATTGAACCTTGGTCTCTAGCACTGCAAGGAAGCTGTTCTACTAGCTCTGCCACTGTGCTGCCCATGTTTTGAATTCTAGAGCAAGTATATGGTCTCCACAATAACCCCCAAAGAACTTTGTGTCCATTATAATCCAGGACCATCAATTGAAACTAGTTCCAACAAATATTACAACTATTCTGACCAACTGAACATTTAATCCTAAAAACATGGATTTTTAAATCTCCACTTTGTCAAATTAAAAATGGTCACTTGTACTTATAATGCAAAGTGACGTCTTTCCAGAATAGTCGGAGAGTCTCTGTAATACAACGTAAGTGACCAAGTACAAATCTTAATTTCAGAATTGTTAAACAGCTGACATTTAAGAAATGTAGCCATAAAAGGAATATTAAGATAAAATTAATTACACAACTTACCATGTACTTATGCATGGTTTATTGAAGACAAGTTGGTTTATGATAACAGCAGTTTATTTAAAATTTCTAAAATCTTAACTACCACCTGTAGAACAAAATCAGAAGTGACTTTATTGTATTGTAACATAGAACTGAAGAGTATAAACTTTGTTCCAATGTTATGTGATAAGTTATCATAACGTAGCCACCATTCTCATGAAGAGCATATTCAAGATAAATAGAATGGTTCAATGTACAACTGCTAAGTGGTTTGGTGAAAGAGTGAAGCAGAATGACAAATGCTAATTTTTGATTAGATAAGCAATGCAAGTATTTTGATTACAGGCTTACCAAAGTGACATTACAGCATGCAAGTATAAGAGGAATATATAGACAAAAGAGAAGCTCAGAAATCCTCTGTTTCCTGTAATGTAGTTTAAATAGAACTAATGGGAGAGAGGGGCTGTTGGGGGAAATAGTTGATAGTGGAAACATAATACACGTGATGCAATAGATTGCAAATAGAAATTTTATACAGTTTCTAACATTGTGGAATTTAAAGTGCTAGACACAAAATGAAGTTGAGCATTGGATTATTGCAGACATTCATCTTCTTTATGCTAATCCTGCATTGACATTAAAATGTTTAGAGTACAAAAGCAGAATTGGGAAATATATCCAACATTAAAAAAAAATTTCAATTCTCAGGCCAACTAGGAGAAAAGATTCTAGAACAGTTCTCAGAAACAATTGCTCCAGTCAGTTATTTCCACTTGTGCTTTCACAATAGAACCACAATTAAAATAAATTTATCTGCTGCTTAGATATCTTCCTACTGGCATAAAGGCAGTAAAGGTGACCCAACTAAAAGATAAGAAGTTTCATAAAAAGTAATTCTTTATGGAATATCAAATGGAAAAACAGATCTATATTGAAATGATAAAATTGCTGCCTCAAAATTTCAAGGTCAATAGAATTTCCTGAAGAAATTAAGTGGCAGACATTAATGCAAGAAAAACAATTATTGCACCCCTCTCCAGACATTCAGACATAGTACACAAATATTGCTGAAAAAAGGGCAAAACTCCCCCCCCATTCCTCAAATGCCCAAGAGCAGTGGACAGCAACCTTCTTGAATACATCAGGTAAAGTCTAGGTGGTGTAGAAGAGTAAAAGGGATCAAAATATACCATTCATAAAAATTTGCACCACAGATTAACGTGGCCATAAAGAAAACAAAGAATCAATTGGGATCATTTCTAGTGGAATAGACTTGAAAAGCAGGGATATTAAACAACTTCTATTGAATTTTAATTACACCAGTCTGGGAATAGGTGTGCACATCTAGTCACAACATAAACAGACATGGAGACAAGATGCAAAGATGACCTACAAAGATATTACCATAGATACAAATGCAAACAATAAAATGAGAGACAAGTTTCCACAGTTGCATGTCATTTCAACTTTCCTTCCCTTTCCCTTGCCAACCTGTTTGTCCTCTGCCTTCTCTACTGCCACGGCAACACCATGCAATCCATGTGGGTAGCTTACAATTGATGTTATGAATGCTGAATTTTCCAATTTGAGGTAACCCACTGTTATTTTCCCACTGCCATCAGACCTCCCAAGTTCTCCCTCCTTTTGTTCACCTTTTCCATCCCTTATCCCTCACCCACAACTCCATCTGCCCATCCTTTGCCCCCTTCATCTGGTTCCACCTATCGCCACATATCACTTACCAATTCCCGCCTCACCCATCCCCCACACTTCTATATAATGGCCACCTTTCCTCCTCCCACTGTGCTACCACACGGTCTTGACCTGAAACACTGACATATTGCTTGACCTCCACAGATGCTGCTTGACCTGCTGGAATTCATCCAGGAGTTTATATTTTGCTCAAGGATATTTGAACTATTGTGCTAGCACTTAAGGTTACAAATTAGATCAAAATGAATTTTGGTGCCAAATGTGACCAAAACAAAAAAGGTTGTTGAATTTCATGAATAAAACAGATTTTATTAAAAGGGCATTTCTCAGTGGATTCATTGTCAATAAAACAAATTGCACAAAGTAAAGTTCAACCAAGCAATTCAAACAATTATCCAGTGGGATGAAACAGCAGGTCAGACTGGTTGTTCTTGCACACCTGTAAAAAAAAGGCTTCTTACACAACATTATAATTAAAGTCTGGGAACAGGTCATCTAACTCCCAGAATAGAGAGAAAATTAGAGCCTCGCCCTAACGTATGTAACAGGATATGAGCCAACAAATTAAAAAGGCACTTGCTGTACATGCTGCATACTGGCACAGATGTAATTCAAAAACTATGATGATTTGAAGGCAAGTAACCAAAATACTTTTGGAAAGATTCAAATTCCAGGAAGTGCTATAAAACTTACCACAGAATTCTACAGACACCTTGATGGGAAACTTATGACTCTTCTGCAATGTTTCTGGTAATGGAAGCAACCCTGGGCAACAGATCTTGCAGTCAAAAAGCTATTTTACCTTATTTTATTCTCCAATTCTTCAGCTGCTGTACCCCTACTGCAGGTGCATGTTTCTCCAAACTTTGGTTTGCCTTTGCTTAGTAATTTCTGCATCATGTAGTTTTTTTAAAAATATAAAAAAATTCAAGTAGCTTAGATTAAAAGAAATCTCAGCAGTGCATGTTGGTCCACAAATCTATGCCTCCTGCTTAAATGAAATAGCTTTAATGTCTTAAACTTCACAATTCTAGAGACAAAAAATGCACACCCAACATGCAATATGAATTCAGTGAAATCAGTGAACTTGGGAAAGGGATCAACAGAATTTCTAAAAGAATGAAATTCAGGCATCATGAAATTAATTACAAGAAAAACTTAAGAACAAAAAACACTTAAGTAGGTATACAGCTAATTTGAATACAAATTAGCATCCAACTTTAGCCAATGATTATTTCTTTTTCAATCTTTTTATTGAATTTCAAATTAATATACATAACATTAGTGATTATACATATGGTGTGAAGAGATCAGGATAACAATTACAACAGTAAATATATACACTCACAGGGAGTAAAATATATAATCTGAACCTCCCAATCTCTTACTAAGTGAGCATGATACAAAAAAATCTGAAAAGAAATTTAATTATATGAAAAGAGAACGCCAAATTAAAAAAAATAAACAAAAGCAAACCAAAAACTTCCAAAAAAAACTGGACTGATATTTCTTTGGTTAAAAAGAACATTATTAGTTGTTAGCTCCACTCCTCTATATTCAAAGGTTATTGAAAAGGATTCGAAAAAGGTCTGCTTATACCATAAGGAAATACTGAATAAGTGGACTCCAAACTTCCTCAATGCTCCCTTTTAGCCACTGCTACAGTCTTATTAGATTTTACACTTCTGAGAATCTCTCCTAATCACCAGGAAATGTATTAGTTTATGTAACCTTTTCTTTTATTTTCATTTTCTATTGTTCCAAAGCTGTTTAGTCATCCATGACTTTTCTTTTTGGTAAGTAGAGCTCCTACCCTTAGGGGCATAACCTGGTTCTGTGTCATTTTAACTTCTTCTTTGAACATCTCCCACTGCTCTTCTGTCAGTTTACAATGGATAGTGCCTGTGCCGTGATTTTGAGATCAATCTTACCTAAATTCAAAATCCTGAGAGATCTTTCACATTGTCTTCTGAACATGAAATTGGCCTAACATTTCCATCACTTGTGCCTAGAGTTTTACTTGCTCCTGGGATATGGGCATGGCTGACAAGGCTGGCATTGATTGTCCATCCATGTTACCCCCCGAAATGAGGAGACAGTTAGAGGCAATCACATTAGTGAGTGTGGAGTCACAAAAAAAAAACAAATTGAGTAAGGATGGTAAGTTTCCTTCTCTGAATGATAATAGTCAACCTGATCAGTTTTTATGATAATCTAGCATTTCATATAACTGTGCTGATATTTAATTACAGGTCAAATGTTCAAAATCCTGCAGTGTGAAAACCATAATTGTCTGAAAACTAGACATCTCTGGAGGTTGGACCAATCAGTAGTTCTCCAGCCTCGCTGCTTCATTCACGGTGCTATGCCAGTCTTGTTCTCATGCTACAATTGAACGCAACATGGTCCAAAATGCCTGCCTTTACTTTGGAAGCAGGTAGCAGGAATTGTATTTGCTTGGTACAAGATTTATTTTTCTTTAAATATCATTTTTGGAGAAAATCCAAAAGCTGGCATGATCCCTGTACCGAATTTTGGTTGTTTGACCCGTGCATGAATTGAAAATTCCCAGGTGCAATGGTGGGATTTAAACTCATGTCTTCAGACCAAAGACCCAAGCATCTGGATGCTCTTTCAAGAACTTAACTGCTGTGCTTCTGTACCTCATCACATTTACTTCTGTAAGTGTCAAGGTGCTTGTGACTTTGAACAAATGTGTATTCTCACAGAAAATCTGAACTTTCTAACAGCTGACCATAGCTGTCAATCTCCAAGGAGTCCAATGATGAAGTGCCATCTTCCTGCAGTTTCCCAGCAGTCATGCTGGTAAATCCATCTACAGAACCCACTATCAGCAATTTCTTGAGGAATTGCTGCAAGGGCAAGAGATACATTTCAGGTCATTCTTTTTCTGATTTATTTGAGTTAACTTAAATGTTTATAAGTGTACTTTCTACTGTTCTGGTATATCTGCATTTTTAATTACTCATTTTCATTTTTAAGGTCATTTACTTTTTAATTTTTACCTTTTGAATATTTGAGATTGTTAGAGACTTTTACGTATATTCAAGCTGTTTGACAGCTTTGACAGATGGTTCAGCCTGGGGAGCAGTTTAACTGGATGTCAAAGCATTTCTGTGGGATTAACAGCTCTCACCTGGTAATTTTTCATCAGGTGAGAGCTGACCACGCAGGAAGTTCTCACTGAGGAATCTACCCAGGGTTAAGAATGGATTTGTGGGTATGTGATTGGTGAGTGTCCACAGCTTGTTGCTGTCAGGAAAATTAAGGTCAATTGAACTATGTTATGATCACAATAAGATAAATGTTCATGCACTGTTTGGGTGTGTAGGTGGCAAAGGATTTTAATGTTATTATTACAGTGTAGCGAGGTGCTACACACCGCGCTAAGAATGAGACACGTAGTCGGAGATCTGTGCTCGAAACTGATTTATTTGAACTTCGCGTGCTGGCCCTTTAAGCCAGTTACAGACCCCCCTCCGGCCTCCCCCCGACCCCCGCCAAGCAGAAGTGACGCCCGCAATACGTTATTGGACGGTTCCCGCGCATGGGCTTTCTCTCCTCTCTGTCGGAGAAGAACGCCCAGCGCCATTTTGTGGTTGGCCTTCTCGCCGACACACACCCTGTTCTGGAGCTGGTTTGATCGGCCTGAAAGGATATATATTCCATGGAGTTCTAGAAGATTTTTTTTACAATGTTCTGCATATTTACTGGCCTATGTTCCTCCTGTTTGTCTGTGTAATGTGTCACATCTCAGCTGATGGATCTTAAATATATGATTAATTTAAAAATGTGCAACAGTTATAACTTACTGACAAAGAAACCTATTAAATCTATAATATACAATTTTGACCTCCACCACCGCAACTGAGCTGATAAGTGGAGTTTTCATAAATTGTATCTGATCAAATAAATACAGTATTACAGATGAACTAGCAAAGAACATCTACACCCAGATGGACAGTCCAAGATATTTTGTTTTCTCTTGATCCCCTTTCACTTTTATCCCCAGGTAACTGGAACTAGCACAATGCCCTTAAATCAGATTATCCATGGAGAATAAACACTCTTGCATAATGTAACATAATGAAATGCCAGCATTAGTTAAATATTAATGATATTGAGAAAAAATGGAAGAAAATACATTGAGTCTGCACAAATTTATTTCAATGAATTGGTCTGGGGGTCACTGAGGTGAAAGGCCAATGAGGTCAATGATTATCACCTACTTCCATTATTTTTCATGTACATCTTACAATGATTTACATTGATGGTTATATTGAATGCCCAAACATACATCTATAGGTCATTTTAACTCTCAGCGGTGGTTCTGAGCTATTCTACATGATGAACGAACAGTTATATATCCATTTACTTAAATACCTGTCAGTACTCTGTTACTGTCAGTTTCTATCACTGCTAAAAGTTAGATACATATGTAATTAAATTTTTCATAAAATGTAATCCATAAATTTGCTGAATAGGCATTTAATTGGAAGATAAATTTTAGTATAGGAAATTGACGTGTAATTGCTTGGTGGAAAGAATAAGGAAACCATGTCTTGCTTAGAGTCTACAAGAGTTGGGGGGACTTACCAATAAAGAAACAGTAATCAATAAACAGTAACAATGCAGATTAATAAGGTTCTAATTAGTGAAACAAAGCACCAAGGATAGAAATGAAAATCAAGAAGTTTAAGCTCCTGCTTAACCATGGGTACATCACATTTGGAGTACACTGCATAGTTATTGTCTTCATATTGTTAAAAGGATATAGAGCCACAGTAAAAGTTGTGTAACATTTACATGGAGGATATCAGCTCGAGAAATTTGACGTAAACCAATTGTTTAAAAAAATCGAAAATGCTGAAAATACTCAACAATCATGCACCGTCTATGAGAGTGGGATAGAGTTAATGCTCCAGGTTGATAACCTTTCATCAGAACTGCCTGACCTATTGAGTATTTCCAACATTTTCTGTTGTTATTTCATATTTCTAGCATCTGCAGTTTGTTGCTTTATGATTGGATCAAGTAAAATGCTTCTTTATGCTATTTTACATTGGGAAATCCAGATGCATTGCTAATATGATGTATATGTATAACATAATGCAACAACTTATATAGAAGGAAATATTGAAAAGTATAAAAATCAGCCCCACTTTAGTGATTTTTCCCATTTATTCTTGATTTGCATTTCTATTGATCAAGCCTTGCCGATGATATCAATATGCACAATATCTATGCCTCCAATAGTTGGAGTCATACTCCATGGATTTAAACCTCACACAAATGAATTCATTTGTGATCATCTGAGGTAAATCATCCCAGCTCCAGGACATCTCTGCAGGTTTTCCTTGGGGTAGTGTTTTTGGCCCAATATTTCTTCAGTTGCTTCATCAATGACTTTCTTTCCAAAATAGGGTCAGATATGAGAAGTGTCAGGCAGTGCCCATCTCCAACAACTGAGAATTTGACCACCTTCTGTTGACATTCAATGGCATTGCCATCACTGTGTTCCCCACTATCAAAGTCCTGTGGAGTCACCATTGACCAGAAATGTAACAGGACTATCCACATAAATACTGTGGCTGCAAGAGCAGGTCAGAGGCTGGGTATCCTGTGGTAAATGACTTTTAGGCACAAGTTAGGAGTATAATGGAATATTCTTAACTTGCCAGGTTGAGTGTAGCATCAACAAACCTGAAGATGCTTGACACCATCCAGGGCAAAGCTTGATTGATCTCATCAACCACCAGTGCATTGTGGTGTTGTGTCTACCATCTACAAAATGCACTGCCATTATTTTCCCAGGCTGCTCCAACACCAGCTCCCAAACCCATGATCTCTTTCAGCAAGAAAGACGAGGGCAGCAGATGCACGAAAACACCACCAGCTTCAGGTTCCTCTCCCAGTTGCATACCATCCCACCTTGGGAGTATATTGCCAGTCTTTCATTGTCGATGGGTCTAAATCCTGTAATTCCCGAATCAACAGCACTGTGGGAGTACCTTCATCAGAAGAACTGCAGCAGTTCAAGAAGATGGCTCAGCACCACCTTCTTGGCAGTCACAGATTAGTAGAAAATGAACAAAAAATTGCCTTATATACAACAAAACAAGCTGTAGTTAAGTTTCATATTTTCATCCACATATTAAATTGTGCTCAAAATCATGACGTTACTATTTTTGTCTGCATTATTTTCTTTTCTGTTCACTATCACTTTTTCACTTTTGCAGGATATAGAATATATCCGTTCACATTATAACATTGAAAATTTCATCTACTTTAATCATCATCAGCGTGAAGAACATGGACATCTTTATCACTTTGCTTTAAACCCAATTTTCTACCACTATACCCGACATTTTCTCAAAGAGATACTCCGGATCACTTTAAAGTCATGTCTTTACTACCCTATTTATCCAAGATCTTCACATAATAAGGTAAAAAAATGTCAAAATTGTGTTTAACATACAAAATATTGTAATATTTATAGATTATTTATATATCATATTAAAAAAGTGTACTTTGTTTTAAAATATTCCACTCCATGCGTATATTTTCTGCAAAAAAGGAGTCACGCACTTTTGTGAATTGTTTTATTATGTATAACTTTAGACACAGGTATAAACAGTAATGATCTTAAAATATTGTCAATAAAATAGTAAAGTTACCTAATTTTCTGATTTTTATTAGACTTAAAATGACTGATTTATGATTGGCATAGAGATTTTACTTTCCATTTAGAAACTGCCTTGTATTGCTGGTGCTACAGAGCTTACCTTTTTTTGTATGTAGTTTTTATAGTCTATAATATCATTATGCCTGCATCATATTTAAGTTCATCAGTGACAATTATATCGAAAGATTTATTCCCAAACATCTGTGATACATTAAATGTTTTGGCTTAAATTTTCCTGAAACATACGCCCCAAGAAGTCTTGATAGGATGGATGTGGAAAGGATATTTCCTTTTTGTGGGAGAATGTAGAATAGGGGTCACTGTTTAAAAATAAGGGATCACCCAATTATAATAGGGATGAAGCAAAATTTTTTAAGTCTTTGGAACCCTTTTCCTCAAAGGATAGCGAAAGCAGAATCTTTGAATATTTTAAGGAAGAGATAGATAGACCCTTGACTAGCAAAGAGATAAAAAGTGATAAGGGCTCAAATGGAATGTAGAATTGAGTTTCTAGTTAGATTAACCATACACTCATTGAATGGGGGAGTAGTCTTAAGGGGTTGAGTGGCCTTCTCCTGCTTCTAATTTGTAAATTTCAGACTTCTGTGAAACTAATTGTGTATCTTTACAGTGCTTTACCATTAAGTAATTATAAAAACCTTTACTTCCGGCTGCAGAGACCACACGCGCATTCCCTGACATCTGCCCTTCACTTCCTCGTTCCTGTGCGCCGGAGACGACAGATTATCTATCCATTAGAACAACTTGGCATTAATGCCCCATCAAAACGAATCACAAAGGATAAGGTGGGTGATAGAAAATGTAGGAAGGATGTGGCACTATGACAGCCAATATTAAGGAATGTAAAGGATGCAGTTGTGTTGTTCATATTCATGAGAATTTGGCATCTAACTACTGTTTTGCAAAAAAGAGAATTAGAATACCAGTGCCTGAAGAATCTGTATATATGTATATTCAGCAGCACTAACAAATGGTACAGAGATCAATGTTTGTCCTTTTATCATCTAGAAACATTAATATATTTGACATATGATGATGCAGTAGTGACCAGTCTGGGTGGTAACACTAACATGAAGAGGTGGAATGCTTTCACACTTATATTTTTGTGCAATTCTGTATCTTCACCACACCGTTGAGAATTAATGAATTGTATTTTTCTGCTCTTCCTTTGAAACTTGTGTGTCTTACCTCTTTACCACATGGTGATGATCAGAACATTGATAGGTGAGCAATCTATATGTAAATGCAGTAAGATTTTGATGTTATTCTGTGAACATCTACAGGACTCACTGTTGATGAGCTTCATTCTAGTTCTAATATGTTGAAGATATGTCAGTAAAGTTTATTATAGAATTAACATTTCTCTCATTTGCAAATCATTTTTCATGCAAGTTTCAGTGCAATTTACTATTCTCATTTTTACTCCAGGAATTTCTTCTTTTCTAAGTTCAACACATAGCATTATTACTTTAATAGCACAGCGCTCTTGAAAATTCAGTGCCATTTGCTTGTTTTTCATTTTGTTTTTCAGGAATCACTGTTGTTAAAATACATACTGTTTTCTAAATGACAAATTTAATCAGATTCATAGTCATAATTCTAGACAGTAGTCTCCATTCATGAGAAAGACTTCTCTAATTAACTTGCTCAATAAACTGCTTTGCCTTATTGAATTACTGTCCAAATGATTAACCTGTTTTTAAAAAAGAATTATTTAGATAGCAATATATAAACAACACATCTCCCTGTAAAATATCAAGAATACTAAGATTCAGCTATATGCAATATCTGGAGTGCCACAACTGTACTTTAATACCCAAACAAATATTTGAATGGAGCTTTAGGAAATATCATCATTACAAAGGATTTGCTTGCAAGGAAAATCACACAATCATTTGAAGGATGGGGCCAGATATATGCCCCACCATCCTGAGTACAAAAGTTTTACAGGTGTTTCTTCACTTTAAAAATTTAATATAATGGCTGGTGTATGCAGAGACTTTAAATGGATGGCTGGGATTCAGATGGAGAAGCAGCAAGGAGAACATTCACTGAATTCAGCATTCCAGTTCTAGCTCATGGTACATCTGTGTGACATACAGATATAATAATATGACAAAATGAATGTAAGCACAACAAAGGGAAATTAAATAAAGTACTTCCAAACTACCAAAAAGAAAATGTTGACAGTATTCACTGACATGGGAAGGAAACACAGGAAACACTTCTATTACAACCACAGAACTATTAATTAATAATTGTGAATATGGATCTGGTGTAATCTGTCACAAGTGGTGTGAGAGATTACACATAATTTTGAATATGGATCTGGTGCAATCTCTCACAAGTGGTGTTGATGGAAAAATACCCTTTTTAAAGATTCCAAGTTAAAATTGGACTCATAGTCACCTGTTTGTGAGTTCCATAAGAGACTTTGGAGGTCCCAAATGGAGTCCCTGGTAGTGCCAGGCATAATTCTGATTAGGACATCAAAACATGTGCACTGAATGCCCATCAGGCATTGTGCATTGTAAGCATTTCATGACTTCAATCAGCAGGCAATATTGATTTGATGACTGTGCTGAGATTTTGGAGTTCCACATACTGGATAATGTTCCCACTTAAATACACATGGCTGAACTGTTAATCAGCAGGACAGACTTCCAACAAGCATTATTTAAAGGGCTCATCAATAATGTGCTTGTTATTTACTGCTTCTGGTTAATTTGCAACTTCAGAAGTGCTTGACACTTCCTAAAAAATAGTGCATTACTTGACATTTTCCATGGAGTATAACATGGCTGAATGAGCAGGTGACATCTATATTCACCCAAAGATTTCAGAGAGGAATTCTCTGGAACGACAAAGAAGAAATACTGAGGTATTTGCAGTTTTGAAAAGATAATTTGGTTGAAATCTGGCATTTTTCTAACTGGAACTGCATCCTCAAACCAGGGCATCGGCATCAACATCCACATACACAGTTCCTTTTAGGCTGGTACTGGAGATAGCCACAACATCTTGCAGGTTCTCATCCATCTACCACAATGAGGGGTCATTGAAACTCTTTGTACAAAGAGAGTCAACTTCATTTAATTTGTAAATGACTTTGCAAGAATGGCAGACTTCCTCACTATACAATGTGCCAATGTTGACATTTTACACACAATTGTACATCATGTAAATTTTACCCTATACTGGAAGCAAAAGGGATGCCACTCCTTCAATATCAAGTCAGCATTTGGCGAAAGGCAGCAAATCATATATGATCCAATGCCTGATGTCCTGGCAGCAGTAATAATGTCTTCATTCAAATGGAAGTCTGCTGTGGTAGTTGCACTTGAGCCTTAATGGCAAACCAAAGAATACCAGCTCAGTGACAGGACACTTACTGACCATCTCTCATCATAGATCCAGTACCCAATCCATACAAGTCCTGGGCAGCATGCATTTAATGAAAGTAATGATAGATATTGCATAGACACAGAAGGCATGCTGAGATAGTGTTTCTGCTGCCTGCACTGTTTTGAAGGAGGCCTGTAGCACTCATCAGAAAAGTCGTTGAAAATCATAGTAATCTTCTGAATGCTGCATAAGCTTGCCATTCCAAGGCCTTAGATTTTGCTGCAGTGTCAGTTTCTAAGCTAGTCATAGATACATAGAGTCATACAGCATGGAAACAGGCCCTTTGGCCCACTATGTCCATGCTGACCAGTGGGCACCTATCCTATTAATTCCATTTCCAGCACTTGGCCTGTAGCCTTCTATGCCTAGGTATTTGAGCGTTCATCCAGAAACTTGTTAAATGCTGTCAGCAAATCAGCTTCTACCACTCTCTCTGGCAGTGTATTCCAGGTACTCACCATTCAGGTATATGATGTCTGTGTATGAATGCAGATACAATAGTGGTGTTTAAACAGATGTGATAGTGGCATTTAAGAGGATTTTAGATAGCATGTGAATAAGCAGAGAATGGAGGGGTATGGATACATGCAGGCAGAAGGGATTAGTTTAATTTGGCATCATGTTTGGCACAGACATCATTGGCTGAAAGGCCTGTTCCTATGCTGTACTGTTCTATGTTCTCTAGGTGATAATGGTCCCCCTCAGATCCTCTTTAAATCTCTTATCCCTTACCCTCAATCTGTGTCCTCTAGTATTATCTGCCCCTGAAATAGGGGAAAATGTCATGATCCCCATTTTCCAGTGTTGCATCACTCTTCACAGATTTTCAGCTTCAATTAAGGCCCATTCCAGCCAAAGTACATCTT
>JARFYF010000063.1:78720393-78736749 GCA_030265395.1 Rhina ancylostomus
CTTACTACCTCAATGCACTGTGTAATGAATTGATCTGTATGAACGGTATGCAAGACAAATTTTTCACTGCACCTTGGTACAAGTGACACTAATAAACCAAATCCAATTCCAGAATACCAACAGATCAGGCAGATTTATCTGTTGGATATTCTCTTCTGTATAAGATTTGCAACAAGTAATATGTCCCCCCTCTCACAGCTCCAGCGAGTTTCTTTGTTTTTTTATATTCTCTCTCCAACTGCTTTAATCCATCTCTTATCTGGACCAGCTTCAAAAGCATTGTGTCACCTTATCTTCTCCCTATCAAGGACAATCCCTTCCCAACTGGAGAAGACAATCTCTCCACCTCACCAACCATTTCCACTACAACCCTCTCCTCCCCCACCCCTAACTCGTTTTCTCATTTCTACAGTTTTGATGAGGGTCATTGACCTGCAATGTTGATTCTGCTTCTCTCTCACCATTGCTATTTGATCTGTTGAGAAATTTCAGCACTTTGTTTTTATATCAGATTTCCAGTATCTGCAGTTCTTTGATCTTCAAATTATACTCTTCTTTAGATGGTAAGAACATACTGGCACATTGTGTTCCAGGTGCAGCCTCATCAGGGCCCTATATAGTTATAATGAGTGATTTTAATTTTCACATAAATTGGGAGAAGCACTATTAGGTTTGGCAATGAACTTTCATTGAGTATTCTGGAAGAATTATTAGATCAATGTGTTTTAGAACTGATAACAGGCCATATTACATTTAGTGAGAAACAATAAAGTAGTTAATAATCTGTGTTTTCGAGTAGTAACCATAATATCTGTGAATTTAACATTAGGTTTGAAAAAGAGGAGGGAGATTCAAATTCATAATTTTCATTATAAATAATGTAAACTTTGAAGGGATGATAAGTGAATTGGCAAAAATTAGTTGGAATAAATAGTCAATATGTAAACCTAGAGATCAACAGCAAGAAGTATTTTTTAATTATAAAACCAGTATATTCTAAAATCCAAAAATGCCACACATGAAATGCATGGAAAAGAAAAATTCCTGTAGATGGGATGGCAGGGGTACTCACTATTAAAAGCAAAAAAGGATAGAAAGAATTACAATCATGGAATTTGAGGGGGGAATAAAAGCTTCCTGGGAATATCAGAGTTAACAACAAAGTACTTAATGGGTATAATAAGAGAAAAAGCATAGTAAATGATATGTGCGCCCATTAAAAACAGATGCAGGTAGAAGTATAAAGGATGCATCTCCACTTTCAAACTGATGGAAAGAAGGAAAATACTACAAGGAACCTAAAAATAAGTCAAAGGAAAGACCATATTGGATAAAAGTTCTAAAACAAAATGCTTATGAAGAAAATAATCTTCAGAATATAAGGATTTCCACCACAGATAGTAAAAGAAATAACTGAATAAATTTCATCGATTTACATGGCTAGGTAGATTGCAATATTGAACCTTTGAATTAGACAAATGCAAAATGTCATTCTTTTTTTAAAAGAAAGTGTGAGGAACCAAATATGAGAAATGCAGACCTCTCAATGTAAAGTCAGATAATAGGAAATCAGTGAAATTTAAGTGAACATCAACCCAAATCATTAAAGGCTAGTAGAAAAGGTGTGTGTGTATATGTATATATATATATATATATATATATATATATATATATATATAAAATGGAATATTAATGTTGATCTCGAAGAGTAGGAATACAAAAATGGGTAAGATACATTTTGGTTCTATAGATCACGGGCACTGAAAATTAAGGGGAAAAACATTGGCCTTGAAGGAAGTTGTTATGACGGTTTGCTGATTTTTGTCCTGGAGTGTGATTGTTAATGACGCAAATTTCAAGCGAGCTATAAATTGAAAATCCAATCCAACACACTGTATTCTTGTAAGGTGCAGTAGGATAAAGCTGGGACTTTGGATTAGTACAGTATAGAGAAGTGCCTTAATTTAATATTTTTGCTCTTTCAGGCTTTCTTCAGCTTTGACAAGAAGAAAGTGGATTATGATGCCTTCAAGGCCATAAATAATGCATGCCTTGTCTTTGATGGGAAACTAGTAATCGACTCCACTTTTCATACCAATGACATAACAATTAGAGCTGCAGGACCACTTACCAAATACTCCCGTCGTTATTATGCTGACCAGTGGTCTCATGAAAATTTTAATTCAAAGGAAATTGGATTTCAGCTGGCAGCACTCATGCTGCATCTTTTTGATCCAACCCTGGAACAAATGACACAGCCACCAGCAGAACTAGATCTTCTTGTTCCCACTTACACTGGATGTAAGGTCAAAGGTATGTGGCTGAAATATATTTGAACTTGCCTTTCAAAAGTTTGTAAATCATTTGTAATATATTGGCCCAGAATTTGCAGCCACCAGCAGTTACCACTGATGAACAAAGCTTGAACTTACCTAATGCAGTGCCCCGGTGGGCATTTGTGGTCTGGTGTCAGCTCAAGCCTTTGTCATGCACATTGACAGGGCTTTCTGTGATTTAGTAGGATCATGACTGGTTGGAGGCTGTGGGATGTGGAGCAAGCCCACCAGAGAAAAAGCCAAAAAAACACTTGGACTGATACCTAAGATGGCTGTATGAGCACTGGGATTGTTTGATTTAATAGGTTTCAACATTTTTAAAAAAATTAAATTTTTGATCATTTTTGAAACCTATAAAAAGCAGAAGTACTAAAATGCATAAGCAGTAAAACACTTTAAGGCATCTACAAACATTTTAAAACAATCAAACCTGCATCAGGTTCAACCTGGTTTAGAACACTTGTGTGGATTCCACTGTAAATGGAAGGAAATTGCTGCAACTTCCTTTACCCACTGAACTCCATGATGAGAGGTAACCCTCCTTCTCCTGTTGAGTAATTCCAGCAGTTTCTTTTTTATTATTATTTCAGGACCTGAAGGATTGAAATCACTATATTATTAACTGATCCTTATGGATAATATAATTTGTGCATGTGGCTGAAGTCATGTGAGAAAGTGGGATTCAATTTTAATGGGGCACCAGCAACGGTATTGGGGCAAACAGCAACTTTACCACTGGAGGGGGCTCCACTTGAACTGGATTAGGAGAGTTTGTAAAAGAAAAAAAGTGAATAGGCCAGACATTGGAACATTAAACCAGATGAGAAAGGGACATGGTGAAAGAGTTCAGGTGAAAGATGTAACACAAATAACAGTACTGGAAGAAATGAAAGGAAAGTGGCTATAGAAATATATAAATAACACATATACATATTATTGTAACAGTCAGAAATTGTACATTAGGTATAATGGATAAAGAGAAAATTAAAGTAGTAATAAACAAATAAGAGAAATAAGAAATGTATTAGTAAAATTTTAGACATGAGTAAGTTAAGATATATACTAGTATTGCAATATATATTTGTATAACTATGTGGTCCAAGAAATTTGTTTTCCACTTTTAGGTACACTAAATGAGCAACACACATTTTCTATAGTGTCCTCAGCATTGCAATCTTCATATGCAATCCTAATTGAATGGCATTCTCAAGTTCCTGGTTTAACTGCATGACGTTTCAGCAGTTAAACTATGCTAATAAACTGAAATCTTTCAATATTGCACAAATCTCAGGATTTAGCCAGGCAGCTGCAATGAAGTCAATCCTAAGGCGATGGATGCACCTTAACAAGCATGATTACCGCATTTGAACAGTGGTGCTATGTGAGGAATGTCTGTAGCGAAGCTAGGAGAGGGAAGGGGTTGTGCTCCAAGATTCCACTGAAAGGGACTTAGAGAGGCTGGTGGTACAAGTAGCCATCAAGGGAGATGTACTGTTTACACAGGGGACCACAGAGATTCTTTAGGCTATAACTAGCTGCTTCTGGCAAACAGATACTTAGAAGATCTGTGTCAGGAGTGAAACTCCTATGTCTGCATAGTGTATGAGTCCTTGTAATTTGGGGAAGCCTGCAGTGCTGTAGTTCCTCATACTTGGTGTGCCTCATCCTCTGGGCTGAAGGAAAGATTCAGGCTTCCCTCCTTGCTTTGATGACTTCATAATGGAGTGGAATGGCACGCAGATGAGCAGCAGTGGTCTGGAATGATCCTGAGGCAATGAGATCAGACTTCCACTTGGACTGAGCAAGCAGTCCAGGTACAAGTATGAGTTTGTATTTGAGGTTTCAAGAGGTCACAGATATCAATGACCTCTGTCTTGTTTAAGTGTAGCCTGCAAATAACTCTGGATATGAGCTTAGGTTCCTGTAAGTCCTGGATGAATAAGTTCTTTTGTGATGAACTTTTCTGAGCTCTCTCCAGTATTAATCCCTCTGCCTGCCTGTGGTGTCTCTGAAGCCTATGTTCCTTTTCTATGTTATCTAGCGAGAGGGGTTTGATGTAGACAAATATCAATAGAAATTAAGCCTCAAGATCAGAAATATTATAGAGGTGCAAGGAGGGTTTAGTATTAAGTGTGATCTGTGCACAGACCAAGCAGGAAGGCTGCAGGATGCTCTTGACTAACCCTAGTAAAATGTAGTTTGAATGAGATTAGCCCTCCAAACAGCACGATTTCAGGGAAGCAGCAGCAATAATTGTTGGTTGCTCTGTGAGTAAATCATGCCAGAAGGCTAAAAATCAGTGCTAAAATATTTTTGAAGTCACTGGGGAGAATTCCATACTGGAACAATGCCACTGCCACTAACAAAAATTCTGATGAAAAACCATGGGTTGTATTTCCTTTGTGGCACTAAGAGGACTAGAAATGATTATAATTTTGTTCTTTTTTCCCCAGATTGAGTCCTTTTAACAGATAGACAGCACTGTTTTTCTTTCAATGCGGTGAGAACCAGACTAGGGAGTATGAGGGGCAAACTGAATGAATTGGTGAAAGATGGCAATTTTCTTTATTTTATTTAGGATAATTTTTAGTTTTCATATTTCCTGTAACCAGCAAGGGAACAAGATGGATTAGATTTGGTAATGAACCAAATGTGATCATTTATCTAATAGCAATCATTATATGATAGCATTCAATGTGGCATTTTAAAAGAGGAGGCGGCAAAGTAGCTGCAAAGGTTCTACACTTAGCTAAGGTTGAATTGAATGCAATGAGACATTTACTGTCCAAATCTCCTAATAGGTAAGAAGACAGAAAATCAATAGATGCCAATAAAGAACTTAACATGATACATGATTAAGGGGCAAGAACTAACACTGCCAAGAAAAGGTTTTGGACAACATAAACAAAAATAAAAAAACTTACGAAGGAGATATAAAGTACAACAAAAGGTGATGAAAGAGATGGCAAGAACTACAGAGAGACTGGAAGAAACTCACAAGGGATATTGTAGTCAAACCACATTTGAAATATGATGAATGGTTCTGAGCACTTCACTTTGGAAAAGGTAGCATGCCTGGAGAGGAGTATGCTATAGATTTACCAAAAATGATAACTGGACTCAGAGTAAACTTAAAGGAAAAGTTACAGAAAGTAGGATTACTTATCCTGGAATTCAGAAGGTTATAGGGTTAGTTTGATGGAAGTATTCAAGGTACTAAGGAGAACTATGTAAATTGAGAGGAACTATGGTACAGTCTAACAATTAGATCCAAATCTTTCAGGAGTGAAGTTTCAAAACATTTCCTGATACAGAGGATAGAAGATGTTTTGAACTCTTCTCCATATAGGACGGTTGATTCTGGGTCTATTGTTATTATTAACTCTGAAACTGATTTTTTTTTTAATCAACCAAAGGTTCCAAAGTTACTGTGTAAAGGTCTGTTAGACTGGGCATAACCTGACTAAATGGCAGAACAAACTCAAAATATTAAATAGCACAAAATTTAAATTTTGTGCAGAAAACCATTGGATCATGGAACCAAATTTTACAAAATGTCCGTCAATATCCAAACTGTGAATCTAGAATGATCTAGAAGAATCTAGAAAATAGAAAGTCACCTAGTCTTTGCCGTGACTTCCATTTCATCAACACTACTGGTAAATTGTTATGCAGTTAATTTAACTACTTACTGAAATTGCTGTTTACAAACAAAATGCTGAAAAAGGGTTTGCATTCAAGTATCACAGACAATGCAGAGTGGTAACATTGTGTCATGTGCAAAGCAGAGGCTATAATCCCACTCCACATAGAAAGCAAGCTTCCTAGACAGACATGCCATCTTAGTCTATTCCTCCATTGTTCTTAGAAATGGCATAAATAAAAGCTCTTTTGCTAATTTCTTGGGTCTGCTACCCATCTTTTCTTAAAGCGGAGATAATGGTCTAAGGATGCTAATGGAAGGAACGATTGTACTTCATTATAAATCAGCTATAAATTTTCCACACAGACTAGCAAGTGATTTATTTTACTAAAAGTGTATTGTTTAACATGTAGACTACTGGTAGTGGGTTTTTACATTTTATTTATTTAAGAATATTTTGGAGCAAGAATCCAATGCCATGTCAGCTGAAATTCCATTGTTTGAAAAAAAGACAGGATAAAGACAACCTTTCTGATTGACCTTGACTAATTTACAAACAGTTATGATGATTAAATAAAGTTCCAGGTTTTTTTTTAAATTAGTGCCAATTCACCATATTTTTGGACCTTTCTAATGTTTTTTTCGATGCTTTGTCTTGCCAATTATAAGGGAGTATTACAAAACCAGTGAATGTAATAGCTGCTACCAGAAGAAGAAGAAAAAGAGTATTATTCCCAGTTAAGTAGTTATTGCCAGTTGGAAAATCTCACCAAATTTATTGCAAAGTGATTTGGATTGTAGTAATTAAAGTTCTTACTTCATATTAATCTGGAATAATGGCATTGGTTAACACTTCAAGCTGCTTGCTGGAAATGCAATTACTTATGTCAGTTCTGTAGTTAACATGCTACATCTGGTCATCTCACTCAATATAACACCTCATTAACATCTTATTCCAGTCACACAGGCTTTTCTCCATCACCTATATAGCAATAATCTTGCTTCATTCCTATGCCTTATATCTAGCAAAATGTTTGACATCTTTGAACAGGATATCATATTAAAATTGGCCGAGCATGCATTTGCTGAGCCTGGTGAAATTTAAATTTGGTGCAGATGAATCCTAGTTAAAAAGGAAGCAGAATGTGGTAATACTATTGCAAATTAAATGATTGTGCCACACAGACTGCACAGATTTCATTGGAATCAAGCCTCATTGTTCTGCTTTAAGCCCTTTTTAATCTTAGCTCTCCTAGCATTAAAAATATATCTGGCATTCAGAAGCAAGCGAGTTAAAATATGAAATCACAGAGATCTGTTGTGTGTTGTGGAGAGCAAAGAAGAAACTGGCATCGTCTCTATTAAGAATTGAGCATAAACAGTCCTTAATATAATATTCACCAGCAATGAACAGAATCTTACACCTATTTGTTGTAATTGAGTCTCAAATCATTACTATCTTATTGGAAGTAATATTTTCAAATGAAGTTATCATAAATATTGTTTTCAACAGCATTAATTTTTTTGTACAAAAGTTTAAAAAAGTTTAACATAACTCTATTTCAGATTTTTATTCTTGTGATGTGAAGCAAATATTCAAAAAGCTAATGTAAGAATTTATCATAAGTTAATTTTCATTTACTATACGGATCCTATAAATGATTGCTAAGACCAACCTCATTTGACATAAACTATTTCCTTCATCAAAATATACCTCTGCTTATCAATTTAGAAAACTAAAAAGCCAGCATAAGTATCTAAAATGGTACAAGCTGATGATTAATTTGCTAACTCAAACTTGTATTGGCCTCAGCAATCAGCACTAAAGTAATGACACTAACTGCTGACCTTGAAGGAAGCTGCCCACAAAGATTTAGTAACCTTTGTGGCATGAATTTCGCCTTTTCTGATGTTAGTTACTGTTAGGTACCACCTGTAAAGATTTGATGCTCAGCAATAATAATAGCTTCCTGCAGACTGAACAGGCAATCACATTGAAGACAATACACCTGTAAGTTTAAAAAAAAAGCACAACAAGAATAAAGATTGGAACGTGCAATGAGATGAAGACAGAAGCTGCAATATTATAGGCTTTTTTAAATAAAATTGTGAAATACATACAAAGGAAATCGCAATCCACATCTATAAGTTAGGTATTTTTGTAATCAACCAAAATGTTGTACAATCTTAATTTCAACTAATTCAAAGCAGAATATTTTCAGGATTTTTGGAATAACAATAGTTCATAAATACATGAAATTCTTATCAGTTCATTATACTTCAAAGTTTATGTTCAAAAAGTTACTAAATAATGCATATTTTTGGAGTAACAGAATTATTATCTGCAGCTTCTGGATTTCCACATTGACAGAACTTGCTATATTTTTCTTAGTGCAATGAAAGCAAATGCTGTCAATTTCATTGTAATGACAATGGCAGAATCTGGTCAGTATTCAATATAATTGGAACTGTGATTATGGAAAACAATTAAGTTTCTCTACTAAGAATTAAATTTATATGAATTAGTACACCCAACTGAAGATCACTGGTTATAAATTCCTCAAAACTGAACTGCGGTTTATGAAGGCTTTTAAGACAATTTTTCTATAACTGATCTTTTTTGTATCAATCTCATCCATACCTTATTCTTTATTGATAATACACCTTTCTAGAAGAATTGGCTACTTTTTTTTCCCAAAGGAACCTCATACAGGATGCAATATCTCCATACAGAATACAATATTCCCAATGAAGTGCATACTAATTAGATAAACACAATATGTTCTTCTTGCATTGAATGCAGCTCTTGAAAATATACTTTGATAATTTTTATTAATAATTCAGTAAAGCATAGTGAATATATTTCTAATGCAAATTAAACAAAAGTGCAATCTTTTCAAGCTTTGTTGCTAAATCAAGTTCCAGTATGGAGCATATTCACAGAAGCACCATGACAGCTGTGATCCTGCTGGTAGCACACAGCAGGGAAGAAGCACGAGATTGTTAAAATAATTCCGTCTTAGAATAATTCCTCATTTTCAGCTACATACAGCGGACCTAAAAAAAGCATTCTTTTTCTGTGATACTTGTCTTTTGACAGTTTTGTTTTTATTCAAAGGTGAGATTCTCCCTTTAGCTTATAGTCACTGTGGGTCACATGCCAATTGCAGTCATGAGGACAGGTGGGTGACTTGCTCCAGGCCTCTGCAGTTTTGGGCTGAGACAGCAGCTGGGAAGTGCCTGAATGTTATCTTGGGTTAGGTTTCTCTCCAATTTTTCCTCATTCTTTGGGGAATTGCCTGGATCAGTTCATCTAATATATACCCCCTTCCAGCACCTTGCCTGAGTTGCCACAATAATGTTATTGAGAACAGGAACTCGAGATCAAATCCAAACATTACCATTCCACATTTGTTTGAATCACCAATGCTACTATTTTAGTAGAAAATTACTCATTATGATTTAAATATTGTCTTCCATTTTAATTTTCATTTTCCTACTATTTGAAAAAAGTCAGTAATTTGCATTTGCCCTCATTTTGACACAGAATGCGTTCTGCCAGGAGAATACCATTACCTGCATATTTCTAAACCAGGGTTAATGACTTGTCTGGATAGACAGAAGGGAAAAGCTGAGTATGTAAGTAGTAATTACCAGAATGGAACATTAATTTTTATTTGGGTAACAAATGTACTTTATGATATGAAAAACATGGGCAAAAAATTCCTCAACAAATCTGAAAATTATATAATCTATGTTAAAAGTGATTCAATCTGACATTTTTTTTGATCCAACTGAATGCAGAGAACATTCATGGATTTATAGATTTACAGTAAAGCCAGTCAATGCTTTGCACCTGTGCCAGGTCTTGGAAAGGCCCATCTACTTAACTCCAATATCCAGTCCTTTTTCCTATCGTAGAAACAGGAACAGGACTAAACCTTTGAGTCTTGAGCTTGCCTGACCAGCCTCATTTGTGGCTAATCTGCACTCTGACTCCATCCACCCACCTTATCTCAGAAAAGTCTATTGCTCTCGGCTTTAAAATCATTAATTTATCTAGCACCTGCTGTTTCAGGTGGGAGACAGTTTTTCACTTTTTCCTGTGTGTGAAGTCCTTCCTCATTTCCCACCTGAATGGCCTGGCTCTAATTTTAACATTTATTTGCCCTGGATTTTTTACCCATTTTTTTCCCCATCTGCCCTATTAGTTCTTGTTGAAATTGTATAAATCTCAGTAAAACTAGCCCTGTATCTTTTATATACTAGGTTACATAAGCTTAGTTTTTATTACCTCCCCTTATAATTCAATCCTTGAAGCCTTCCTTTAAAATGGTCAATACATCATTTTACAGTGCTTTTTTCAGACCTGAATATTCTAGTTGTGATCTAACCATGACTTTTTTTAAGCAAAAGCTGTAGCTAAACTTTCTCCTTTATATTGTAGACTTATAGTTATAAAAGTTAACAAACCATTCGGCTTTGTGATGATTTATTTGTACCAAACAACTACCTGTGTACAAAGGCCCCCAAATCTCTCTGCCAACTTTTCAGTTCAAATTATATTCAGATGTATTTTAGTCCAAATTTATGACTTCACACTTAACAGAGCTTGTTCTAATTTCATTGTCCACTTGTGTNNNNTTATTTTACAGCCCCATTAATAAAAATATTGTGAACATATGTACTAACTCAATACGAACACTGCTGCAAATGATACAATAAAATGTGTATTGGTAGATTACTAAGTGTATGAGGCTTTTAATGCTTCATATTTTATGTATTTTACAGTTTATTACAGCTATATTTCTTTATTTTTTTCCTGAGAGGCAACTCAAAACAAATTGTAATTAAATCATTGCCACAATGGAATATTCAGTTGACTCCCAAGCCTCTTTTTATAAGTGTGTGAGAGCACATGCAGGAGTTATTACAATAGTCTAATCTTGGCCTGGAGACTAAGCTGGACAATGGTAGATCTGCTAATATAATTTCATAAATGAAAGAAAAACTAAATTAGACTACACATTTACATTATTTCAATGAATATAAAGAGTTTTGTTTTACATTGTCATAATCCTCTGTAGGTTACAGAAAGCCTACTAAGGTCACGTCCTCAGTTGTTGGCACTAACTAGCCAACATATTTTGTGGCACATTGGTGGTTAAAATTATCCAGTAAGGAAGTTGGCTTAGCCAAAAACAGCATGAAATGTCATCCAGAAATTCTAATCGTATTTTGTTGAATCTAATGATGGATTGCTATTATATTGGGAGGTTTATTAAGAAAGCAGCCTCTGATGCTGAACCAAATAATTTCTAACACCATTTTGCAGCAAACATAGTTTGCTGGTGCAGAGGGGACTAACATTTTTTTTAATGATGCTAATTGACTTGCTCATGTGAAACTGATCTCTCACAGCCATAAGGTTCATCACCTTTAGCACTCTGAGGCAGTTCATATTGTAGTTCCATTCCCATAAAGATGAGCATCTGCTATTTTGTAATAGCCTGTTCCACTTTTGTCAGTGTTTGATAAATGCATATCCTTATTCAGTTAAGGAGAGATAGAAAATTAATTTGTATTTTCTGTGTCCAAATACTAATTACACTGAATTCCAAAAGGTAAAAGTTGTATTTATCTGTAATTGTCCTGTTAAGTGAATCCTTTTTGTCATGTACACAATTATATTGGAACTATTGCCAAAGCTCTGTTGCTTTAAAACATTATGGCTTAACTTTACAATTAAAAGCTACACATTTGTTGTTCTTAGAGACCATGTATATCTTAAAACACTAAGAAACATATTCAAATATACAATGTAATAGTATTATTACAGTACATTTGGATTGGATAAGTTATGTGATGTCATGTTTAAGTTAGGCTCTATTTTACTACATTTCAGTTATTAAAAAATATATCTTGAGGCCTAGTGTCAATTGCAAGACAAGAGACCAAGCATTATAGTCTGACTTGTCACTGTTAATGCTTTAACTTTCTGATATAATTCAACTTTGTAGTAAATGAACAAACTAGGCAACTACAAGACATCATCAATTAATAATGACAAAAGGAACAAAACTGACATTAAAAGGCAAATGTCCAATATACCGACAACAAAGAAAATGGCGTCAAAGAGAATACAAGGAGGTTAGGAAAGTCAAAACAAAAAAAAATCAGTAAAACAAGTGGAGCTAGAAAGGTTTAATTAGCAAGGAATGTATAAAGTATAGGTATTCCACAGTTACCAAAATAAATAAAGAAATACAAGACAACAAATAAAATGCTGGAAGAATTCAGCGGGTCAGGTGGCATCTGTGGAGGTAAACACAGTCAACGTTTCACGTCGAGACCCTTCAACTGGGTCACTCCCCATTTCACTCTACAGATGCTGCTGACCCACTGAGTACTTCCAGCATTTTGATTATTGGCTCAGATTCCAGCATCTGCAGTCTTGTCTCCAAAAGAATACAAGGGTCACTAAAGGACAAACAAGATAACTCACCAGCATGGCAGAAATTTTAAATAATTGCTTGCTTTAGTGCTTAGTGGGAACTGGGTAGTCATGCTTTAGAATGAGAGATTTTAAAGCAATATTTTAAACTATCTAAAAGAAAACTGCAGGAGATTATGATAAACCAGGTATGGAGATGGTTTGGTCTTTCCAAGATTTGGTTGGAGAGAACTTTGCTTAACCCATTCTTGATACCAGATGCCCAGTGAGACAAATTAGTTACTGGAAGAGTTGAGAGATAGGATATCTTTATTAGTCACATGTACATCGAAACACACAGTGAAATGCATCTTTTGTGTAGTGTGTTCTGGGGCAGCCCTTAAGTGTTGCCACGCTTCCGGTGCCAACATAGCAGGCCCACAACTTCCAAACCTGTACATCTTTGGAATGTGGGAAGAAACCGGAAGAAACCGGTTAACAACAGGAGGCATGTAAGGCCTAAGATTGTGAATGATGGACCTGATTTTACAGCAAGAGGCCCACTGCCCATACTCAACACCTGTGGTCATCAAATGTACCTCAACCAAATCTAGAAGGCCTAGCAGTCCTGGAGTCAACAGATGAGGCCTAGAAGGATGTGACAATGTCTTGAATGAACACTGTAACAAACTTCTACAGATGTACTGTTGAAAGTATCCTGACTGGTTGCGTTGTGGAAATTCAAATACATATGAACATAAGAAGCTGCAGAAAGTAGTGGACTCTGCCCAATACATCATGGGCACATCCCTCCCCACCATTGGTGATATCTACAGCATGCGGTGCTTCAAGGTGGCAACATCTATCATGAAAGATCTTCACTATCCTGGCCATGCCATCTTTTCACGGCTACCATTGGGCAGGAGGTAGAGAAGCCTTAAGTCCCACACCACCAGGTTCAAAAACAGCTACTTTCCTTTAAACATTTGGTTCTTGAACCAACCAGCAAAGCCCTAATCACTATGGTTTTAGCAACACTATGATCACTTTGCACTAAAATGGACTTCTTTCTTTTGTTCTAATTGTGTTCTTCCATGTAAAAATTGTGTATAATATGTTTAATTTATGTTTTTCTTGTGAATGCTGCTTATGTGATGCTATGTGCCTGTGATGCTGCTGCTCCTGTGCATACATAAACTTGTGCATATGACAATAAACTCAATTTGACATGGGTGGGCCAGCCAGAACAAGTCCTGCCCACAAAACAAAACTCCTCAAAAACTTCTTAAAAAATTGAAGATGAACAAAAGAATAGAAAAAATTTACAAAAATTCTTACAATTAAAAGACATTAAATAAATTACAAAGATTTAAAAATTAAATTTTATCTTTCCTTTTTATCCCTGCAATCCTCTTTGAAATTCATGGATCAAACTTGACACAGGATCTAGGAAATCTCGGCAGGATCTTGTTCCACTACTAGAGGCAGATAAAGCCAGCAAATGGCCAGTAGGTCAGGGACTTCTGCATAAATGAGAAATGGGAAGAGGCCAAAGAAATCAAGTATGTAGTTCTAATGTGGTCCACTATTTTAGTTGATGGATATTCATTTTTTTTTCCAGAATTCCCCTCCCTCTGATAACAAGTAGCACAGATGTTGCAGAAATCCTGCAAAATGTCTTTCAACTTTGATTGTGCCAGACTGATGGTCAGGAGATTGGGAGAAGAGCCATGGAGATCTTAAAGAGGTGGTTGAGAGTGCAGATCATCATCCTAGGAGTAGAAATCATGGAACCAGTGTAGGTCAAGAAGGGGATGAAGTTGAAAGGCAGGGATGAAAGTGGTAGGAGATCTCGTGAATAAGGAATCAATCAGGAATGTACAGCCTTGGTGAATGGGAAACAGGGAAACTTGGTGGAGTGTTTTTTTTCTGGTCCAACTTCTCCAGTGCACAAGCAACACGGTAAACATCGTTCACCTTATGAATTCAGCTCTTCTTACCTTTGGTCCGCAAACAATGCTGCCAACATAGTTACCTTATGGATTCAGTCCTCCTTCCCTTTTTGAATTTGTCATTTCTTGAGGCTCAGGAAATCTGGCTAAAATGTATTAAAGAACTTACAAACTAGGAGCAGGCATCAGTCAAGCACTTCTCTGAACTTACTCTGCCATTCTGATAGATTATGCCTGATCCTATACCTTGACAGCTTTCCTGCCTGATCCTCTTGTTTCTTGAGAAAAATAACAAGCTTTTAAAAACAGAGGTACACAGCCTCCTTAGAAGTTTTTGCCAATTGGAAGATCTCCTGAAAACAGATTAGTTATACCCAGCCCCACCTCCAAAAATTCCTCTTTCCTCTGATAAAGCTGGAAGTGAGAAGGTTAGGTTTGGTTTGAATTTTTCAACACTTTCTCAGCTGACAAAACCTACACATTCTCAGTGGTTAAGGTGACCCATAAATAAACACTGAAAGTAGTAGTAAACGTACCCTCTGCTTTCAAAGAGATCCAGCACCAGACCATTAATGACAGACAAGGAAAAGCTTTATGCAACCCAACCAAGGCAAAACCATGTGATCGCCTCAGATAAACAGAAAAATGAAAACCCAAGTTAATTTAGGAAAATAAATTTGGAAATTCCTCACCAACACGCCCAATAAATAAAACTAATGCTGCAGATCATTGTAACCCAAAATTTCAATACAGACCCTACCTACCTTTTGTAAGAAATTACCTTTATCCCACTAATAAACTCATCCAGACCTTGCTTAAGAGAATTTTGCAACACACTAACATGACATGAGCTTATTTTAACAGTTCACTATTTTTTGCAAAAAGATCCACCAAGTCATAGTTAACCAAGACTTGTTGTATCCAGCCTGTAACTGTGAACCATGGTCCTCTGTAACCCATTTAATTGGAACAAGCTGTCAACTCAAACACGGTCTATCTCATATTCAACGTATTAACTGCAATCGGATTGCTGTAGGACTTCAGCTCTTATCCCATTGTGATAACTAAGATGCATCAACTGAGAATCAGTCTAGTGGCCTCCTCCTATGCGTTCTTTCCAGATCCTCAATACCACCTGTCAGGTGAGAAGATTGGACTTGGACATATTGTAACTGAGGTCAGGTCAAGGTTTAATAAGGACAGATTCATAACCTATGCCTTGTAGTCAATTTTCATTTGTCCTAATTGTTCTAGGTATTGCTTTACAGCATTGTTAATGGATTTTTATATTTTTTGAATATTTAGATGTCTTCCACCTGTTTTGATTCTTAACTTAAAGGATGTCTGTTTTCAGATTTTACACTCTTCACAAACGTACTGCACTTTTCAAAGTCACACACCATTATCCAGTCTCAACCCCAACATCCAACTGAGCAAGTCAAGTGATCTTGACAATTGCACAAATCTAATGTTAGTTTGCTGATCATGCCCAATATCCACAACTAGATAATTAAAATAAACAGTAAAGACCTATCCCTGCCAGACTCCACTAGTAATCAGTCTCCAAACAGATCCAAATCATTCTAAAATTATTTTATATCTATGGCCTTGTAGGAAGATTTAATTCCAGCTGAATATTTTACCAACAGAAGCAGAAGCTTCAAACTTGTGCAGAAGCCATTTGTATGATAACTTTTCAAAAGCTTTTTTTGGAAGTCCAAGTTTCTCTCAACTATATTCTCAAAGTCGAGTTTATTGTCATCTACACAAGTACATGTACGCACAGGTGCAATGAAAAACTTAGTTGCAGCAGCATCACAGGCACAAAGCACTAGAGATGCAACATTCACAAGAAAAACATAAATTATACAAGAAAGAACACAGAACTGAAAGAAAGGCCATTATAGTACAAAGTGGTCAAAATCTTCATGGCTGCTTCAAAAAAATACAAACAAAATGGTAAGGTGCAACCATTTTATGGAGCAATTCTGC
>JARFYF010000063.1:78821821-78833770 GCA_030265395.1 Rhina ancylostomus
CTCTTACAAATCCTGCAGATAAAATGTCTAATCGATTGCTTTCCAGGAATAAATGAAGATTTAAAGTCAAGTATGGATTCCAATTGCATTCAAAATCATTTGCGACTATTGGAAGGTTTAGTTATTCAAAACTATACCCGCCGAAATGCCACGCAGCCTCTTTTGAGACTAACAGACAATGTAATTGTTAATCTGTTCCTTAATATTTTGGATGACCATTGCTAGCATGTGGTTCAGTTTTTTTTGCAAGATGCCACTTTGTACTAGATATGAGGGGTCCATTGGGGTTTCAGATCACTTTGGCTATCCTGTAAGTTCTTATGCATCCAATACATCCCAGGGAAACTGCTTCTGCTATTTTTAAGTTAAATATCCTTAAGAAACTTTTTTTCTGTAAGAATGCTTTAAAAGTTCAATTTTATGTCATTGAGTACAAATTGAAGACATAACTAGTTTGATAAATTTGATTAGTAGATTGAGGGAGATTTTTTTTTGAAGGCTATTCTGAAATACCACACAAGGGATTATGTTTCATTTTGTTGAAGTGGAATTTGAAAACTACAAGCTGGAGTTCATCACTTATTTGATCAGAAAGCTTTATAGATTGGAGTGGTAATTTTGCTTCTATATCAGCAGCACAGCTTCGTCACCTCCTCTTTTATATGTTTACTTTTCACTAGCAACAAATATAAGACGTCCCTGGCAAATAATGATCAATAGATTAATCTTGATCTTTTGCAGAAATGTGTTTTGGGTTGGGGGTTGGAAAAAGGTGCCTGACAGGCTGGAAGCAGGCTTTGAACCTGCCAAGTTCAGGGATGTGGATAAACAGGCTGATGACAGTGCAATGGATATGGACTGAATCACTGCTACTGAATCAATTTTGCCCTGAGAAACTAGGATTGATCTGCCTTCTTGAGTCATACATCCTAGAGATTTGATACAACTTGCTAAATCACTTCAGAGGACAAATAATGGTCTATGACGTTGAAGTGGGACTGGCATTATAGACAAACCTTATGAGGAAAAAAGGTTTCCTTATTTAAAGGACATCATTAAAACAGTTGTTTTTTTTAAACAATACTATAACTTAATGAACCAACGATAATTCAATGAAAGCTCAGTTTGAATGGATCCTTAAGTTCAGAGATGCCACAGTACTTACAGTTTAAATTAAAATCATACATACAAAGAAATAGATGAAACAAATATGTTGGTTCTATTTAGAGATTTTCCTCATCACTGTTTGATTTTCAGAGTTTATTCTGTTGAGATTCCCTCTCTAATACACTCAAAAGAGCTGGGCCTTCAATTCTTTATAATAATTGCCAAAGCTTCCTGAAACCAGAGCAACATGTCTCTCTGCCAACTGTGTGAATAAACCTGACAATGATTCATAAACCAAATCATCCTTCTGCTACAGCAGATTGAGAGCATACCAGCAACAGATTATCAACACATTTTAACGTGCATCAATAGTTCAGTCCTGGAATTAAAGGCATTATGTCATCCGGTTGTGAGGATGAAGTGTGATATTGGTAACCATTCACAACAGCCTAAGATGCTACCATGGTAACAGCATCGGCTTAGCAACTTAAAAAAAATGTCAGTCAAAATTCATGCCTTCTGAGGCTGTTTGCTGGCAAAGTCAAAGAAATTACTTCAGAAGAATCCTGAAGAATTTATTTTTAGTAGTTTTTTTGTCATTTAAAAAAAATACAAATGTCTAATATATTGGAGGGTTGATAAATGCATTGTAAGTGGATTGCAAATTATCTCTCTCCTCCACCAAAACAGATGAAATACTCAATATTAAAAGTTGCAACATATGGTGGCTCAGACAAAAATTGGCAAAAATTATCCAGTGGTTACAGGCACGGTATTGACAGAGTCTGGAGATCTTGCATCATGTGATACCTGATTTATCATTTATAAGTTTATGCTTTGTATAAAGATGCTGGTAAAAATAAAGCCAATTTATTATTAAGGAACAGCAGTGGAATATCATATTTTAAAAAAATCTTTAACTGTGATTTATTTTAGTGTGTAAAGGTTGCATAGAGGGTTGCTAGTTCTTTGTCTTCACTTCACCAGGCAATAAGGAAATGATTATGTGCAATAATGCGGTCTCCCTTTGGTTCTGCCAGTGTCAGGAAGCTTATCTGCAAGCCTGCTGCTACTGACAACCAACACAAGCATGCAACTCTTATCTGCTCACAAAGCTACAAATGCACATTGACATCAGAGAGCAGTGCTGTACAATGACGCATGACTCATCTTATTAGTCAACAATTTCACTTCAAAATGAATTTCTAACTGGGATGGACTGAATTTAATTTATATTCTTAATTTTATGGCTTTAATGTAGGGCATTTACTAAGAAATAAGTAAAACCAAACAAAAGCACACAATTACATAATTCACTGGACTTAATTTAAGCCTCAGGACTCTGGCATTAGATGTCTCAGTATGTTGTTTCTCAACAAGTAGGCAATGAATATATGGTACCCTAATCACTTTGTTCTGAGTAATAATTTATTCTTCTTTCTAAGGTACATAGATCTGGAAACAAATATTTTGAAATTAATAAAGTGGTGGCATAAATGAGCCATTCTAAAGCATTAAAATGCCATGCCTGTTATGAAACCAGGCACAGAAACTATGAGCTATAACTGAAGGCTTATAATTAGGTTGTAAACAGAAATCTTCAGGGAAGGAACAAAAACTCTGGATATTCTGTTTTGGGTATGACTGCTAGTTCTTCCAAATTTAGGTGACAGTTATTTGTGTCTGTGAAGGCCCATGGGAAGGGTGAAGGGAATTATTTTAATATTTTTGTGGGATGAGACTATACCTGGCAAGGGGAGCATTGCTTGTGCATCCCCAACTGCTCCTGGGAATGGAATGGCAAGCAAATCTCCTGATCTACTGCAGTCTGTCCGTTAAAGGTATTCACAAAGTGCTTTAAGTAGGGACAACTAGGATTTTGAACTAGTGAAGTATCAGGATTACATAATGATTAGGACAATCGAGTGAACTGTTTTGCCAGGATGGTCTCAAGCTCCTCACATGTTATGGGAGCTGCACTCATCCAGGCAAGTGCTAAGGACTTCATTCCACTCCTGACTTGTGCTTCATAGTTGGTAGCAGGAGGTGAGTCTCATAGCATGGAACACCAAAAGCTCCCCGTGACATTGAGATTTTGAGACATTTTTGGCTTTCCTAATTTTGATGGTCTACCTTTGCACAACATCTCCAAGAAATCATATATTACATGTGTATTTTATTTATTTGCTTGATCATATTTTGCTTAATATCTTAACCTGTCATTCTTGGGAAGGAAGAGAAAATTCCTTTTGAATATGAATTATTAGGTAATGAAATTTAAAATTAAGTTTTCTGTTTGTAATCCTGACTGGACATGTATTAAAACTTACAAATGAAGTACCATAATTAGCCGAGACTTACCCAGTCTAAAATGTATAAACATATCTAATGAGCAGAACAGATATAATGATGGTTTCTAGCAACATACTCAAAACAGGAGATATTTCACTGCCAGATTAAATAAGTAATTCCAATGTCCTACAAAGTTGCAACCTCAAGGCATATTAAAAAAAACATTAAGTTATGTAGATATCATAGATCTACATAAATAACACAGAATAGGAGACAATGTAAAATATAACATTGGTCCTGGCAGCAGTTCTTCAACTAATCCTATTCCCCATCCTTGCACCTATTATCTTGAATAAGATAAGATTTCTTTATTAGTTACATGTCCATTGAAACACACAGTGAAATGCATCTTTGTATAGAATGTTCTGGGGGCAGCCAACAAATGTCACCACGCTTCCGGCGCCAACATAGCATGCTCACAACTTCCTAACCCGTACATCTTTGGAATGTGGGAGGAAACCCATGCAGTCACGGGCAGAATGTACAAACTTCTTACAGACAACAGCAGGAATTTGGTCGTTGGTGTTGTAATAGCATTATGCCATAGTGCGAATACTTTTGTTTCAAGCATGAATGCAATAATTGCTGTGACTTAATAGCCACTTGTGATAAAGAATAATATAATAATCCTGTGCTAACTGCCTTTGTACCTTCTTTTCTGATTTTTTAGTTGATGATAGTCAACAAATTTGTTGTTTTAGAAGCTAAATTGCAATAAAAGGACCCAAGCACACTTCAAACTTCAATGAAACAAGGAAACAGCAGTCAGTTCAGTTGTGGGAAGCAGGTTCTTCCTTCAGATATGATAAAACATCTTCACTTTAACAGTAGATCTATTTTGAACTGCAGGTAGCTGGTCTTCTCTGGATGTGAAGAATAAGATGGCCAAAAGCAGGTTAAGTAGACAGAACTACTTGCAGGACAGGAATAGAATAAGCTTTCCTTCTAGAGGCAAAAGCTTGGAGCACCATGACCAATTCATATCTCCATGAACTTGTTCTTCTTTGCTGACAATCAACTGTTCTCCATGCTGCAATCAGGATGCCCAACCCCACAATTAGGCCCTTCTCCACGAAATGCTTACTTCTGACCAGCTCAGGTGAACATGGCCACCTTGTGGTCACTACCTTTCCCCATCCCATTTGGATCTTGAATCTTCACATTGAGCCATGCACCTTAATTTGGTTTCAATAAATGTGTTCCTTTATGTTTTTCATTTACACAAATCCCAAAAGGAACCCCACTGTAAAGAACTTGCCAATCTAAGAAATAAAAGTTTGCTTTTTATCCCTTATTCACCTCTAACTATAATTTTACTTTACAGATGATGTCACTCATCTTTTTTTCTGTAATTAAATGACAGTGCATATGCATTGAATATATATCAATTCCACATATGAACATCTCTTGGCCTATTATGTCATTTGATTGGATATTTTCTTGAACTAATTCATCTCAATAGGACTCACTTTCAATTCACTGATATTAGTTAATCCACAGACAGACCTCATCTTTTTTTTCTTTTTTTAATTGGGTCTTGGTCACCATTTTTCAAACATTCCCCGACTTATCCTGCTTCCAGAACCAATCCTGTTTATTGGACAAGAAACATTCTGCTTAAGGAATCTATCAAGGATGCATTCTCATTTGATTTATATTTGACGCAAACTAGGGCGTCTTTGTGGCGTTCATCACAATGGCAAAAATGTCAAAATTGCTTACAATCCTTATCCTTGACTTCTTTAACATAATTTGATTGCCCATGCTATAAGCCAATAAACTGATGGATCCCATGCTACTCTTTGATTCAGGTCAGGCATATTGCATTTGGGTAATATCAATAGAAAATGTATCATGTTACACAGAAAGAGAAAAGTAAAAATCTATATTGTTACATAGAAGAGAAAAGTTGTAAAAAGATACACACCCACGTAAGAAAATACTGACCATCTATTTTTAAATGCACATAAGTCTAGTTTAATTTGGTTTACTTGAAAGAAAGACATAATGAATAAGTAAAATATTACTTAAATTACTTCAGCTTAAATGCAAACACACTCTAAACTAAAACTGAATCAGTGCAAACACTGAATAAAAAACAAAGCCTAAAGGCTATCCTTTTTAGGAAGCCAGGCCAATATATGGGAAATATAGGAAAGTGTAGCTGGTTATATATGAACTCAGTGGGTATTATAGAAGAACAGTTGAAACCAACATCCATTTTTTTTTTGGTTGCAATTAAAAATATTGAGCTATATTAGCAGAATAAAATACAAATCAAAATTTTATGCTGTAATGGTCATCACATTATCCGTGAGAGGATGGAGCAACAGAAGTTAGGAAATTATGGATAAGAAAACATTTTCTAATACCACAAGTTCCACTGATGACGTTGGTTGAAGCAGATTGCATACAATCTGAAGCTTTCAATAGCAAAATGAATTTATTTAAAAGCTGGCCTACAGTGCAGAAATAAGCAGAATTATCTCATGCCAAAAATAAACATATGGCATGTTATTAGGAATTATTATACAATGATATCATATCAATGATTTCAAGAGATAAGGCATATGTTCCTGAACAAAAAAAAAGGACTGAGGGACCAAGTGGAAAATTTGTGAAATCAACTAAACAGATTGTTAGACTTGAGGTAAATGAATGCTTCTGCTCCTAATAGAAATAAAATGGCAATAAAATCAACTAATCTGCTGGTATACTATAAGTAAACCTTAAGATTCCATTCTGTAATTTGTAAAATAAAGTTGAGAAAAGCATATCATGAATTAAGATAAAGCCAATATTACAATCAATGGGCAAATATTTGCAACAACCCTCAAAATGAAAAAACAGAACAACATTTTCAAAAACCTTTGAAATTCTTCAGTAAAGTACTTTGCTTCACTGGCAAATTTCTTAGTACATCTACTGAAGTCCTTTACTATAATTATTTGACAAAAGAATGGATCTTGCTTCTTGTTACACATGAAGCCACAATTTTTATAACATTCTATTGAGGACTCAGATTCTGGAAAAGGCCGTAGTCTTTCTGAAGATGCCTGTAAATTACAATATGATATCTTTGACACAAACAAATGAAGTCTAATAACTATTAATAACTACCTTTGTTTGATCTTCGCTCTAGGACTGATTTATGTAATTTATTTGGAATCTGGAGTATTATTCCTCAACCTACAAAAACAGCTGCAGAATCGATAAGGAACATCAATGACTTCTGTGTTGCAGGACCTTCTCCCCCTCAATTCAGCACTAACTCAGATAATATTCTGCACTATACATTCAACACATAACAAACAATCTGCATCATTTACTCAGTGTGAAGACATTAATCTGAGCAAATTCATTTACCTAGCTGGATTGGAAGGTTAACCAGCTAACTGAGGGAAAAGGCATAAAAATGGACGAAGGAGCAGCTTTCATACAAAAAATTTAAATGAGCACTTTTCTTTCTTTTGATATTCATTAGTTTATTATAAATAAAAAAAGCAGTCTTGAATTTTTAAGCATTTATCTGCAGAAAATGGTTGTACATCTGTCACCAAAGTGGTCCACAAAGAAAAGAATAATTTTGACTTACCCATGTTACTGAGGGAGTAGCTTGGGGAGGGAGCAAAGACTTGGGCTGCAAAATCTTCAAATGGCATGATCTCTTTGTGTTGCTGAACTATTGCTTCAACATACTGAGCTCTTTCTTCATAACTGTGTGATTGATTAAAGAAATATCCAAAAACAAGTGGAAGTGAACATAACAAAAATCTCATGCGAAGCATAAAATGCCAGTTCTAACGCCTGTATTTTTCTAACTGCCAAGCAGCAGAATATTTATACAATTGCAAGAGTTTCTATTAGAGACTCTATTCTCATCAATATTTCACAACTTCTTTATAATTCTAGATGTAACAAGAAATTAAAAAAAAAAATTGCATTCTGAAAACTTTTCATCATGAATTTTGTGTGTTAACAATATATAGTCATCAATTTTAGTTACTGGCAGTGTCTCATCCAGTATAATGTGTTTTTGTACATTTAAATAGAAATAAATAATTCATTCAGTTGAAGGAACAAACTCCATAATAATGACAGATGGTGGAACAAAATTTACAAATTTTAAATTGCAATCTATTTGCCATTGTACCCTTTCACAGAACTTAACCTATTTAAAAAACATTCACCAGAATGCATAGGGAAATAGAACAAGTAAATTAAGGTAGAGAGTACAAAGCTCTGATATTGTTATTCTTTTATTATACGTGATTATGGTGTAAGCAGTGCAGACCCAGGTGCAGAAATGTTCAGTAAGTCCTAGCTATGCAATTTGAACAGAACTCTCACTGCAACATGCTATAAAACTTTGGATCAATCATAACCCTTTAAAATTAATTTAACATAAACACTTTGGAATACATCACTTTACTGCTGAACAGTTTTCAATTTCAGTGTGTCATAGTTAATAATCAGCACGTGCCAGACCTGCCACAAAATATTATTTAAGACTGGGAGCTTCAAGAACAAACTAAAAAACCCACACAAGAAATACACTCTGTCAAAAATCTGATTACATTATCTGCAATAAAACACCACTAAATTGCTTCCCTATGACCAGGGTAAAACTTGCAACTGCCGCAGTAATCAAAAACCAGTCAGCAATAACTTAAAAGCGTGACAGAGTTCAACAACCTTCCAGCTGCCCTAATAGGACCCCTGCTTGTAGCTGCTTTTCATGACACACTGTGGAGAGCTTTAATTTTCTTCTTTGTGTAAAGTTTCACACTCTACAAAAGAGGTTGAAAACACAGTTATAAATCACATACAAAACGCAGGCTCTTGTAAAATTTGATGTTATCTTTAACACTCCTTAGAAAGTCAAGTTGATGTACCAATTTGGGAGTCAAAATACAAATGCATAGAAGTATAGCATAAGAATAACCTGAAATGGAAAAAAAAATACAATCAACTGTTACTTTTGGAAGTTTTAGTATAGTTTTCAGGCAAAATTAGATAAAGTACTCTTTAAATACATTAAAGTTTGCTCCAGGAGTTGGGCTGGGAGGGAAGGGTCGGTGCTGCTTATAAAATCTAAAGTTGTGTTTTCTGGAATAATGGAAGATAACAAGAAAGATTTAAACATAGAGTAAAAAAATAAGTTTACAAATTATTTAATCATATAGTGATGCTCTTTAAATGTAAAATTATTTTGCATGCTCACTATTTAGTCTGGAGTTGAAATATGGACCTTATGAGCTTATTTATTGCTGGCCTTTCTATACAGACTCAAATTCTGATGACCCTAGTTAATGAATAGCCTGCTTAATTTGGTAAGACCAGAGGCACACATTTCTGTCAATTCTTTAGGGACCAACTGATGCCATTCACAAGTCATTAGATGTCGTCTTTTTCTGAAATGCATGCAGGCTGTTGCTGGGTCTTTCCACTCCATATTGCCACAGCAAGCCACTGGCCTCGTCAACAGCAGGCTGTTGGGCTGGTGTGTCCTTCTGGCGAACAGGCGCTTTGACACTAAGCTGGCACGTGCTGGCGCAGCAGGAGCAGGCTTGGGCGTGACAAATTGTTGAAAGAGCTGAGCTAAAGTTGAGGCCGTGAGCCACCTGAGCCTCAGGCCCTCTATGGGCCTGTCATCAGTTGCCAATTCATTGCTTGGCCAATAGTCTGTAGTCAGCTTCTGGGCTCAGTTTAAACAAGGCAGAAACAATATATAGCTCTTTCAGGCGATGGCTAATAACACCCTGCTGTTTAATGAAAGGCCCTGCATAACTAACACATAAGAATACAATGCAGCACACAACAGCTAACAAAACAGAGACATTCACTAAATAATGTATGCAAAGACAGTAAGACCAGGGACTCCAAATTAACGTAGACCCAAATGATCTAGTACAATAGCCAGTTCGCTCATGAAGGCAGGCAGGCAGGCAGGCAGTAATGTGGACCGTGACAACATGCGTCAAATCTGGAAGGAAAAAGCAAGAACAATGATAGCATACTGCATATATTAGGATTTTGCCCCAGTGTATATTTTAACCCTTAACATGGCCACTGCACTGTTGTTAAAATAGCATTTTGTTGTTTATTCAAAGTACCGTGGTACAAAACAGCAGCATAGTAAGTTTAATGTCCATATTTGCAGATCTTACGTTGTGAAGCTGCAAATTAAAAAAACTAAATAAGGTTGCTTAAGACCAAAACTGCTGCTTCATTTATTAATAACATTGTCAGAAGTTGTGACATTTCCAATGCACATATTAAAATGATAACAGAAGGCCTGGATATTTTTTAGTCTTTTTAAATTCGACACATAATTGCATCATGGTGTTGCTGTGGTTCAGCCTACTGTTTCTCCAGTATTGATTGTCTACATTAAACACAAATAGCTTTTTAAAAAGAGGAGACATATTATCACAATCAAAGAGGAAGCATAATTAACCAGTTAATGTTCACAATCATATATAATGACTGTATTTCAAGATGCTGCAGACATTTAGACTTTAAATGTTTAGAATATTAATGATATTTGATATGTTAACTATCTTTCTTTATGATACTTAAATGAATTATAAATAAACAATAATTATCAAATAATGGATGAAAAAATTCCTTTACAATTCAATTAATTCCTTATGTTGCAGCTCATAGGATAACAAGAATGGAAAAAGCACATCAAGTCCTTGTTGTCATAGTAACTGATGTCACTAAGAATGAGTCACTTTGAGAGCAAGTACATTAGCAAAGACCATAAACACACAGCCATGCAAAAAAAGGCCACCGTAAGAAATACATCAAAAATATTACCTCAGCAAAGTGAAAAAGTACAATTGTGGAAGGCATTAGGAACAGAATTTCTCTCCACTCTCATTAAAAATTGAGTTCTCTCAAAAATGAGGCTACACAATAAAATAAATTAGGAAAGGACAAAAGGTAAATAAAGCCATATGGTCCCCCATTATCATAAATGCAGATAATTTCTACATGGTTGCTACTGAGATTGCTTGCCTAAATATTGACCAAAGAGCAGACATGATTTCTGTAGATAGGATACACCTACGCAGCAAAATTGTTTGCTTTAAGCTGAACAGTCTGCAACATTACTAACTACATAAGTGAACAAATGTAACTGAAACAATGCACACTGAAATGCAGTTTTTAAATAGTGTATTTGCCCAGTTTTTCCACATAAAGCTACACCAAAAATATTCTCAACTTATTGACCTTTGTTTCTCAAGTAAATCAGAAAAGTAACTCTAAATGAGAACCCAACACTTTGCTATTCTACTGTCAATGATTCCAAATTATATATCAGATGCTTTGAAACAGAAAGCACCAGGTTCAATTCCTGTTCTGTATCATATTGTCACAGCTGAGGTGGTCAAAAGGTTGCTATATATCGGATAGGAAGGAAAAAACCTAATCAGGACTCATATCTGCTATGAAGTGACAAAGGACTCCTGCCTATTCTCTGCATGAGATGTTAGGTTTCAATCCATTAAGACACGAGATACTAATACAGAAATTGGCAAAGGCTGGATAATATCAAAATCGCTTGGTTGAAAACCAAGACTTATTATTGTGAGCAAACTGCAACTAGTCAATTTCCACAGAAGTCATTCTCATACAGGACAGCTGACTCACTCTGGACTTTATTACTTTATGAATGTGTAGCTGAATTATACTTTTTCGTATGTGTTATATGCTTTTTAATCACGTCATTAAACATAAAATGTAATAGTTTTGTGCTAGTAAAAACATTGAACTATACTGAAGGCTTGTCAATCAAAGTACATTTGATATTGTAGTTAATACTCCATTTAATCTGGCAATTGATTACTGCAATAAAAACAGAAAATTCTGGACAATTCTTCAGCATCTGTAATCTTTTTTAAATTTTCATGCATTTGCTGAAAACAAGATTACAGTAAATTCCAGGGCAATGCATCATCGTTATGGGAAATAAAACGTCTAGATCAGAGGAACAAGGTCTGTTTATAGCATCCACTGTTAAATTATCAAAGAGCCACTGTTAAATTATCAAAGAGTGAAAAGACAAAATGAATACATACACAAAAAAAATCTAAACCTTTAATATCCTGCAAAGAATGGGTGCTTGGGAGAGGTACTTGAGGACACCTAGGTCATGCAGCAGCTGAGGCCTTCAGTGGAAGAGATTTTGAGGAAAAGGAGAAAAATAAACAAAAATAGTGCCAACTTATCATTTCCCAACCATCTAAAATTAGTATTTTTTTTCCTTTTAGCAGTCTGAAAATATGGTCTCACCTTGAGTACTCAAAAATGTGCCTCAAAACATTTTAATTAGTTTTGAAATGTAGTCACTGTTAGACTATGGGAAACACAGCAACCTGTTAAAGCCCAGCCAGCTCTTACAAATAATAACGTGAGAATGATCAGTCAATCTGTTGATTCTGAATAAAAATTGACCAAGATGCCAAGGATCCCATCCTT
>JARFYF010000063.1:78872469-78882934 GCA_030265395.1 Rhina ancylostomus
AGTGATTTACAAGGATACACACCTTTCAATCTCTAACATATAAAAAATTAGTCTGCTTTTCTATTTGTTTTACCAAAATACTATCAATCTTGCATTTTTCAACATTATATTCCATATGCCACATCTTTACCTATTCACTTAGCTTGTCTATACTCACTGAAGCTTCTCTGCATCCTCCTCACAACCCACAGTGCCACCCAGCTTCAGCAAATATATATATATTACAGGTATAGTACACTTGGTCCCCCCCATCCTAATCATTGATACAGATTGTGAACAGGTGGAGCCCCAGCACCAATCCCTCTGACACCCCACTAGTCACAGTCCCTCCAATCTGAAAATGACTGGCTTATTTATACAATTTTCTGCCCATTGATCAACCCTTAATCCATGTCAGTATTTTTCAGACACTTTCACAAATTCACATCACTCCATTTAATCCTGTTATTATTGACCAAGTGCCATGTCCTGGAACCAGTAATCTTCAACTACTTCATTAACCTTTCCTTGTAATGTCAGAAGTGGTGATGTCACTGAGGTTAACAAGCTGTTCAGATTTGCAATTCCTAACAAACTGAAACAGCTCATATCTACACATTTCAGGACTTGGGCAATAATCAAGCATGTCAAGAAACATATAATGTGACAGGAAAAGCCTAACCATGGAAGTACTACTGAGACTTATTTGACTATCAACAGTTTTGGGATCAACTCTGGTCAGCAAGTTAAAAGCACCAGCCAAATAAATGCCAAAACTACCAGGGCAAATATCAGGAAAGTTGATGCTTCATGTTGAGAACCTTCATGTGGACTCGACCCAAAACATCGACTGTCCATGTCTCCTCCACAGATGCTGCCTGATGCATTGAGTTCCACCAGTGTTTTTTGTGTTGCTCCAGATTCCAGCATCTGCAATCTCCAATCACAGGGCATATATCCTACAGTTACTAGTTCATCACCAAACTTCACAAAGCCTCGCCACCACCAACTGGTTGCAACTAGTGAAGAACATGAAAATTAAATTTCAAAATTGAGAAATGCATGCTAATATTCTTATTTTTGGGATTGAATCATTTGCCTTGATATTGCAGTTTTTAAAAGATATCAATTATACTTTAGATGTCCATCTCCAGACATTTTTGGTAATTAGAAACAAAGATCTAAGGAAGTGATGCTTCTGAATAATGTGAATATTATATTCTCATTCATACTTCACATCAACTTGCAAACTATTACGTGCTCACTCTCGCAATTTAAATGAAATTTATAGTCAACTTTCAGCTTCTATTTCAGATCCAATTAAGTCTATTTTTCTACTGCCTAATAGTTTTTCTTCACATTGTTATTTTCTTGAATTTTTACAAACACTTTACATCATCCACCTTTTTCCAATGCAACATCTGAAATGGAAGAGATAATATTGGGAATACTCATATCAATCAGTATCTGAGGAGATGGGAACTGCACCTTTTGTCAGAAAATAACAAAACCTGCAGCTGCTGGAAATCTGAAATTAAGAAAGAACTTCATTGGAACACTTAGCTGAATTGGCCTTATGTCAGAATTGGGATAACTTAAATATATTTTGAGATGCAGAGAAACTGAGAAGGGGAAAGAGAACAAAAGGGATGGTAATGTGACGAGGCAGAATTTAGGAAAGATTAATTGACAAAAGCGATTATGGCACAAGGTGAACGTGGAAGTGTACATGGAAATCTCTTTTAGTAAGTTTACACCCAATGAAATCTTTAAGAAAACTGATAAGTTTCCTTCTTCAGCTTATAGAATTGGATCCTGTTCTTCTATTTTTGTGGCACAAAGGTTTCTAAGATGTTTATTTTTGGACAAGTAGAAAAAAAGTTAACAGAATGATATGGGAATGCTGGTGGGTGGATAGGGAAAAGAGGCAACATTAGATTAGATTGACATAGTAGTAAGGTGGAGGGAAAAGCTGGGAAGAGGAGATGGGACCATGTCCATTGGAATTGGTTAAGGAGTCTAAAATTTTCAAAAGCAGCTTTGAAATGGAAGGGTAATAGGGCAATAATATAGGAAATGGCTGCTGCAGAGAACTCTAGGGTAATCTTCTAGGATAATCCTAAGTAGTATTTAGCCATGATGTAACATTTTATTCTTATTCACGAGGAGACTGGAAATGAGAAATAGCAACTAACGCCAAATAACAAAAGAAATGGCAAATGCAGAGTTAGTGGAGCTGTTGAATTGTTAGCCAGGCAAATGGCCAAGAGAGAGTTAAAGGATCTAGGAGAATTCACCACGCTCTCACTTCCCCACCTGCACCCCCCCAACCCAAACTGATGGGAAGAAAGCTGATGGTCAGGATGATGAATTTTAAAAAAGTAGGCAGTGACTGAATACAAAGTTTGTTAATAACTGAAATCTTTGGGCTGGTGGGGTTGTCAATGTCAAAAGGCAGCCGTGTATAGTATGAAATTGAAAGCTGGAGGGGCACCAGGATAGCTTAAGTGAAGAATTAAGTCTTATAAGATTTTAAATTAATCAATGCATAGCCTAAATATTGGCCACTTTTGAGGTGAGATTGTGTGAATGAGGAAAAGGTGCTAAGTGTAACAGGAACTTACTAATGAAGTCTACATACAGCTATCATGTTTGTTCTGCATGGAATCAATCACCTTGTAGAAATTGGTTCATGTTGAATTGGTTTATTAGCCAGCATATGATTAGTAACAAATGCACCTTGGAGTAAATCATGTTATTTGATCATGAATTTGGATTTCTGCATCAGACACTTACAGGTTGCCATGCCCTGTTAGAGTCAGCTCCTTTTAGAGTTATGTCGGGGAACTTGGATCACATCGACCCAGCGTACTGGGTTGTAGGATACCATAAACATTGTCATACCTGTGCAATGAAGTTAAAATGCCAAAATCCCTGGGCTCCTCTATCCCCTCGCTGCACTATCACCCTCTGGCTGCATTCCCCACAATCCACTGCCACCCACTTCCCTAGTGTATAGCTAACCTCCCACTGCCCTAATTCTCAAAGTACAGCAGATCCTTTATCCATTCCTCCTCTACAAATGCTACAGTTCCCTTCTGCCCACCCGGATTTTGCCATCTTGCTAAATGGTGCACTGGAATTTCTAGGCAATGGTGGAATGAATAGGTGGGAAATTTTTAAAAAATCTCAATCCAAGAACCAATATTCTTTTGGATGCTGGACCTGAACAGTTTCCTTCAGGCTGTACGGAAAGAGGTAGCTCACAGAGATTAGTCTCAGTGGACATGTTAAAAGGATACTTATTGTAAAATATGGGAAAGGCTGTTCACATTGGTGGTTTGATAAGTCACCAGCAGGTATAATGGTCAGCTTGGTATATGATTAGAATCTGAATCCAGAAGAAACTTAAGTATTAGATCAAGGAAGTGAAGCGTCACATCACAGAAAAGGAGGTGAAAATGCAGGACTGTATTTGAGTGGATGCGGAAAGCAATAGGATTTGAAGATCATGAGATATGCAAAAGTTAAGGCACTCGGACCCAGATTTTTCAGCACTGAGCCATACTCCAGATTAACTGCAGAAACACACTGCTGTACTTTGTTAGTTTCAAACTTCAAAGTCGAGTCTATTGTCATATGCAAAAGAAGATTTATGTACAGGTGCAATGAAAAACTTAATTGCAGCAGCATCACAGGCACATAGCATTATATAAGCAGCATTCACAATAAAAATATAAATTACACATAAATTATACAAAATTTTTGAAAAAAAACCCACAATTAGAACAAAAAAAAAGTCCATTTTAGTGCAAACTGATCAGAATGGTCATGGTGTTGCTGAACTGTAGTGGGGATTAGGATTTTCCCGGTTGATTCAAGAACCAAATGGTTGTGTAGGAGTGTCCACAGCACTCTTGTGCTTTGTGTGTAAAAGTCAAAATGAATTATTTTGATTAGAAACATGCAAATTTTCTAATAATCTTAAAGGATAATTCTCACATTGCCGAGACTCCTACGAGGCAGCCAGGTCTTTTGACCATCACACACAGCGGTGTCAATGCTAAAACTTAGAAAAAAACAGCAGTTCTATTCTCTGTTCTCATTTATCAGAAAAGTTACAATACAAATGGTACAACATTAAACAAGGAACAAAAGAAAAAAATCATAACTGGTAAAAACACCCACTACGTATACACAAAGATACACAAAAGAATACCATGGTCAATAGCCTGGGTGAAAAATAGAATATAGAATGAAAATCCACAACATGGCTTCAAGTCCACACAGCTGAATAACTGCCTCCATAAAACCATGTAATATCACCTAAAAGCTCTGCCTTGCGTGACTTATTACAGAAAAGAACAGATTAAAGCTATTGATTCTTGCCTGGAGATGGGTCTCAGCATCAGAACATGGGTAAACAGCACAAGCAGCTTGCTAAACTATCGATCCTTCTTGGCAGGGAACCAGCACTTCAAAAATGAAGGTCAGCACACTTTTATTAAAGTATTACTGGCTGGTGGAGTGCTCACTGGGGTGTACCAAGAGAAGTGTGAACCAAGACAGCCTCAGCTCTTGCCTAAATCTCCAGCAACCAACTTGTCAGGTACTGGTTTACAATGCTTGACCCTGCAGGTGTATATGTCATGCTAAATCTTGAACTTTTCACTGGACAGGCAAACAAAGATATTGGGGATGGCAGAATAAGTCAAAATTATTGATTGTACTGCTTCTACCAATGAGTTAAAATGTCACAAACTGTATATGGTGTAATCCTCTATTGGATCAGTTTCATACCTGGAATGTAATTGTTTCAGTCAGTGTCAATTTTTATTTTAGTACACTGATTATGTGTCAGAACACTGTATTTTAAAACTTAAGTGTGATTGGCTTGGTGTAGTAAAGTTAATGAAAATTTGGAAAAACTGTGCACCCCATGGTGAGGGTTTTGCACTGCTAGATGCTCAATCAAGCAACAACACTGTCATCCATATCATGTTCTAGACATTATGTTCACATTATTGTTTTAGTGCATGTTCCAAAAATGAAACAACCAAAATCAAAAGTACTATTCTTTTTCTTTTTTATTAGCTGTGTTTCCTTTCTGAAAATTGTCCTCATCACTTCTGTAATGGAATCATGAAAGCGTTCATGCTCCCTACTATGATGGAGCAAAATTGCCTTCAATAATTGCCTACATTAAACCAGAGTGGTCAGTAACTGTGATGCTTTAACTATTTACAATAATGCAGTGCTATTACACTGCAAGGTCCTGATGATTCCTTTCATCAAATACCAGCCCTAAAGTTGTCTGCATTCACTATATGATATGAATAACAACTTCTATATAGTATCTTACCATATTTCTCATATGTTCTAAAGTACGACTATGTAAAGTCTTTATCCATTTTAAAATTTATTTCAGGGTCTTAAAAATTATCAATCATAGAAGACCAAGACCCATGTTGAATTGAATCCATCCTAAGAACCCACACTAAAGCCACACTAAAAACCAGATATGGAAAAGTTTTCTCAGAATGCTGGGAAAACCTAATAATTCCATTTATACAGATCACAGTAGAAAATGTGAAACAAATGAATTTCTGCAGTATGCTGGGTCATTAATTAAGTTGGAGTATGATAAGTATGCCATTAACAACTGACTTAGATTCAATCAAAATTAATTTTACATTTATTGAAGGTTTTATAGGATAGGGTTGGGACTGAACAATCCATAGTGCATGGTTAGGATTGAATATTGAGGGTTCGAGGGTCATAAAGTCACAGTCACATTGCATGGACACAGGCCCTTCAGCTTACCAGGTCCCTGCAGACCATCATGTATCACTTTATATGAATCCCATTTACCAGACATGGCTCATAGCCTTTTATGCCTTGATGACCCAAGTGCTCATCCAGGTACTTTTCAAATGTTGTGAGAGTACCTGGCTCTACCATCCAGGCAGTGCATTCCAGATTACAACACTCAAGTTGCAAAAGCTGCTTCTCAGATTTCCTCTGAACCTCTTGCCCCTTACCCCAACTGTGTGCTCTCTAGTTTTAGACATTTCTGCGATGGGGAAAAGTTGCATGATATCTATCCTATATCTGTCCCTCATGATTTTGTATACCTCTTAAATCTCAACCTCCCTCTGCTCCAAAGGAAACAATTTAGGGAGTATGGAAGACGACACATTAGCCACTCCAATCAAGTAAATGGTCCACTTGATCCCACATTCTGATAGTCTTCAAGAGTTATGCATTAGCAGGGTAAGCAATGTGTCACCTAAAACAGGCATACAGCTGCTTTAATAAGCAAACCAGCCTCCCATCAACAATTGTAAGGAATCCACTGCAAAGACTGAGTCCCAATTAGTTGAAGTTTGTGCCTTGTTTTCTTCCCAGAGTAGAGGTACCTTGGCTGCTCTAACCCATAATCCTTACAGTTATCATAAAATACTGCTCAGAAGAGTTATGTTTTAGTGGAGCATGGCCTGCCCTTGAATAATGTGGGTTGCTGTTGGCTTCTGCTCTCCCACAGCTAGCACCCTCACATTCAACTTCTCCTCCCTTGAGCTTTGCCCAAAAGATCTCTATCCATCACACTGGTACTTCACGCCAGTGGGATAGTGCAGCTAGTAGAGCTGCTGCCTCCTAGCACCAGTGACCTGGATTCAATCCTGATCTCCAGTTTTGTCTGTGTGGAGTTTTCATTTTCTCTGTGCAACCATATGGGTCTTATCCAGATACTCAGGTTTCCTCTTACATCGCAAAGATGTGCAGGTTGGTGGGTCAAATGCCAAATCTAAAAAGCCCCAAGTGTATAGGTAAATGGTAGAATCTGAGAGGAGTCCATGTAATTGCAGAGAGAATAGGTTACAGGAAAAAAATATTGGGAGAATGGGATTGCTCTGTGAGCTGGCATTGGGACAAATGACCTTCTTCTATGTTGTAAGGAAACAGGGAAAGTTGCACCAACTTTCCATTTGTCACATACAATTTACACTTTACACTCAAATTAAGCTTAATTCTGAATTTGGCTTGAGGCTCAGTCACTAATCAGTTTTGGCCACAAGTCAACTTTTAGCTGCAACAGTTCAAAAATGTGAAGGCAGGATCTGTCAAAAAAAGCTGTAAACTATTGCTGAATGAACATAAATCATGATGTTTGCAGCATAATGTGGGGAATGCTTTCTGTGACTAACCAAGAAAAAAAGACAAGCAGATGCCCACTGAGATGAATAAGTAAGAAAAAAAAACTGGAAAATTACCTTGCCTGGCTTTCCATACTATTCTCTGAATTGTACCACTCATCACATTCAAACAAAGCTGATCAAAAACAACAGGCCAGGGACACAGTGACACGTGCTAGATCATAAACATTTGCATCTCATGACAATGTTTCTTCCAAGATGGGCTATGTTCTATCCTTTGAATATCCTCCTTACTTGTGTCACAAATTAATAGGAAATAAGCTGAGCACTGTTTCATAAGTGAAGTTATTTATTTCATATTCTAATAAATTCCCTTTGAAGTTGATCAGTCTTCAATAATCTTAATGAGCTTCCAGATCCGATTCAAACTACTTCCAGTTTTCATTCATAGTCAGAATGAGAGGGGGGGGGGGGGCTATTTGGCACGTGTGATCATCCCTTACTGAACTCATCTCTATATTACTTCTCTTTTTTTCTCTGTGGAGTGCTGCCCTGCATTTCACTTTGGGACACATATCACTGTTGCCCATACAATTCACTACCAGGTATATGCACCGACTGACTTCAAGATCTTTAAAGATTTGAATCAGACCTACTCCAAGTCTACAACTCATTACTGAATCTATATCCCAAGGCACAAACTTCTTCTTCATACACTATGGACTTATATATCATTCTTCTTGTTATTCTCTGGATCTAAATTTTCCTTTTCGTAATGCACGAATCAAAGAATATTACGGCCTCAACAAAGTCTTGTCTAACACTGCTATTGTGGATTTTGTTTTATATTGATCAATTATGACCATATAACCTGGAACGCTACTTTGTTTGACTACAGTTGCCTTACAATGGAAATTCCCAAGCCTCTCTTCATCCCTGCCACCTTTAAATTGCATGTAACCAAACTTAGTGTAAATTTTATGCCCTGGGTGCAGAACAGACAGTATCTGCAATAAAAGATATTTGTTTTTTTTATTATTAAATCTGCCAAGGCCCATCTGTAATCTGCCTTCTTCTACGGCCCTGATTCTACCACACAACTTCTTGTCACATGAATTTTTGTCTATGCACCAAATGCTGTTAACTCCACTGGAATGTAGTATTTATGATACCTTTCATCAATGGAATCTTTGGCCAATTTGCACCATTTCTGACAATATCCCTTTTGATACCATGAAATGCAATCTCAGCACAGTTCCCTTACTACACTAACAATAGTTAGTGGAAATCCAAAGAGTGGCGTCAACAAGATCTCTCCAATCTATTGCTTTAGCAATTTCGAAAAAATCTGGACAAGTTTTGCCAAACAACTCATACATTATCCTAAGTTGTGTTGAGTTTTCCATATCAAGCTCAAGCATTCTAAAGTGATCTTTAGTAGCATCCATGCTTTACATTAATTTCCCAAAATAGAATGAATTTAGTCCTGGTGCTTTTATAATAGTTTTTTTTTGATAGAACAACTTCTGCTTGAGCTGAGGAATATGTTTAAGCAGATAGGAAGGAGTGTGAAGAACGTAAACTCAAGGTTAGGGTTCCTCATGCCCCTGTGAGGAGTCATGTCATGCCCATACGAGTACCTGAAGTCTTGCTGGTGCTTCTCTCAAATTCAAAGTGTCTTGAAACTGCTTGATAACAATGCAATCATTTTAAGAAAGATAAATATCTATCATACAAGTTAAAAATCAAATCACAAAGTTTAATGTCCGTCTAAAATGTCAAAAAAATGATTGCTCTCAGATTCAGACTTGCTGGCAAGTTATCAATAACTCAAGCTTCTGAGTGTAAAAGTACAGAGGTATACATTATGCACATTCCAATATGCAGAGGAATGTGCGTGCCAGCAAGAAAACATCTTGACATCTCCCTATAAATTTTTTTTTCTGAATTCCAGAAGCTGTGATGACTTGGGTAATCACCCATTTGGATATAAAGAAAGACAAATTATGCACAAATGTCACAAATAAAAATCATACAGGATGAAGTACATTTTCCAATAGCAGGTCAAATTAATTGGAGCAATCTTTGTTAAATATTTAAATCTTTTCTGTCCCAATTCAAATTTCATGAAATTAGGTATGTGCTTTCAGTTAAGTTAATGTATTAACAAACTAAAAATGCCAATACTAAAAAATGGTGTGACTATAAAATAAGGCACCTTATTCACTCAAACTGGAAGGAATTTATGCCTTCAGCTATGAATTCATTTCAATAAACACATAAAAGAATTCCCAAATCAATTTCAGGCCCAATTTGTGTACATAAAAATGTGAAATTCCTTCTATTACTGTTTTTCACACTGAGGGAGCAGATGATTTGCTGCTCATCTTTTACCACTATTTCCCTTCTGATAACCAGCAGGAGTTGAGCAACAAGGACCACGTGGTAATGATTTATCCAATTTCCTCTTACCTTCCCCTACAAGGGAAGATGGTACATTATATTTCTTCCAGTATTATGCAATTGAAAATTTAGTCCCCACGCCTTCCCACCCCACCAACCCCACACTGCTAAATGTGAAGTACAATAATAACCATTTCCAGGTCAATTCACGTATTCTAGAAAATTTGATCAGACAATTCCCATGTCAGTTATCATTGTGATCCTGGCACGATTTCAACATCAGAGACGTGGGAAGACATCATTCTATGCTCCTCTTGCTCCCATTAGGCGAGCAAATTACTTGCCTTCATCCTTTGGCCACTTCCTCCATGCTGAACTTATTCTGCCCTAATCGTCAGGTATCACCTAACTGGCTTCTGACCAACCCCATAAACCACCCAATAAAAAGTGCCAGCCTGTCCAAACCTTGAATTCCCCAACATGGTTGTCTTCCCATCCCATCCACTCCAGAACCCACATGCCAATCTTCTCACGATCCAACCTCATTTCCAAACACCAGCTTCTGGTCTTCTGATCCCATTTACCCTACCAAACCCCCCAACCAAATATTGGGCTACGATACTTCCCTCATATCATGCCTGGCCATTAAACAATCTCAAGTGGGTCTGTGGCCAGAGCCTATTCAAACCTGACCTCAGGAGTACCAAGAGTACCAAGCAGCAAATTTTCAGTCAACTGCACCCAAGGTAACTTAAGTTTTCAGTAAAACAATAATGACCAAAATGATTGCTGCCAGTTTGCTGCTAGGTCATTCTAGTGCATCCCAATTTCTAGGTAATAGTATTTTCTATGTAGATAGATTAACATTAAATGTACATGTCAAGTTAAGTAGATAAAATTTTATGCTATTAATCAGTTGCAGGACA